>OY728119.1:830968446-831577504 GCA_963277665.1 Viscum album | reverse complement strand
GCTCGGAAAAGAGGTGGCTTCTTTGGGATTCACTCTTGACCAAGCCCAATCTGAGCTTCATCATGTCAAGCTCGAATGGGACCATCTAAGGGAAAAGTGGAAGTTGATAGAGATTACCACTCAAGAAATGTTATCTGAGCCACCCCAAGAGTCTGTCACCATCGCACTCCTTACCCATAGGACTTATGTGGCCGTTTTAAGGGGTTATGTAACAAATCTATAGTATGATGTTCATGTATATTTTTTGTTGTATATAAAATGAATATACCTTCTTGTCATTATTGACACCTTTTAAGTAGTTTTTTTAAAGCACAAATAGTATTTTTTTTAGTTAATATCAGCTAAGTTATCTATTTTGATGAATTAATGTGTTTCTGAATTAAATAATATTTAAATAAAATATTATTATTATTATTAAATTAATTTTTATTAAATATAAATGATATTATAATTTTATGAATTCAATTGTAATTTTTATTAAGGTTTGAAATCCATTTTTGTCAAAACCCGTGAATTTTCGATAAATGTCGGTTTTTATTTAAAAAGTGAAAATTAAAATATTTAGAAAATTATTTAGATAAAATAAATGTTATTTATAGAATCAGGACATTGAAATTATCCAACGGTGAATTTTTTAATAATTTTCTGAGATAGAGAAAATTTTGGATAAAAATCAAATACCGTTTAAATATATAATGTGTTTTATGACATCATAATGACCTAATAGTGATGTAATAAAATACTATAAGCTTTATGTCCGGCCAATATATGTTTTTCCATTAAAATAATGTGATTTTGGGTTTGTTTGACATATTTTACAAAGCATTAATGGACCCCTCAAGACTTATTAAACACCTTGTCTTTTTAAATTATTTTCCATGGGAGTGTGACTCACCTCTACATAAGCAACCCCATTATTTTAAGAATTGCTGACTTTGGCCTTATAAAATATTATTTTCCTCTTATTTTGGCCAAAACCCATTGGCAAAAACCATGAGCTGATTTGTGGTTTGGGTTAGTTTAATGTAAGGGGTCCCAAACCTAAATAATAAATAATTCATTCACCTTTCCTATATAAACCCACCCAAGATCCCACTTCCTCCTCACTCAAATCCTTTTTATTTTGTCCAACCTCTTCCATACACTCTCTAGAATCCTCCCAAGGTGCTGCAAGCTCCCAAGAACCCTCTCTCAAGCCTTTTGAAGCACACTTTCAAGTAAGGGTATTTCTTCCTTTCACCTTTTTGTCCAATTTTATTAATGTTGTTATGCCCTTTTAATTTCAATTCTAAATGTTGTGGTATTGTTTTACACCTATCCCATAATGACCTATTATTGTTTGAATGATTGGATACCCATTTCTATCTCATTAAATTCCTCCCATGTACTCCCGTTAGTATGCCGAAATTCCGAACGGAACTTCTCTCTCCTTATTTACATTCAAGAAATACTTTTGTATCATGAATCTAAATTCCATTAAAATTGTTAAGACACGTATATATATGAACCCCTTACTGTCCATTTCAGGTAAATATGATTATACACCCATTTCTCTCTCATCAACCATTTTTATGAATTCTTATGTCACGCCGTTATGCTGCCGAAATTACACCGATTTTTTAAGTCAATGCCTTTGTGTAGTGAATACCATGCCCATTTATACAGCAAGGGTATTAACCTTTATGCACGTTTAATTATTGAATATAAAGTTTCATGTATTAATTCCACATTACTTTATCTTGGAATAAATGATTATGTTTAATGAATCCATGTTTTATGATCCATGTGGCACACTTATGAATGAAATGAAATGTTTAAGAAGGGTGTGCCCTTATAGCGCCCCAATGCATTGGGTAAAGTATAGTATCATGATACGTCATGTTCAATGAGTGTTGAATCATGATGATTCAAGTTGAAAGAGGGTTTACTCATGCTTCATGTGCAATGAGGATTTACTCATTCTCCATGTGAAATGAGCATTGGCTTATGCTAATTCCATGTTAAGTGTTGTTACCACATTTCCATGTTATGATTATCATTCTTTATCATGCCTTTATGTCCAGGTTTCTCTTATGCTCTATTGATATGCCTATTGTCTAACATGTATTGTAATCCTCATGTATTCCATGTTTATTCCCTTACAGGGCTTTATCGCTCCCCCCTTTTCTTATGCATGTCCTCAGGTTATCCCATACAATGCTAAGTACGAGGGAATGTAGTGGCCATGTAAAAGAAATTTTCAATAAAGATGTTGTATTTCATGTTTTAAGTTGTTATGTAATGATCCTAAGCCCCAAATACACTATAACTCTCGATCTTCCATGTTGTATCAAGTTAATAGTTTATGTAATAAATCATGTTTCAGTTTTTAATAAAAGCAGGGTTGTCATAGTTGGTATTAGAGGATAGGTTTTGTTATTTTTGGGGTTAGGATTAGAAAACCCCAGTAAAGCCTTAGAGACAAGAATAAGTATAATAAAAACATCCCTAAGTTTTGTTACATACTGAGTAAGTGGTTTTTCAAGAAAATACATCCCTGTCTGGATACAAGCAGGTAGAGGCGGCTCTGGCATAGATGTATCCTAGGGGTAAAACCGGAAAACACCGCTTTGAGCTAGACTCGAATGGGAACTGGTGCACGATCATGGGCCTTGCTGTACTCTTGGTTAAGATACTCCTGGGGGATATGTTTTGATAAATTCACAAGCTTAGTATGAACCCTTATTATGAGATTTTTTAGGAAATAGATCTTGAAAATCCTGGATTGAAGCCTATAGGCTCATGAGTTAAGGAAATAAAAGTTTATTTATAAGACATCAACATTCATTTTGGATTAACCTTTATGTGTTACCCCCTAACTTTCATTTTATTCTAGCCAATGACTGGTAATAGGAGGACTTGGGCTAAAAAATGATGTGAAGAATAGTGTGATGACTGTACTAATGGGATGCCAAATCCAATGGGAGTAGGAATCTCAAACTTTGTCATGCTTCTCTCTTAGCTAATTCAAGCTTTGAATAAGAACATGAGTCAAGAAGAACATCCAAACCCCCCGAAGAAGGAACAAGTCACTATCGAGAGATTCATGAGACAAAGGCCTCATACTTTTAGTGGATCATCCGATCCCAAGATCGCTGCACAACGGATCAACTCCATTGAAAAGATCTTATGCATCCTTCACTGTTATGAACAAGAGAGGGTCCTCCTGGAGGATTATCGTATGGATGGTGAAGCTGATCAATGGTGGATGTTGATAAAAAATACGAAGCATGAGGAGGATATTGAGGCGTTGAAATGGAATGATTTCTGGAAGATGTTTTTCGATAAATATTTTCCGCGAACCCTCCAACTTAAGATAGAAAGGGACTTCCTTTCCCTCAAGAAAAAAAGAAAAAAAATCTATTGGAGTGTATGAAGAAAACATCACAACACTTGCATGATATGATTCTAGCTTTGTCGTTACCCCTCGAATGCAAGGTTGACCGCTTATCTGGTGGGATGAAACCTAGCCTACGGAAAGCATATGCGATCCGTGACTTCGACGGCTTTGAGGAAATTGTCTGATATTCCCTCAAGGTCGGAATGGAGATCGGGGAATCACAGGGGTATCATGGGGACAAAAGCGTAAGGTGTAATTCAATGCTAGTAGTCCGATGGATAAATCCAACGGTGCTAAGAAGATCCAGCACCCCACTTTCCAAAAGTGTGGAAAGAAGCACCCTTGAAATTGCCTCAAGGGGATGAGGAAATGCTTTAGGATTGGAAGAGAAGGGCACCTAGCTGTTAACTGTCAGAAATAATGACCCGCAGCTAGGATAGAGGATAGGAATGCTCCGTTCGAACCTCAATGCATTTTTCATTAGTACAACTGCAAGATCCGGGGCATTTTTCAAACTAGTGCCCTAATACAAGGGTTTTCAGAGGAAAGAAAAAACCTCCAAGGTAGCAAGGAAGAGATTTTTCCATCACTTCTGCTGAATTAAACCCCGACAAAAAAGTGGTGATAGGTAAGCTAGGTATTCATTCAAGAATAGCGAATGTAATTTTTTATTCAGGCTCTACGCATTCTTTTATATCTCTAATGTTTATTAGAACAATCCCAGTACCACCACAAATCATGGAGGTAAAGATGTCAGTGAGTAAGAAAAATGGGGAAATCATTGCATCCCATGAATATAACTCCTCACCTATCATATTCTATGGATTGAATTTCCCGACGAACCTCATCCTACTCCCTCTAGTGGAATTTGATACAATTCTTGGCCTAGATTGGATTTCCTTATATAGAGCCAACATAAATTGTCGGGAGAGGGAAATCACACTCCATTTGGAGAATCGACCCCCCAATTCATTACATGTGTAAGGAGGAAGATGAATCTCATTTAGCTCCATCATCTCAAGCATGGATATTACTTCCCTATGAGCATGCGTATCTGGATCAGATGATTGAGTCAAAGGAAGAAACCATCCTTAAAGAAATGAATATTGTGAGGGAATTTGTTGAAGTGTTTCCCGAGGAACTTCCAGGTCTTCCTCCTAAATGAGACGTTGAATTCTCAATTGAACTTATATCAGGGGTGCTACCAACATCCAAGACTCCATATAGAATGGCTGTCATGGAGTTTCAAGAGCTGAAGAAACAACTACAGGAGAATATGGATAAAGTTTTTATATGCCCAAGTGCTTCACCATGGGGTACACCAGTCTTCTTCTTCAAGAAGAAGGATGGGTCAATGCGGATTTGAATTGATTATCGTGAACATAAAAAAATCACGATAAAGAACTAGTATCCTCTTCCACGGATTGATGACTTGTTTGATAAGCTGCGTGGAGCATAATACTTCTCCACGGTAGATTTGCGGTCGTGATATTATCAAGTAAGGTTGAAGAAGGAAGATGTCCCCTAGACTTCTTTTTGTACAAGATACGGGCCCTATGAATTCATAGTAATGCCTTTTGGGCCCACTAATGCTCCAACAATCTTCATGTAATTGATGAATAGAGTCTATATAGATTACCTTGAAACATTTTTGGTATTGTTTATAGATGATATTCTAATATACTCCAAAACCAAGGAGGATCATGAGGAGCATTTAAGTACTATACTAGATACATTACGCAAGGAGAAGCTCTTTGAAAAGTACAACAAGTGTGAGTTTTTGTTGAAGGAGGTCTCATTCTTGGGCCATATCATCACAAGCAATGGGATATCTGTGGATCAATCCAAAACATATGCAATTGAGGGATGGCCAAGGCCAACATCGGTAATGGATATCTATAGATTCTTAGGGTTAGCTGGATATTATCGACTATTTGTGAAAAATTTCTCACAATTGTCTAACCCTCTTACCAAGCTAACTTGAAAGGGAGTAAAGTTTTCTTGGAGTGGTGAATGTGAAGGAAGCTTTAAGGAGTTGAAAAGGAGACTTATCACTACGCCCATGCTCACATTACCCACAAGTGGGGAACTTTTGTGATATTCAGTGATCTTTCAAATAAGGTCTTAGGTTGTGTGCGGATGTAGAATGATAAAGTTATATCCTATTCCTCAAGATAGTTAAAAACCCATGAGAGAAACTATCCAAAGGATGGTCTGGAGTTGGCGGTGGTGGTCTATGCCTTCAAAATCTAACAGCATTATCTATATGGGGAGAAATGTGAGATATATACTGACCACAAGAGTCTTAAATAATTATTCACACAGAAGGAGATTAATATGAACAAGAGAAGATGGATATAGCTAATAAAGGATTATGATTGTTCAATACATTACCAC
The DNA here is from genome assembly GCA_963277665.1 of Viscum album. Classification (NCBI taxonomy): domain Eukaryota; kingdom Viridiplantae; phylum Streptophyta; class Magnoliopsida; order Santalales; family Viscaceae; genus Viscum; species Viscum album. Next base: position 831,571,728 of record OY728119.1, on the reverse strand, counting down.
CCAGGGAAAGCGAACAAGGTGGTAGAAGCCCTATGTAGGAAGGACCTGATGATTCTATCAATGATGAGAATTGAGAAGGATCCAATATTCTAAGACTTGATGAAGATGGAAATGGGAATCATAAAGAAGGGAACATCATCAATCCTTTCACAAATTATTGCTCAACATTATATTTTGGAATGGTTAACGGATGCTCAAAAGGATGATGTGGGAATTCAGGAAAAAGTGGAAGCTATCGAAAAAGGGAAATCCTCATAGATTAATGTTAATGAAGAAGGAATTGTGTGATTTCGGAAAAGACTATGTGTTCCATCAACTCCGGAGCTGAAGAAGGAAATTTTGGATGATGCATAGAGTTCAAATTTCTCTAATCACTCAGGGATCACAAAGATGTATCAAGATCTCTGAGAAAATTTTTGGTGGGATAATATGAAGAAGGAGATCGCTGTATATACATCAAAGTGCCTGGTGTGCCAGTAAGTGAAGGCAGAGAGGCAGAAGTCTAAGGGGATGATTCAACCATTTCCCATACCAGAATGGAAATAGGATAACATCACCATGGACTTTTTCACTGGACTTCTGAGGACATCCAAAGGCTAGAATTAAATCTGGGTTGTGGTCGATCATCTTACAAATACTGCACCATTCATTGCTATCGATAAGATTTATCATTGGATCAAATGGAATGGATATATATCAGGGAAGTGGTATGGCTGCATGGAGTACCACTATCCATTGTGTCTGACCGAGATCCAAGATTCACCTCTATGTTTTAGAAGAGTCTTCAACATTCTCTGGATACTAAACTGGACTTCAGTACGGCCTATCATCCTCAAACTGATGGCCAATCTGAGCGTACTATCCAAACACTTGAGGACATGTTGAGAGCGTGATCAATGGACTTTAAAGGAGGATGGGATCAATATCTTCCTCTGGTTGAGTTCTCTTGTAATAATAGTTTCCACTCGAGCATCCAAATGGAACCATATGAATCCCTTTATGGGAAAAGGTGTAGAACATCGACGTTTTGAGAAGAGGTTGGTGAAAATAAGCTGCTTGGACCGGAAATGGTCGAGAAAATGGTGGGGAAGGTGAAAACTATTCAGGAGCATATCAAGGCAGCCCATAGTTGACAGAAGAGTTATGCAGATAATCATTGATGAGACATTGAGTTTAAAGTTGGAGACATGGTTTATCTTCACATATCTCCTTGGAAGAAGGTCATGAGGTTCGGAAGGAAATGTATGTTAAGTCCAAGGTACATCGGCCCCTTCGAGATTCTTGATCATGTTGGGGTTGTGGCCTATCGACTAGCACTTCCACCTACCATGGCCAAAGTACATGATGTCTTTCATGTATCCCTCTTAAGGAAGTACATACCGGACCCTTCACATGTACTCTCTTCTAAGGTGGTACAGTTGGAGGATGATCTTTCTTATGATGAGTAACCAATGAAGATCTTAGATGATAGAGAAAAAGTTCTAAGATTTAAGACAATTCCCCTCGTCAAGGTGTTGTGGTGAAACCACAAGTTTGAAAAAGCGACTTGGGAATCAGAGGAAATGATGAAGCTGAGTTACCCACATCTATTTTCATGTGGGAAAAACATTTCGAGAGCGAAATTTCTTAAGGGGGAATATTGTAATGACCCAAAGTTTCTTTTATGGAAATCCCACATGATATAATTAATTGTCTGTTTATGTAAAATGTTTATATAGAATGTCAATTTCTTTGGTTTTATGTCAAGAATTGTGACCATTACTTTTATTTTTGTTGAATAGTGATCACATGATTCGTATAAATATACGGCTTTAACAAACCCAATTTACTCAGACAAAGGAAGCGATGACGTCATCCAGTAGAATTGCCCCATACGAAGCCCATTTTTCAGATCTTGGAAAAGCGGTGGCGTCTTTGGGCTTCGCTCTTGACCAAGCCCAAGATGAGCTTCATCATGTCAAGATGTAATGGGACCGTCTATGGGAAAAGTGGAAGTTGATAGAGATTACCACTCGAGAAATGTTATCTGAGACACCCCAAGAGTCTGTCACCATCTCACACCTTACCCTTAGGTCTTATATGACTATTTTAAGGGGTTATGTACCAAATATCTATTCCTATATTCATGTATATTATTTTTTTATATAATAATTAATATACCTTCTTGTCATTATTGACACTTTTTAAATAGTTTTTTTAAAGCACAAATAGTATTTTTTAGTTAATATTCAGCTAAGAAAGCTATTTTGATGAATTAATAGATTTCTGAATTAAATAATATTTTAATTAAATATTATTATTATTGTTAAATTAATTTTTATTAAATATAAATGATCTTATAATTTTATGAAAGCAATTCTAATTTTTATTAAGGTTTGAAAGCCATTTTTGTTAAAACCCGTGAATTTTCGATAAATGTCCATTTTTATTTTAAAAGTGAAAACTAAAATAATTAAAAAATTATTTAGATAAAATAAATGTTATTTCTAGAATCATGATGTCGAAATTATCGAACGGTGATTTTTTCATAATTTTTTGAGACAGTCAAATTTTTGGGTAAAAATTAAATACCGTTTAAATATATACTTTGTTTTATGACATCATAATGACCTAAAAGTAATGTAATAAAATACTCTAAGATTTCTTTTTGACCAATATATGTTTTACCATCAAAATAATTTGATTTTGGGTTTGTTTTACTTGTTTTACAAAGCACTAATGGACCCATCAAGACTTTTTAAACACCTTGTCTTTTTTAATTATTTTCCATGGGAGTGTGACTCACCCCCACATAAGAAACCCCATTATTTTATAAAGTTCAGACTTTTTCCTTATAAGATATTTCTATCCTCTTCCCTTTTCCAAAAACCATGGTCAAAAACCATGACCTGATTTGTGGTTTGGATTAGTTTAATGTAAGGGGTCCCAAACCTAAATAATAAAGAATTCACTCACCTTTCCTATATAAACCCACCCATGCTCCCACTTCCTCCTCACTCAAAGCCTTTGTAGTTCGTCCACACTCTACCCTAATATTTCTAGAATCCTCCCAAGGTTCCCAAAACTCCCAATAATCTTCTCTCAAGCCTCTCCTAAGCCTTTGGAAGCACACTTCTAAGTAAGGGTTTTTATTCCTTTCACCTTTTTGTCCAATTTTCATAATATTGATATGCCCTTTTAATTTAAATTATAAATACTAGGGTATGGTTTTTCACCTCCCCCATACTGCTCTATTATTGTTTGATGTATGGGATACCCCTTTCTCTTTCATTAAATTCCTCCCACGTACTTCCGTTACTATGCCGAAATTCCGAAAGGAACTTTTCTCTCCACATTTACATTCAAGCAATACTTTTGTATCATGAATATAAATTCTGTTAAAATTGTTGGGACATGTATCTATATTACCCCCTTACTTTCACTTTCATGTAAATATGACGAGACACCCCATTCTCCCTCATCAACCATTTTTATGAATTCTTATGTCACGCTGTTACGCTGCCGAAATTGCACTGATTTTCTAAGTCAATGCCTCTGTGTAGTGAATACCATGCCCATTTCTACATCAAGGGTATTCACCTTTCTGCACAATTACTTATTGATTATAATGTTTCATTTATGAATTACACATTCATTTATCATATAATAAATTATTATGTTTAATGAATCCATGTTTTATGATCTATGTGGCACACTTATGCATTAAATGAAATGTTTAAGATGGGTGCGCCCTTATAGAGCTCCAATGCATTGTGTAAAGTATAATATCATGATAAGTCATGTGGAATGAGTGTTGACTCATGATAATTAAACTTCAATGAGGGTTTACTCATTCTTCATGTGCAATGAGGGTTTACTCATGCTCGATGTGCAATGAGACTTGGCTCATGCTAATTCCATGTTAAGTGTTGTTGCCACATTTCCATTTTATGATTATCATGCTTTACCATGCCTTTATGTTCATGTTTCTCTTATTCTCTATTGATATGAATATTGTATAACATGTATTGTAATCTTCATGTATTCAATGTTTATTCCCTTACTGGGCTTTATAGCTCACCCCTTTTCTTATGCATGTCCTCAGGTTATCCCATGCAATGCTATGTATGAGAAAATGTAGTGGCCATGTAAAGGAAGTTTTCAATAAATATGTTGTATTTAATGTTTTAAGTTGTTATGTAAAGATCCTAAGCCCCAAAGTCACAAGACCTCTCAATCTTCCATGGTGTATCAAGCGAATAGTTTATGTAATAAATCATGTTTAAGTTTGTAATAAAAGTAGGGTTGTCATATAATACCTATTCATTTTTGTATGGTACTAAACCACCTAAGAGGTGCACCAAATAAACCCTGCATTACCTAGGAAACTATTTTTGGTAATCACAACCCATTGGAACTCCATCCCATGAGCACCCATTATCTATCCCGAATACCTGTTCTCCCTTTTCACCTAATTATCTTCCCTTTTTCCTAGGTAATATACAAGGGTCCCCATTCAACCGGGTGACCAACCTAGATTCCCTTTCACTATAATCACATACATATGAATCATTTCCCTGAAGTAACCTACCTATACCCCTTTTTATATAAGTCACATATATAGGTTTCCATTCACTTAGTTCTCCTACTTGTGTTCCAATTCACCATTTCCTTAAATGGGTGTCCATTAGTCTATATCATAGGTTATTTTACCCTTCAACCTTGGTCTAGATAAGTAAAGTAATATGGTTTTAATACTTCAATACTTCCCCTGGATTTCTTTAACTACACCCTATAAAAAATTAGAAGTTTCATCGTAATGTATTTATGTCCATGTCAGAAAAAATTCGTGTTTCGGTATATATGACTGAAAAATTGAGTCAATATACTCATGTTATCTTACCCATTGTTCCTTGATTAAAATTACTCTGAATGTTTTCCTCATATTATGAGGTTTGATGCTATCATAATTGTTTCTTTATATTCTTTGAGTCAAGATACTTTTCTTTATTTCATCATAATCATTGAGTTAAGAGGCTCTTATTGGTTTCCTTATATACCTTGAGACAAGGTTATCCTCTTGATTTTGTCATAACCCTTATGTAGAAATACTCTTATTGGATTACATATATTGAATTAGTTGAGATTATTCTCTTGATTTACTACTATTCCTTGAGTCTAAATACTACTCTTGGATTTATTATATACCATGTTTTGAGATACTCTTATTGGTTTCCTCATATTCCTTGATCAGAGGTTCTCCTCTTGGTTTCCACATATACCTTGAGTCGAGATACTCCTCTTGGTTGAGATTTTCCTATGGGATTCATCATATTCATTGAGTTGATATACCCATTTTTTCCTCATAATCCTAGAGTAGATATTATCCTATTAGAATATGAAATTCATTCACCTAACCAACTTTTTAAGTTAAAATTGAAAGTGATAGTGTAGAATATATCCTTGAAAAAACAATAGTTTCTTTTTCCTGTGTAGTTCCCTCCAAATTATTTTAAACTACATGGATGTAGTGATGGATTCCCAATAAAAAATTAACCAAAATGGTCCTCATTAAATGACTATAAAAGGTACTATGTATTAGTATTTGAAATTGTGTTTAATAATTTAACTATTTTGTTTGTTTTGATAAATTAATATTAATAAAATTTAATTAAATTCATGTTTTTATGAAATTTAATATTTTTAATTTTAATTTTTTATTATTGATAACATTAAACTTCTATGAAACATTTAAATGATTAGAGTTTATTAAATTGTTTTAATGATATTAATTGTTTAATGATAATTAATTTTCTAAATATACTCAATTTTAATTAATAAATCTTGTTTAAGATTTACCTTATGTAAATAATTTTGGGCATTCCCATGTGAGCACCCAAGGCTAGTCATCAACCACTCTTATAAGGCCCAAAGTCTACTGGAGGGCCTACCATAGGTATCCCATATAGAGCCTAAGTAGTACTAGGCCATGTATAGTCCTGAGGAGACCATGATTATGTATAAGGACTACTAGTTCATGATTGGATTAGGCTCATTATGACTATAGGTCCATGGGCCATGTGTGAGTGATAAGGTTTGAGTGTTGATCCCCCTCTGATAAACCGAATGAGGAATTGTTCATGTTGAATAATATATCATTACATCACTCCATCATGAAACCGATACGGGATAGTGATCTGGATTCAATGTTCAAACTCTATTTAAAAACAAGCACACCCAAACACACAAATTCAAAAGGATTCATTCAACCATTCAGTCATGATTTTGAAATCTCATGCCTCATTCGATTTCCCATGATTCTACATCTTTTAATTCATCTTTTCTTTTCATTTTTACACTCAACTATATCACTCTAATAGCGTAACTTCCATTAAAGAGACAAGTCTTTTGCATGGAATGGATCTTCCTCCTCTCATGTTTTCTTTATCATCTGACAGTTCTATAGTTTTAAAATTACAAGATCCTCCATGCACAATGGTTTTAGTAGTGTGGAACCCATTAGTATAATCTACCATTCATCTCATGGTAGATATTACAACATCGATATATCAACTCTTATGAGTATATTACTCCAATAAGTTTGTATTTTGTCCTAAAATGGTTCTATAATATATTATTGAATCTTTTTCTCCTTTACCGTGTCAGTACAATATCATTTATTCAATAGTTGATGTCGATTATCTTTATAATTTTCAACCATTGGAAACTGCTAGATCCCTGACACCAGTTGATATCTCATTCAAGGGTGGATCAATGTTTCACCACTTTCAATGTGACATAAAATAATATCATTCCTCTATATATCATCTCCATTCACATTTTAAGTTCTCTTCTTCCATCACCAATATATTGATCAACTTTAGATCAATCTTTCATTGGACATCAACTTATAGTTGTCTTTAAAAACACTAGTAGATACCCTATTCAATACACCATTGATAGTTTGTATTCTCTCCTCGGTGAGACAACAACATCCTCATGAACCACTGGAGATCGTATTTTTCAATGATAGATGATGGATCTATGCAATGTTTGAGTTTTTTCTTATTTGAACACTAGAAATATTTCTATTTTATAAGGGTAAACCTTAATTGACATCAACTATAGATCAATCTTGATTTGGAATTCAATGGTATATCAATCCACCATTGGAAATCAACTATAGAACAATCCCCCATTAGACACCGATGATAGATCAATATATAACTAGGTAGTTTTCATCCACCATTAGTTAAATTTTTTTTCTTCTAAAATCATAAATATTTTTTTAATTAATGTTATAGAAATAAATGTTTGAATAATAGTTTTACTATATATTTTATAAATTATACTTGTTTTTTTAGAAAAAATTATCATAAGCATATTTTATGAACTTATGTACATACTTTTTGAATTTATTAGAATGATATATTTTAAAAATGTTATTAGTATCATCATAAATTAAAATTTTATTTAGTTTATTTTATCTATTTTATAAATATGAATTGTACATATTTTTCTTTTATAATAATATAAAACGTTTTCTTATAATATTTAATGATGAAACAAAGAGAAATTTTTTATTTTTTATTTATCTATGTCTATTACAAATGAATAAGTCATATTATTTTATTTTTATACACTAAAACGTTTTTCAAAGAAATTGGGTATATAGATGGTCATAGAAGATATTTATTTTAATGATGAGGTATTAATTCATGAGATAAATCATCAAAGAATAAAAAAATTCTTGTGCAGATCATTGGATTCATTTCATATGATACAACATTGAAAAAATTATTACTTAACTCATTCGTTCAAGAAACTTATAAGTCATTTTTATTCTATACATTATCATAGAAGAACTTCATCATCCAAACTTCATCTATTCAAGTGATCAAAGATATTTAATATTCATCATTTTTGAAATTTTTGATCATATTCCAGTTTCTATATATTTTTTTCTTCATATAATCTTATAGTTTATTATTTTTATTTTTTTTGAGTCTATTTTATGATTTTACCAAACAATTGAAATTTAGTAATTGTTTGTTTATTCAACCAAAAAGACAGAAGTTTGGGTTGTGAATAATGACAAAAAATTATATCTTAGACTAGGGTTTGGTCTCCTATAAAATACTAGGTTTTCTATTTGGTTCTTGTAAAATAATTGTATGTAAAAAGGTTATGAAACCTCTAAAAGTGTTGTTCGTAGTGGGTACCAATATTCCCATGGAGTAGAGATGGATGAGGACTCGACTAGGATCCTAGTGATCTTAAAGATTATAAATATTTGGGTTTTGTTTCTTCATTTCCATAATGAATCATTTTAATAAGTCAATAGAAATTATAAATCATTAATTTATAAAATTTGTTTGTTTTATTTTTAATTTTTTAATATAATCCCCACCCCCTCAATTTATTATTTCAATTACCCAATAAATTAATTTTTATTAGAGGGTCATAACTTCCATAGGATAGTTATCCCCTCTCATTATTTCTATTGTTTATCTTTAACTCTGTGATAAGATGATATAACATACTTAACAATCTATGTAATAAGAGAGAAAATGTTTATTTTAAGATGATTGGTTTAAATGAGAATGATGGATGGATTTTACAAAAATCCTTTCCTTCGATGGAAGTTAATATAAATACTAGAAGTAAAGAATGAACGCATACCTGAAAATGTTAAATATAGAATATGAGGCAATCATGGAAGATCCATATGTGTTTTTTAAAGTTGATATGAAGAAATATATTGGTAACTTCATGGTAAAATAGTCAATTAATCATTAATTTAAAAATATTTTGTACTCTTATATATGTATAAATTTTAATATCCGTGTTTCATTTGTAATATATCCCCTGATATATAGAGAATACTTCAATTGTCTCACTATGGCATTGATAATATCAAGAGAACCAAGCTAATAATTCTATGAGTAGAATACCATGACTTCAAGATAGCTAATAAATATTTTTTAAACAAAATGTCCCATCATTTTACTTATATTACTAATGGTATGAGTGATTTTGGATAAATGTTAGACAACATAGCTAAATTGGAAATAGTAATGAGATTTATTCCTAAAACGATGCCATGAAATGAAGGTGTACATCTATGAGAGTAATAATTTTATGGAATATAATTTAGATTTATTAACAGACTCTCTATTGGATTATGAATTAGGGTTGAATAAAATTGCTGATGAGAAGTCTATATAGATAAAAGTCATTTAATTAAAATGTCAGGTTATTGATACCAGTAATTACTCAGAATATGTGTTCATGGATAGTAAAAAAATGACACACTTTAGCTAGAAGTTTTTTGAGTTCAGGAAAAATGTGGAAAGATGTAGTTCTAGAGGACGTTTATAAAGAACTATATGAATGGTAATTACATTAACAACAACAATTTTTCTGAATTGACATGTTATGTGATCAGTATATAATGTCACGTAAGTATTAGATTCTCTAATGTCAAACATCCCAAGAAAGATAAAGAGAAAATAAGAAAATAAAATAAAGCATTATTTAGAGGCTGGTACTACGTAGACTTATCTAACACTAGTAGTTATTTTACATGTGAATAGAATATTGGGAATCCTTTCCTAATGGGTATATCGTGTGATGTAAAGGATTCACTATGTACTCAATTAATTACACTTGAAAAATTTGATGATAATTCTATATTTGATGATGAAAATGTTCCTAATTCATGTTCTGATTTTGATTATATTAATTCAAATCTTATGAAACTGATTATGGAAAATGAAAAATTATGAAATGATTGAGTCTGGGTAATTGAAAATTATACTAACATAAAAACTAAAAAAAGGTAATTTTATTAAATAAAATGTATATAAAAGGTAATGCAATAATATGAAAATTATTTCTTCCTATAATGATAAATATTAAGAGAATAATGATTCTAAGTTTTTAAAACTAAAAGAATAAAATGAAAAATTTAAATATATTATAGAATAAAACGACAAAGATAAAGAAAGAAGATTGAATGTAGTTTGGAATGATTTATATAAAGTTGAAAATTATTGAATGAAATTAAATCAAGAACATAAAAATTATAGAGACACAACGTATGGATTTAACGAGAAATGTTTTACAGATTTTAAAACTATTAAAAAAGAGAATATGGATTTTAAAAATTATATTTTTAATAATAAAGAGGAAATTTATCTACATTTATTAATGGTAAATAGAAATATGATAAGGTGATTTATTTAGTGAAATTAAACTCCAATAAAATAGTTTTTGGATATAACGATTTTTCAATGAGTTTAAATAAAGCTACCTTTGTTAAAAGATAAAAATAATGTTATTCCAGTGTAACCTATTTTAAATGTATAATCAAAGGGAATTATTCTAATAAGTTTTCACTAAGATTTTCCAAATAATTTGGACAATACATAAATATGGCCATTAAAGATTTAGTTTTTAATCATCTAACTAATATATTATTTAAATCAATTTGCACGCCAAGTTGTTTTTTCTACTAAACTAGTTGGACCAAATTTGGCCCCGGTAACAAAAATTTCTATTTGATTGTTTAATTTATTGAAATATAAAATTGTAGTCTCAATGATTAATGACCCTTAGATGGTGGATTTTCAAGTCACATGACATATTATATTTCAAAATTAATATTATTTAATTCCCCTGAAGGTGGCCTCATCACATTTAGAGAGAACTGTAATGGTTAGATTAAATGAACTGTCAAGGATTATTTTTCTAAAACAATTATTATTTCAAAATTATTATATTTGGATGGTTTAAAACATAATGTTATAAGTATATCATAGTTTTGAGATGATGGATTGAATTAAATATTTAAAAATGATAAATTTACTCTTCTAAAATATTAATAAGTTTAATTTTTTACAAATAGAAAAGATAACGTGAACACTATTGATTAAAAATATCTAACCAAACAAAATATTTACTATCTAAATGAGGTAGAAGATGATGAAATTATATAGAATAGATGGATTGAGCATTAAACCTTTATATTTTTGCACAAACTGTCAAAGAAAGAACATGTTTTGCAAATTTCCATGTTACATAATAGTATATACTTCATGGGTGATTCCAATTCAAAAGGTAATAAACATAACGAAAACTTCATATATACAAATGATGTTAGTATAACTAGATGTGTAGAAATACTAATTTTTACTCACGTTTTGAGGTATGTAACCTTTATTCATATCTTTTTCTATATGTATAGTGATTTTGTAAGGTTTGGAAGAGTTTGTAAGGGTATTGGGAATGATTGGAAGCATTTCTATGGGTGAAAAATTTGAGAACGATTAGTGGAAACTGTCAAACAAACCTAGGTTACCATGCACAGTGAGACCTATGAAAATTGGTGGGTGTACAGTTAAGGCACACAGTTTCTAAACTGTTTGGCCAGTCCAAGTATGCCGTGTAACATGAGAGAATGGGCTTCTACATGGTTGGTGCATGACTTGTCTAACCTTTTAAGGAAACCATATAATGAACCCTTTGGGAAAATAATAGTCATGCAGTTAGAGCATAGTTTGATTGATTATGTGAGTTAACTGTACGCGACAATAAAAAAGGGGTTTTTAAAAACAAAATCACTTGGGATTTACCCTAAATCATTCATTTCTCCTCCCATACAAACCCAACTTGTGATTACTTTTTCTTAGGGATTATGGAGGATCCCACACTCATTTTGGAAGCGAATTAAAAGCGTTTCTGGGTGTGGTAAAAGAAATTATCCACCGATATGTCTTCTATCTTGGTTTTTTCTTCATTTTCTTTACATATAGTTCTCTATCTATCTATTTTCTTGATCTACAGCTGTCTCATATACATATAGGGTTGTTTTTTCCTAAAATGATTTGAGTTGGAGTTTTTGATGTTAGGAAAAGATATATATAGATATTTTATGTAAATTTATCCCATATTTTTGGCGTGGTTATGAATTGGTCATTTTCACCGAAACCCTAAGGTAAGTGGATTCACTCTAATATCCATTTTTAAGGAATTAGAAAGATTTAATTTTAAACTGATGGTTGTTTCTTGAAATTGATGATGTTTGTGATGTGAGAAGCTGGTTTGCAACCAATTTTTTGATGTTTTATGGATTAGGGATGAAATGGGATATTTTTTTGTAATTTGCCTAATTTTTGGTATTGAAATGAATATTATAAAATCATTGGTATCAAAAAATTTAGAAAAATGATTTGAAAAAATGTTTCACAATAAAAGGGATGTTTTATTAAGATGATATTTTTCATGTATGTAGATAATGTGAATTTTCAATAAATTAAGACATTATTGAAATGTTTAGGGATTGTGTGGGAATTATTTATTTTCTTGGTGGATTATTTGATTGAAAATTGTGTGTTGACATTGTTTTGGAAATATTGATTGTTGTGATTTTTGGATTATATTGTATAATTATTGATTGGATGGAATATATAGTGGCTTTGAAGTACCACCATCAAGGATTGAAATATGGGGATGAAGTGACATTATTAAAAGGGGATGGTGTTGGATGTGAGGTTCCACCATCAATGGTAAAAACAATCTCATGTAAAAAATTGTGAGTACTGTTGTGGTAGGCATGAATGCGTGTGGAATTTATTTTTTATGCTAATATGGAATGAGTAAGAACATTAAAGGCTTTTTTCTTGGAGATGTGTTTCTTTGGATGAATTTCTTGGGGTAATTAAGTGTTTTTATTATTTTAATAATTATTTCATTTTTCAAATAACTTTATATAATTTTTTATATAAACTCTACCAATGGTTCTATAATAGTGGCATGTTTAGTGAAGTAATTTTGAAAAAACCTACTGAGTATTATTACTCACCCCTTTTTTGGGAACTTTGGTTCTTTTTCAAATGTTGTATTCAAGGACATATGTAAAGGAAATTCATCTCCATCTTTTTTGTGGAACCTTGTGATGTTTTGGTGGTATTATCGTGCTTGGAGGATGGTGCTTTGCGTGGAGCTTGGGAGTTTTGTCATAGATTCTGTGGGCATTGTTGTATAATATTCCTCTTGGTACTATGATTATGACTATTTTGGATTGGTTGAATTGATCTTTTTGTATTATTGGATAATGATACATTGATAAAATGAATCATGTTGTAGTATTCGTTAATGGTATATTTGGTTGGTTGTTTTGTCTCAAAGGGAAAATTTTCACCCAGTTGTTCTTGAAGCCCGCAACATTTATTTCCATCCGTCTACAATTGGAAATGTTACTAAAGTCCAAGTGTCATTCCATCACCTTATGAAGCCAATGGAAAGGGGCGAGACATGATATACTAAATCTTGACATATTTTCCACTTATAAAACCTATTAGTTTTGGTGGTAAGATGTATTTATTTTTTCTTGTATATCATTACAATATTTTCTTGTGAATTTATTTACTATCTCATAAAAATGAAACTTTAAAAAATATTATTCTCTCTGTAAAAAAATTAAAAATATCAAAAATTTATAAATCATCTATATAAAAAGTGTTAGAGGTGTTGAATTTGAGAATTTAGTATCATATTGATTTTTTGAAAGAAATTTATATAAATATTTTTTTCGTAAACCATAGGCTACTATAACAGATTGGTTTGGTTGAATGAAAGAATATATCGATTGAAGACACAGCTAGGTCAATGCTAATGGAATATAGGGTTCCTAAATACATTCAAGATGAAGATATATTTATATATATATATATAATTCATTTTTTTAATATATTTTCAATTAAAATTTCCTAAATAAAACTCCTAATGAACTTTTAAAAGGGTCAAAACGTAAAGATGTATTTTTAAGGTATTTGGTTGTAAATCGTATATATTAAATAAAAAAGATACTTTAGATAACTTAAACTCTAAATCAGACAAAGGAATATTTTTATGATATTCTAATTATAGAAAATATTATAGAGATTTAAACAAGAAAATATTAGTTTATGAATAATCTATGCTTGTTATGTTTATAGAAAATAATTCAAATATGTAGGACAAAGTATCAAACAAAGAAAGTCAGTTTAGATAAATTAAATTCTAGAAAATATAATAAACAATAAAATGATAATGAATCAGTTAAGGGGGGATAATATGTATTCTTAAACTATACCAAAGGAATGTAAAATCTTAAAAATAATCATATTGAAAAAGTAATTAGTACTGTAGAATTTGGTTTTCAATCCAAATTTTTTTTTACTTTACTGTGAAAACACTGTGTTTGTTGTTGAATTTTTTCCAACCAATGTTGAAAATTATTTTATAGATTCAAATTTCATAAATATAATGTGTTATAAATTTAATAATTTTTAAAGCAATAAAGTGTGATATTTAGTTTCTTTTCTAAATTAAAAACATGTTATATGAAATAAACAGATTTTTCAAAATAGAATTAATAAAGCTTGAAACATAGTTAAAAATAATACAAGACCAGTAGCCCAAGTTTATTCATAGGGAAAATGATAAAACATTAAATAATAATTTTTTCCTGTTTCTACTATATAAGTAATTATAATTCTATTATCTTATTAATTTTTTCAAAATGTTAAATTATGTGAAATTGATATAAAATTTTATTTTTTAAATAGAATAATTTCATAGGACGTCTGTGTTAGAAAATCTCCTAAATTTGTAAATTAATGGTTTCCAAATAATTTGTTTGTAACTTAATAATGATTTACACAGTCTTTATAATGATCCAATAGTTTTATATGGAGGACTAATAACATTTTATTTAAAAAACAAATTCTTTAAAGGAATGGTTGATCAATAAATGTTTATAAAATGGTAGTCAAATGATATAATGAGTGTAATGATTTATGTTGATGATATAATAGTTGGTTCAATAGATGAATCACTATGTGATATTTTTTATATATTAATGATGAGATAATTTGATATGAGATTAATGGGAGAACTAAAATATTTCCTTGGTTTACAAATTAATCAATGGAAAGATGCTATTATCTTAAATCGGGATCAATATTCTATAAAACTGATAAAAATATTTTCACATGATTATAGTAAGACTATGAAAACACATTTGAATAATAATTTAAAATTTGATTTAGAAAAATATGGAAATTAATTTTATATTAAAATGTATTGAGGTTTTATAGAGAGTATATTATATCTTAGTACATCAAGACCAGACATAATGTTCTCAGTTTTTTTGTGATAGGTTTCACAGATACCCTAAAGAAAGTCATCATAAATATGTTATTAGATTAATTAAATATATCATGGGAAATATTTTTTTAGTGTTTTTTATTCTAATTAAAATTGTTTTGATTCAATGTCATACATTGAATATAACTTCGGATGTTGTAAACTTGACCTAAAATCAACGATATGTATGTGTCATTGATTAGGTAAAATTTAATTTCATGGAATTCAAATAAACAAATTTCAATATCATTGTAAACAATAAGGGTAAATATGTTCATTCTTCTAGTTTATATTCACAAACTACATGGATAAAATAAATTTTCAAGGAATTTAATATCAATTATGATAAAATTATTATTTGATGTAATAATTGAAGTTATATTTTTGTTCCAAAAAACCCACTTCAACACCCTAGAACATGACACATAGATGTTAAATTTTATTTTATTAAGGTCCATGTAAATAAATGTTATATATATTTATATTTTTTCAAACTAAATTACAAATATTTTACATTTACACAAATCCCTTTGATTCTATTAAATTTGAGAAAATGAATTTGAATTGGTAATTCTAGAAGAATAATATTTAGATTTAGTATAATCACTAATTTAAAATATATTTTTACATGTGTTCTATAAATTATTTTTCTTTATATTTAATTAAATTTAAATTTTTTATAACATATAATATTTTTATTTTTATTTTTATTAAAAAAAAATTCATTAAATTTATTTAAATTATAAAAATGTTTAGTTTTTATAAATTTTTATTAATACTATTAATCATATATTAATTATTATTTTTCTAAATTTACGTAATACTTATTAATAAACATTCAATTAGTTTTACCTTAAGTAAAAATTTTGGGCCACCTTTTATGATCCGCTAAGGCTAACCCTCAACCACTTTTAGGGGACCCACAGAGTCAACCACATGAGAGGGTCTGTTATAGGTAACCTATATAGAGCATGATGAGTGATAGGGTTACTATAGGCCTAAGGAGACTGGATCCATGTATAAGACCCACGAGTTTGTGAATGGATTGGTTATGGTAACATGGTAGGGCCATGCACCATATGTGAGGGATGTGGTGTGGGTATTTATACCCCACTGAGAGATCGAATGGGGAAAGCCGTCTATAGTACGATATACTATTGTATAACCACATTAAATAACTGACATGGAATAACAATATGTTTTCACTATTCATACTCTCTTTAAACAATCAGCCACATGCTCATCCGTATGATTAGTTAATTTCAACCGTCTGATCATGCTATTGAACTCACGTGCCTTGTTGGAATTCTTATTCTTGTCCTTTTTCAAAATGGGTTATTTTATTGTATTTTTCACCGTACTATATCACTTTACAATGGTTTTTTCCATTGTAGTGACAAGTCTTTTGCACATCCTATATCTTTATTCACATTGGTTTTATTCATCAGTTAACAGTTCAACAGTCACACAATGCTGAGATCCTCTTTGTCCAATGGTTGTAGTGGTGTGAACCCCATCGGTATCATCTACCATTCATCCAATGGTATATCTTACCACACTAGTAGATCACCATATACTAGTAGATCACTCCAACGGGTTGTTCATGTATCCTTTAATTGTTATATAAGCTGTCATTTACTAGTTCTCCTTTACACTTTTAGTATAATAGCTTTCCTTCAATGGTAGATCTTGGTCATCTTGCCAATTGTCAACCATTGGACCTTGGTAGTTCACTTACACCAGTTGATCAATCCTTCATAGGCAGATAAATGTTTCTCCATTTTCAATAAATCTTATAATTCCTCATTAAGACATATACATTCATGTCATCTACTAAGGTCATCCATCACTAGTAAATATATCAATGGTAGATCAATCTATAATTGGAAATACACTAGAAAATATCTTTCAAACTGCATAAAGATCCGTAGTTATTTACACTATTGATATTTTTTATTTTCTACTTAGGATGGCAGTAACATATTCTTACTCAACTAGATCTCTTCCTTTATTGATTATTAAAGAAGGGTCCATGTAATGTTTGAGATGTTTTCTTGTTTCAACAATCGAATGTTTTTTTATTTTACAATGTTAAATCTTATTTGACATCAACCGTAGATCAATTCACCATTAGACATCAATGGTAGATAAATACACTATTGGACAACAATGGTAGATCAATCCACTATTGGACACTAATGGTAGATCAATGAACTATTGGACACCAATGGTAAATCAATCAACTATTGAGCATCAATAGTAGATCAATCTAAATCCAGGTAAATTTCATCCACTGTTAGTTTATTTTTATATAAAATCATAATTATTTTATTTTAATTGATGTAATAAAATTAATGTTTAAAACAATTTATTATATTTTCTTAAAACATAATTTATATTGTGTAAAATATTATTGTATTCGTTTTTTATATATACAAGTATATACAATTTAATTTCCTATGATTCTATATTTTAAGATATTTTTTACTTTCATAATATACAAGCGTATTTTTTATTTTATTTTAACTATATTATAAATATGAGTTGAATTTATATTTTTAATTGTCATATTAATTTTTTTTAATATTTTTGGAACAAGTATATAGAAAAAATTTCTTCCTTATTTTTCATGAATTTTATAAAGGTAATTGTCATATTATGTTATAATTATAAAATAACAATTGTCATGAATCTATTGGATATGCAGAAACTACTAGAAGATATTTGTTTTCATGATTCAAGATTAAATCATGAGGGACATCTTTATTGAATAAAAAAATTCTAGTGAACATAATTTTATTGATCTTAATGATACAACATTGACACAATTATTTACACCATCATTCATTTAAGAAATATCTATAACTTTTATACTACTAATGTAATTATAGAATAACCTAAAAGTTCTAGCATATTCTTTTTAGGTGATCAATTATCCTCAATATTTACCATCTTTTACATTTTTGATCATCTACTTCTTACTATGTATTTTTTTATTCATTTAATATTTTATTCTTTGGTTTTTATTTTATTACGTATTGTTTGTCATTTTCCCAATCAAAATAATGTTTGTAATTATATGGGTTTTCCAACCCAAAAACGTAGTTTGGGATGTGACTCATTATCAAAATTTAGGCCACATAATATGGTTTTGTTATCTATAAAAGACTTTGTAGTGGTTCTGGGAGCTTATAAAAGGTACTGTATATAATAGGTTTCTCACTCTATTAAAAGTGAGGTTCTTAGTGGCTACCAATTTTCTTTGGGAGTAGATACGGCTAATGAGTATAATAGGATCTTTGTAACCCCAACCTTATTAATATTTTTGTTCTATTTCTTTATTTATAATGCACTTCATTTCATGAACACATTGTAAATAATTAGTTTATAAACTCTGATTGAATTGTATTTAAATTTTTTGAACGTCTATTTACCCCCTATAGTCATTATTTATATCACTCGATCCTAAAATAAGTGTAACATTAAATAAATACAAATTAAATGGGTTTTGATTATTTTCAAACAGATATGTTGGAAACCCAATTAATAGCCTTGATCCCAAATATACCACACATACTACCTCTTTTCATAGTAGACTAATTCCTCCATGGGAGGAGATAAAATATAGAGTTCCTACCAACATGATTACATAAGGGTGACTATTTTGTTTCTAGGATGGATTCATGAACATGTATTTAATCTATAAGATCATTTTTACAAGGAAATAAAACTTGTTAAGGGATCATATGGTATCCCATTATCTTGAATAGAATGCAATACAACTTGTATCTAGTATATAATAGTGACAATCTATCTTTGGAAGTAAGGCGCACATCAACTCAGGATATTTGGGCATGACTGCACAAGGTAATGGAAAGGGTGACACTTATGTAAACAATTTCTTATGAAAGAATTTAATTGACTATGAATTCTTATTTATGATACTCAATAGATGGATCTCTTGTAGTTACATAAAATCCAAATTTTCCCTTTGAAATTTATTCTTTAGAAGATTATGATATTTATCAATCTTGGGGGAAACTGCATAGTAACATGGGTTGCAGAGAACAACCAACCAATGGAACCTTAAAATAATATATGTTGAATGTAATTGTGAAAGAATACTTCCATGAATAGATAATTACAACTTTTAAAAATAAGTCATGATAATATAAAGAGATAGATTTCCTAGAGGACCACACATATAGGCCTAATAAAAGGGGGAAATCATCAAACAACTTCCAGAGTCTCTTCCAGGAGAACAACACTAATTACCTTCATCATATGAGGGAGGTGATGGTGGAATTCCACTACATTTATTAAAATACCCATGAGTTGATGATGGGGTATCCTATTTACCATGGTCATTATCATCAATCTGTGACTTTGATTATATTAGAATGTATTGAAAAATATATTCCAATACCAGTCATCAAGACTAGTGAACCTAGAGGGAGATAACATTAGGGGAAGCTAACCACAACAACTCAAGATATTGTCTAGGTCCTTGAAACTACCAACACCCTAGAGGCCCAAACCCACACAACTATTGTGTACTAGGGATAATTCTTGGTAACTATTAGCCACAAGCTATAGACATCATCTTTGATGGCCTTGGTTATTACTTCATTAAAATATCTCACAAATTAAAGAGATTAATACCCCAAATTGGGTCCACACAGCTGTATCCCACCACATTAAGAAACTAAAAGAATATCATCCTTGGAGGAAATGAAATCTATAAATATAGCGGTAACATTATTGGGGAAACATAAAACTCAAATATAGGGTAATTTTTAATGATATAATCATTTAATGTAACATTGTTTATAAAGAAATATATCTAGATTATGGAAATACCCTATCCGAGGAAATTTATATTCCATACTACATTTTTCACATCAATAAATTTTATCAGTACTGACCAAAATAATTTTGAAAATCATGATACTATCAATGAACAGAAAAAATAGAAGGAATATGTATAGAATAACCCTTAAATAGTGCTAAATAATATGGAATACCTAACTACAATAAAATGAAATCTCATAATTCAAGATCCCCTTCTAGTATTCCACTACTGACCACTCAGAAGGATAATTTCAATTAAAGAGAAAATGTCATGGACTTATCCATAGTATACCCACCGCTCTATGATGATAAGATTGTCTTATCAGATTTTTTTTCTTAATATGAATCCAAATTAGAGAATCTTGAGTAGATCAATGATGTATTTCTTAAGGTAACCATACTCATTGGGTTTTATTTTCTAGATAAATTATCTAAATAAATTTAAACTATATACAATCAATTCAAGGAGACCAATCGATTAAAAAAAGAAAGAATATATCCTCCCAATTAATTTGTGATGACATCAATAAATAAATTTGACTGTAGTTCTAATTTATTATCAACATTTATCTCCATTGAAGAAATTTTAAATCCATGTTCGAGAAAATAAACTAAGGATAACTCAAGATACAATATATAAGGAATTAAAAAATTATTTTACCACTCAGATAGATTCTATATAAGTATGAGATACACCGGTACAATAATATAGGAAGCTTTATCCCTTGTGGGTGGATTTTATTCCACCCACTCAAAAAAGGGAAATTAAAAATTCTAAAAATTTTATGGAATGAGAGATCCAATGTAGAATATCACCCATTTTTCATTCATATGTGGCCTAATATTGGGATCCTAGAAAAATTAAGAGAATTATTTTTCGGTATTTCCTTAAAACCTTATCACATGCCACATTTTTTTGTCCTAATAACATTATATCATGGATTACTGCAAGTTAGGTAGATCATCATCAATAATTCCTCTACCATTTCTACTTTATAGTGAGGAAAAAACTATCCTTAAAACCTTAATTGAAGTAGTATAAGAATGGGATTCATTTATTTAATTTCTGATAGAATATTCTCACACAGTCATCCCCTTGGATAACCCTAGGGGGTACTAAGATTTTACGACTATTCTTTAAAATTAAGATGATTCCGTTAAAATATCCCATGAAAGATATCATAATTAACCCCATCATAGATAAGAAATCTTTGGGGAGAAGAAACAACTAATTTCACCCTCAATTCAATAAGGATGAGGTGATAGAAATTTATAAGTAGGAATAATTATGTTTAATTAAATAATGAAATGGTTCTATATTACTTCATCTCTACCTTTGAGAAGGAATAGATTTATCTGATAGAAATATAAAATTTTGGTGAATATAGGATAAATTGAAACCCTAATAATATCTGATACCATCGTATGGTAGGTTACATATTATTGAAATTAAACATTATCCAATATATTCTATAAAATATTCATGGAGATTGTCAAGAAAAATTTTAGAGTCTTTGGGTGTATGTGACATGTGTGGAATCCATTTTCCCTAAAGAAAGAAAAGAGTTAGAAAATGACCTATGTCAGAGTGAGAGAAATTTTAATTACTGAAGAAATATATAATAAAGTGGTTCATTCACATGACATCATCATGGACCAACTAAATCTACTAATCTTGACCCCAATTACCCTTTTATATTTGAAAACAATGCTTTATACTTCACAACATGCTAACATTTGAAAAAGATAATTTAAAAAATAAATGTTGAAACATGGGTCCCTAGACATTCAAACACTAGTCCATGCTCTCATGGAATTTATATCTATTTCATTAGAATAATGTTAAATGACCTACAAACATAGACCATAAGAACTTTCCCACCAAATGTGATACACTTCTGATGAGGAATACTTATTATCCTTGGTCATTGTTATTTGAGTGAATAAAATGCAAATTGATAATGAAGAGTTTAATAAAAGGGGAGCCATAGTTTACACGAACATGACATTAGATGGGTTGGGAAAATTTACATGCAGTGTTGATTAGTTTTATTCATTAAGATATGATCACACACTTATACAATATTTTAAGGACATTTTTTTATCACCCCCTACTCATAGAATTGGTGAAACATATCAGGGTATTACCTCAAATGCCTCCAAAGGATGCATATTTACCACTATTTATTCCTTATAAAGATATATTGATAGAGTGTGTGCATGATTTCAGTGTCATATATCTGGATTACCCACTTAGACTACCAACAACAATGACCCAACATGCTATTTGAGAAGGTAATAGTGTTTTAAGGTCTTATACAACTTAACACCATAAAGCTATCCAGGAAATCTATAATGAAGAATATATTTCATTATTAAAATAATAGAATGAAAATATCTAAAAATTTATTATAGAGTTACTATCGGAATTAATTACCCTTCAGGATAATTTTCATGATAAAGACCCCCCATTCACTGGTTCAACCCATCGAACATTAGCCCCATCAATGGATCCCCTCTAAGGTGGGCCATTTAAGATGTTTTCCCCATGGTAAAATTGCAACATCTTATTATATTGGTCCTCCATGTAGTAAAGTGCCCGGTCCAAAAGTGATTTGGTTATTTTCATATTACTCACCCAACCATTGGGTGTATTATAAAAAACATTTGACCCCAATTATAACAATAAATAACCCAATAATGTTAGAGTTCTATACTCTTGGGAGGAAAAATCAATTTCCCCATTCATCAATAATATCAATATCTTCCCCCAAATAGATCATTATTACATCTCCACTTACCAAATATAAAATTATGTGATGTTATTATGTTGACCAAGGAATATATGAAATTCATACGACAAAAGATTGTCTACATAGAAGAGGTAGATCAACTATGATATTTTAGTTCTAACAAGAGAATGTTTTTAATTAATTAAATTTTTTCTTTTGGAATTTTTTGATTAATATATCATGGTTTAAGATACACGAGGAGTATATTTGAGAGGCTACACCAATTAATACCCATTACTTATATTGTGAGGTCATATTACCAAGAAGTGAATTATATTTAAAGATTTTGTTTAAAAGAATGTAATTTAAGGGAGAATGGTATCTATGACACCCAAATCTGTACTTCAGCCTCAAGATCACCCTTATAAGAAAACATAATGTCTAAAAAATAATCAAGGGTGTCCAATTCAGAATGATAGAAAAAAATAAATACTATTAATTAATTCATAAGAATAAAGGTTCCTATTTTATCTTGTTTATTAGAAAATAAAATTTTTGAGCTTCTGAAGATCAAGAGACATCAAGAGGAATTTATGAAATATCATCACATTTATTTTCCATCCACAAAAATTTGAGAAATATGATCATATAATCCTTTTTTACATAACTATTAAATCCATAAATAAATTTATTAAGGTTTGATAGTTTAATAATCCAAGATTTTCAAACATTAATATCACATATTTTTAAGTTATTATTTAATACATTTTAGAAATAAATGCCCGAGTACCATGATGGTTTTATGTATTTGGAGACTAGGTAAATATTATTATTATTTAATGAAATATCTTTATTATCTCCCATAAATATCATCCCATAATGATCTTACTATTTTGTAACCTTCATAAATATTCTCTACTTAAAACCATTCAATATAACCAGGGAAAAAACAAAATAATGGGTTAGCTTAGATACTCAATAAGGGTAAACGATTGAATATCATTGTAGGATCATATGAAAGAATAATATATGAATAAAGGTATGATATCATGAAAAAAATACAATGTTCATACTCAACCTGTTATATATCTAAAAAATGTTTCATGGAATAAAACTTTATAATTACAAAATACATGATTCATAAGAGTGTGAAATATTCACAATTTATAAACCATAAGATCATTTAATTGGAACCATCATATGTATATAAACAATTTCATTTTTCAGGGTTAACTACAAAGGGAATAAAACATAGTGGATCTTTCATCATCAATTATTTTCCATTGTGGATATAGATGATCAACCTACTTCCTATTATGGACCAAGCCCATCAGCATGTTTCCAATAATGGATCAAACCAGTCAGCTTCTTTCCCATTGTTATATAAAGAGATAAAAATACTTACAAAATAAATTGAAGGCTCTACAGGTATCAAAAATTACATAATTATAATAATAAATATGTGTTCCACACGATTATAAAAAATTCATCATATTATAACCCATGAAAATAAATGGGCTTCCTAAAAAATTCATTATATCAAAATAAATTAAAATAAATGGGCTTCCTAAAAAATTAATCATAGAATAACCCATGAAAAAGAAATAGGTTCCATAAAAATATTTTCATTAGAAAAATATATCATCTTGAGAAACAAAAATGATTATATCATAATATTATTAACTTAGTAAATATTTTGTAACATCAAAGAATGACATATTATATGGAAAATTATTTGAGAAGAAAAATTATTTGGAACATTTCCTGAGGGAAATAAAATTTCCAGAAAAATATAATTTTAATGATATAAATTAAGAATATAATATGGAAATTACTTTTTTAGAAAATTTCATTGATATATTATAAATAAATATTTAAATAAAATAATGTTCATGATGATGATATTCCAATTCATGTTGTACAAGTTAAAAATAATACTTTTTTCATTTATGATAAAATCAAAAAAGACCTAGTTTGTAAAATTACAGTAATATTCCTTCTAGAACACTTTTTAAATAGTCAATCATAGGCAAAAATTTATTTTAAAAATATTTTCAAGAATGATAAAAAAATTTGAAACATTATTCTGAAACATGTAGGTTGAAGAAAAATGATTTTCTACTGAAGAGTGAAATAAATACTATTTTCTCATAAAAATTATTTTGGTACATTGAACTCATTATGAGAAGAAAATTAAGGGATAAAAATAATAATAAAAGAATATATATAGGATAAGAAAATAAATGAGTTTTTTGAGGGGTATATCATAAGATTTCAATATCAGAAACTTAATCATAAATAACCTCGATTAACAATGAAATTATAATAGAAAAACAATATGTCCTTGTTATATGTTGAATAGAAAGCCATATTAAAGAATAAAACAAAATGAAACATATAATATCATAAAAATAAGTACTTTTATGATAGAACATGTCAAATTAGAATTATTCATACCTCAAAAAAGAATATAGGTGGAAAATAGAACTTATGCCCAAAATAATGCAATTTGAGACAAAAATATCAAACCTTTAGTATCGACATCCATAATACACATATGAACATCATTTATAATAAATATATGTTTATTATACATATATTAAATTAAAAAAAGTAGTTTTATTATACGATATAAGATATACTAATCACCTTTTATGACCCATTTGTTAAAAATTCAATATTAAAATAATGTTTTAGGTAATAATTGCTTTGTTTTTTGTGTATGTTTTGGTTTGATATCATAAGTCCTTTCATTAGTATCATAATTACATAATATATTTAATTTTTACCATGATATAAATATCATATATACTAATTATATAATTATTTATTATAACCCTTTAATGTTTGATATAGAATATGAATTAGACCGTTCAAGAAGATGGTGGGCCATATGTATGCCTGAACACTGTTTCCATTTCGTCGATGAATGAAATGAAAGGATGGTAGATAATATGTTAACTGTAATTAATAATTTCTATAAAATATATTTTACATATGTTAATTTAATATATCTTCATTACCTTACATGTAAGGTGTGAATAAATCAAATCACTTTTCATGGTGGTAGTCCATCGAACACACGAGCGACATTACCATATTCCCACAGAATGGAATGTAAGATGTTATATGTTATATAATAATTATTGAAGTATAATTATTTCCTAAATATTTCATAAATATGTTAAATACGTCACTTTATCTAGCTATGATAGGCGGTTATGGAAAAGAAACTAAATTATTTCATGAGGTTCTAGTTAGCCGTACACCTGATCAACAGTTTTGTTTACCACATGATGGTATATGATATAGATGAATGTGTTAACCTCAAAATAATAAAATATAATTATATTTTTTATAATTATTTTATTATATAATCATGTGTTAATATTATTTTAAAGGTATGGAAAAATGAACAAAATAAAAAAACATGTTTAAGAATGTTACCTCTCATTTAGAGAACCTCTTTAGGATTATAACTAAAGTCTTTATTAGAGAGGTTCATAATAAAAATATTTAATCTAATACTTCAGTAGGTAATTAAGAATTATATTTGGGATGGTATTGTATTTGTAAATATTATTTTTATATGTTTGATGAGTTGAGGATGGGGGTGGACTTTTATAAGTGGGGGAGAGGACAGACATTATATTTTTGAAAATAAAAATATGTACCCACATTTTTCACATTGAAAATGGTTCCAAAATGGATACTTATTTAACCATAAATGTGATAATGTTAAAATACATAAATAAAATAATATTTTTACATGTTTATTGTTTTTTTATTCTTATATATTTTATATTGACACCCGGTAAACTTGTTTTAACCCGAACAACTATAGACATATTTTTTACTATTTTTAATATTACTTTTAAAAAATATTAAGTTTAACATATAATATAATATAAATTATTATGATTCATAATATTGAATTTATTTTTATAAATGAAACAATTTTACCCAAAACACGGCTTTAGCATGGAATTGACAAATGAATAGGTATTATAAAGTCATAAGTAAATCATATATGATATCATAAATATTATTATGGTTCTATTACAAGTTAATAATATGTTTAAACTCACTATATAGGAGTCTCGGACACATACGGAAGAAATTTAACACAAGGTAAAGGAAAATTTTGCAATCTCATTTTTATCTGGGATTGCTTATACGTAAGTATTTACTCGGGTTATATTTTTTATCCATATCTATAAAAATGTTTTCATAATGTGTTCAATATTCTTTCACGTATGTTTAAAGTCATTTTTACCCTTTTTTTACATTTACACATTGTATGGAAGGAATCTTTCCATTTTTTACCATATATGGTACGTTTTGTCTTTTCCAGAAAAAGTACGAGAAGAATGTTTTTTAACTATAAGGTGTGAGTGGATTTTTATGGTTTCATAATGGATTATTTACATGAATTATACTCTACAATAATTCATTATTATTTTTAAAAAACTTATTTTTCTTTTAATATCACATGATATTTTGAGAAAAGAAAATGTTTTTGAAGAAGAAAGGATATTTTCCTCAAGAATTCATTTCAAGTGTTTTATCAAAACTATTGTCCATCTAAGTTGAAATTATTTAGTATTATTATGTTTCAAGTATAATGTCTCTATTATTTAAATGGTTTGATTTTTCTTATGATGAAATAATATCCATTTGTTTTATATGGATTTTGTTATGATGGGATGATGTTTATGAAACCGATTTTATTCATTGGGTTATGATGAATGATTTATGTTTATTTTGCAGCACACGTAAGAATGATTTCCTTATGAGATGTGTGGGACCTATATCTCTCTCCAATGCATTGGGTAAAGATTTATATCTCATGAGAGATACATGGTTGGAACGACAAGTGAATCTGGTTCAATAATACAGGGGTGGAACATCATGTAAACCAGGTTCAGTAATGAACTTTGTCCACTATGATTGTCTTGGAAACAATGCATTGGATACTATTGAAATCATAACATGTGATTAATGGTTTTCCACAATTACATGTTTTATTCCCATGCTATTTTATCATGATTAATGTTCCTTTATGATCTATTCCTTATGTAATTCCCAGATGTATGTCATTGCTCAAGATTTGGATGTTTTATGTTCATGTTTTCAAGTTAAAATGTTTATGGATTATTTTTATGTTCTCTAGGTTTACCCTTACTGAGCATTTGAGCTCACCATTTTTATGATTTCTTTTCCCCAAGATATAAATAAAGGTTTTAGGGAAGAAATAAAAAGTGGAAGATCTTTATGGGAGATGTTGAAGATCTTTCACCATGATTAGAAGATTATGTTATGAGTTTACAAAGACACTAAACTATTACAGTCCTTGGGTGTCTATTTTTTTATGAATTAAGTATTCTTCCAAAGTAATGTAACGTCCTTGTATGACAAGATTTGGGTCTTTGCATTTGGTATGAGAGGAATGGTCTAGTCAACATTTAAAAACTACAATGTAGAAACTTTAGGGACATCCCTATAGATATTTCTATGGTATGTCTTGGGATGTCCATAAGGTTAAGAATAAGTATAGTTTATAATCCTAGGATTATAGTAACAATCACAAAATTAAACCTAAGATGTTAGATATTGAAAGTACCCCCCTTTATTATGATGTTTTATAAGCATGATTTTTTCCTCTTACACTATTCTTTTTGGATTTTAGATGATGGTTGGAACCCGAAGGAACTGTGTTGATCAATGTAATGGGTAATGTAATGATTATCCTCCTGAACAAACCAATGTTATGGGAGATAGAGTTCAAATTATTATTTCTATACTTACAAAAGATATGAATAAATCTGGACTTCTGAATGAGCAAAGAAGGGAACAATATTATATTAAGTCCTTCATGAGGGAACTCCCACATTTTTTCAGTGGGTATTCTGATCCACTTATTGCTAAATAATGGATAAGTTCCATTGAAAATATATTTTCCATTCATTAATGTTCAGAACATGAAAAATTAATTCTGGCTATTTACCATTTTAAAGGTGAAGAAAACCAGTGGTGGACTCTAATTAAGAATACAAGGCCCCAAGGTGAAATTGAATCCATGGAATGGGAAGAGTTCCAAAACTTGTTTTCCAAAAAGTACTTCCCTATTATTCTTTGAACAATGATGTAAAATGAGTTCCTTGAGCTTAATAAAAATAATGATTAATCTGTAGGAATATATGAGGCTAATTTTACAAGGCTTGAAAGGTAAACATCTGTATTTATCATCCAACATGAAAGAAAAGTTGAGCGATTCTTCAGTGGATTAAAACCAAGTCTTTTAAGGGCATTAACATTAAGAGGATTTTGTAGCTATGATAAAATTGTGTTTTGTGCTATCAAGGTAGAACTGGAAGTTGGTCTTACATATTCATCTCATGGTTTTGATAAGAAAAGAAATATAGAGTTCAAGGAAAAATATCAAAACGATGTTGAAAATAAGATGAATGTTTCTTTATTCTCAAATTGTTGAGAGAAGCATAGTGGAGATTGTCCTAAAGGGAATAGAAAATATTTTAAGTGTGGAAAATAAGGTCATTGAGCAGCTGAGTGTCGAAGTAATGGAAAAAGGGTAGGCAATAATGTGAATAGAGAAAGGGCTAAAGAGAACGCACCCCCAACACTTCAATTCTACAAGTGCAAGGAAATGGGGCATTATGCTAATCAATGCCCTAATCCTAGGGTTAATGATGATCGAAATCAACAACCTCATAAGGAAAAAGAAAAACAGAATTCATATCTGATCACTATTGGTGATGTTGAATATGACAACAATGTGGTGGAATGATAAAGTGTTTATGTAATGGGATTCCAAAATAATGTTGTAGTATCGTGGAATATTGGAATATTTATGTATTGGTCTATTGTGGTTTTCAATAATTTTATGATACCGGTAACCATGAAATGTGATTGAAATATTTTTGGAAAGCATATGAAATTCTCATAATGAACGATAAGGAGAAAATAATATTTATGATAGTATTCATGAGATCATGACTGATATAAGGACAAAATAATATCATTGATTGAGTATATATAATTTTATGGGATTTTGGTATGTGGAAAGATTTAACTTTTGACAGCATTCATGTTGTCACTAATGTTCAATGGGTATTAATTTTTTCAAGAGAATATATGATTGAGGTATGTACATGTTTGGAATGTGACCAACAAGATATATCTTATGATAAATGGGGGATGAATGATGGCATTCACATGCTTGTTATGTGACCTTTCAAGTAATAATTTTCTTTATACTATGAGATTGGAAAGATGTATTTTGGATAATCATAAAGATTGGAATAGATTATGTTGGACATCAGATATTATTGTTTAAGGATAGAACTTTTTTTGATATTATTTCTGGATTTTTATAATAGTGTAGTTTTATCAAAAGGATAACATGTAGGACGGATGACAACCCGTCACGTCAGAGAAGGTTATAGGAATCGAACCCACAACTGAAGTACGCCAGGCCTTTATCACCTACCACTGGCATACAAGTAGTCCCTGGTTAGTATAAAATAGGTTTACTCTATTAATCAGTATGATATATGAAGTATAAGTCCATTTTTGGAACCATATTCAATTACTCTCACCATATGATGGACTTATGTATATAAAGTTTGCTAACCTTATGCTTGAGATAGATGGAATGACCTATCATTATATCGCATGATCTTCTAACACTTCACAGAAGACAAATTCAACTGCATTACTTTAATAGATGTAGTGGAAATTGTTCAAGGCACAAAGAACAGTGAGATTATACCAAAATCAAGTAAGTATTTCTTTTAATTAAGAAATTCTTCAAGATTAGGGAAATGTTCTTGAAAACCAAAAATGTTGTCCTAGTTCCCTCATATCTAATGAATCAATGTACCTTAGATCATCACAAATTTATGGACTTGTGATTGTTGGATTTTTCATAGCCATATTCTCTACCACTCTTCTTCATAAGTTTATGGTTATATTTCTCTTCCATATCCATATTTTCTCATATGTTCTTCTATGTGGAAACCCAGTGATGAGTTAATTTGTGTAACCGTTACATTTCTTACTTCACTTTTTAAAATTATGTTTTAGTATTTTTTTACGACGTGCGTTTCTATGAAAGAAACGTTCAAGTAGTAAATAATTTATAACTTCGAAGAATATCGAGGGAGAAATTCATTTTAAGGGGGGTAGAATGTAACACCCTGAAATTTTATGAGATATATTCTTTTTAATTTCATTGATGTCTTCTATTGTACACTACACCAAGATTATCTTGTACTATACACAACACTACTCTTGGCTCATGTTACACACAATTTCATGTTTGTTTTGTAGAAATTATTCTACACAACATTAAGTGTAGATTTTGTTTAATATATAAATGAAATAAGTTTTGATTGTGTTATACACAATACCAAAGGGATATTTCAATTCAGGCAGCCCTTACTTGGCTTGCATTACACGCAATCACGACCTTCCTCAATAGCATGTGTAGTACACAATACCGGGTTTCACTAAACTACGATATATTGTTATAATATTATTATGAACTAGACGTTATGAATAGTATTAAATAAATTTTGAATTTTATAAAATTATTATTCATCTTACACATTTTATAGAACATTGTATGAGAAGAAAATAAATTTTTCAGGTAAAATAATTATTTAAAAAAAAATGTTGTTTTGTCGACTTTTTACGGTGCACCCACTTTAAATCTAGTTTTTGACATTTTTATAAGTTCAATTTGAAAAAATAAAATTCTTCTTTTAAATCAGGATAAAAAATTTATTTTGGATAAATTTTTCATATCATTCTGATTACTTTCATATTTTAATGAATAGTAAAAACACGCTATATTTTAATTTAAAACAACTTTTTTCATCGCAATAATTTATATGGTTAAATTATAATATTGAATGGTTTTAAAGTATAAATAGAATATATTTTTACTATTTAATATAATTTATTTCATTATCGTTGACTTTACATTGAATTCATAGGTAAAATCAATTTCATCTTTTACAATGTTTTAACTTTTAAAGCTCGTTTTCTTAACAGTGGATTAATTTTAAATTAATTTTTGCAACTTCTGTGATTTTAATTTGAAAAAATAGATTTCAATATATGGAATTAGTAGGTACAAAATATGTTAATAGGCTACTTTTTATTTTTGGGCACTATGAATAGTAACTACGGTAAATAAAATTTACCGTAGTTAAAGGTAAATTAGGATATTAAGGGTAAATATAATATTATTAAATTATGCTAAAACTTGTCTTAATATAATTGGATGATTATATTCTATCCTAAAACATACTTCAGTCAAAATGGAATCTATTTGAAGCCTCGTGGATGTGATTAAGACCTTTAAGTAATTTTATTTAACGGAAAGTGAAATATGTCTCACTCAAACGTTAATAATTAAAGTATTTTTAATATAAGGTTATACTGAATATAAATTAGATTATAAATAATCATTTGAAATATAAAATATTTTTCATTTTTATGGTAATTTATTTGTAATTTTTAAAAAATATTTAATTACCTTAATAGCTTATACATTAATGATGTAGAAATTATTTACATAGTGAAAAATCAATAATATAGTTTTTATTAAAGTAATAATACCCATCAGAAGGCCCAAAAACTAGAAAAAAACTTATTGGTCGAGTATATATATACCATAATCATCTTAGGTTTGACTTGGGGACCATTTTGAGCTGTATGAAAGAGATTAGGACATTTATATTATTTTATATTAAATGTTGTCAAATTTGTCACCTTCATAATTTAATAAATATACCAATTTATATGTTATTATTTTAAGATTATAAATTCTATTTAAAGTATTATTATGAAAGATATTATATTTTCCTTAATCATAGTATTTTATTTTTAATTTTT
This sequence comes from Viscum album, assembly GCA_963277665.1. Lineage (NCBI taxonomy): Eukaryota > Viridiplantae > Streptophyta > Magnoliopsida > Santalales > Viscaceae > Viscum > Viscum album. The sequence goes on along the minus strand of OY728119.1, from coordinate 831,539,050 downwards.
ATGCAACAAATAAATATATTAAATAATTATACAAAAGTGTTGTAGTAATTATTTCATTAAGAGAAATATCAAATAAATGGTTTTAAAAATATTAAAATAAATATTATATGATATAATTAATTTCTCCACAAATTTTATATAAGAATATGACAAGTTAGGAATTTTTAAAATATTTTGGTTCGAATATATCCTCTGTGAGGAGTTTATTTAAATTCCAATAAATAAATACTTTCAAAATTAACCCTATAGTTATTTTACAAAAATAACATATTATTAAATAGTTTAAAAATAACAAAATTATTAAAAATTATAAATTGAAATTCATATGGTCTAAAGTGTCATAAAATATCCAATTATGGAAAATTCACAACCCATAAGAGATTATTTAAAACAAGTTAAAATTTATATTATTATTACCACAAATAAGATTAAATATATTAAATAAGGATAAATCCGGTTGATAAGGTTTAAAATAAATTCCAAACATTTCTAAATTTTATTATATGATGAGATTACAACCCTATATCATATCATATTCGTATTTGAGTCATTTTTTGGAGGTTTTTAAGTGGGGTTTGATTTTATTATAAATTAATATTTTAGAGGTTTCTAAAAGCGCCGCTCTCCTCCCTTATAAAAGGCCATCTTCTCCCTCTCATATTCACACCAATTTTGAGCCTAAATCTCAGCCAAAACCCACCAATTTATCTTCTCCACCTCCCTAGAAATATATTAGTGGTCTTGGTCTTCTTCTAAGACCAACTTTATTACCCTAAGAGGAGGTATAGAAGAGGCGCGACGAAGAAGTGGTAATATCCTTTACCGATTCTTTCAAAATAATTTCTTCTTCTACATAATATTATTTATTTGTTTCATTATAATGTAATAATATAAGTATAAATAAAATAATAATATGTTATTATATATATGAAACAAACATATTTCACCTTCTATCTATCCTACGGAAAACAAAATCACCGTGCGTGCGTACATACGGCTTACCGTCTCCACGCCGTGGTGTAATATGTTTTTCCAACACCAAATTAATTTGAGGGGTAAAATGGGGGAAATAATTAATATATATGATTATTATAACATGATACTAATTCTAAGAAATTATAACATCCACTCCAATTCCATTAAGTAATTATGAGAACGATATCTTCCCTTGTGCATACATACGGATTACCGTCTCCATGACGCGATGAGATTCATTCTCCATGTTATCCATTCAATAATGATTATAAAGTATATATAATGAATAATAATAAATTATGATACATAATAATTCTACTTTATTTATGTATATATATATGTTTGTCATCTACTTACTTCCATTCAATTCAATAAGGAAATTAAAACTACGTTCATGCGTACATACGACCTACCCTCTCCATGAATGGTGTATTTCATTTCATTTATCTATCTATTATACATATATATACTGAATATATGTGATATTTAAATCATGTTTTACATTCTGGAAGGAAGTAAATCATGATATAATTAATAATAATATTAAGAACAAAAATTCAAAACACGCACGATAAATGAAACGATTTTACCAAAAACGCGGTTTTAACATCGAATTGACAAATGAATGGGTAATATAATGTCATAAGTAAATCATATATGATATCATAAATATTATTATGGTTATTTTATTTGTTAATAATTTTTTTAAAACCACTATACAGGAGTCTCAGACACATATGGAAGAAATTGGACATAAGGTAAGGGAAAATTTTGCAGTCTCATTTTTATCCGGGATTTCTTATACGTAGTTATTTACAGGGGTTATATTTTTCATCCATATCCATAAAAATGTTTTTAATATTCTTACATGTATGTTTATAGTCATTTTTTCCCTTTTTTTACTTTTACAACATTGTATAGATGGATTGTTTCCTTTGTTTACCATATAATTTACCTTTTGTCTTTTCTGAAAAAAGTACGAGAAGAATGTTTTATTAATTTATACGGCATGGATGGATTTTTACGGTTTCATAATAGATTATTTCCTTAAATATTAGTATATAATTCTTTCATATTTTTTTTAAAAAATCTTTTCTTTTAAAATCGCACGAAATTTTGAGAAAATAAAATGATTTTGAAGAAGAAAGTATATTTTCCTCAAGAATTAATTTCATTTGTTTTATCAAAACTATTTTCCATCTAAGATGACATTATTTAGTATGATTATGTTTCAACTATAATGTATCTATTATATACATGGTTTGATTTTTTCTTATGATGAAATAATATCCATTTGTTTTATACGGATTATGTTTTGATGGGATGAAGTTTATGAAACCCATTCCATTCATTGAGTTATGATGAATGATTTATGATTATTTTGGGGAACAAGTAAGAATGATTTCATTATGAGATGGGTAGGACCTATATACCCCTCTAATGCATTGGGTAATGATTTATATCTAATGATATAGACATGGCTGGAATGGAAATTGAATCTGGTTCAGTAATACAGGGCTGTAACAGCATGTAAACTCGGTTCATTAATGGATTTTCCAATATGATGGCCTTAGAAACAATGCCTTGGCTACTATGGAAATCATAACATGTGCTTAATGGTTGGTTTTCCACAATTACATGTTTTATTCCCATGCTATTTTATCATGATTGATGTTCCTTTATGATCTATGCATTATGTATAGCCCAGATTTATGTCATTGCTCAAGATTTTGATGTTTTAAGTTCATTTTTTTACATTAAAATGTTAATGAATTAATTTTATATTCTCCATGATTACCCTTACTGAGCATTTGATCTCACCATTTTTATGTTTTTCCCCATGATATAAATAAAGGTTTTATTTAAGAAAAAAAAGTGGAATATCTTTATGGGAGATGTTGAAGATTTTTCACCATGATTAGAAGATTATGTTCCTAGTTTCCAAAGACACTAAACTATTACTATCCTTGGGTGTATGTTTTTGTTATGTATTAATTATTCTGAAAAATTAATCTAATGTCCATATACGTCAAGCTTTGGGTCTCTAAATTAATTCCCAAAATCCTTCAAAGACAACTGAAACTCATATATATTAAATATAGGTATATTATAAATATTTTACATAAACATAATAACATTTATAAAACCATATATGAATTTTTGACCTTTTATTACCCGTTTATTATCAATCTTTTTTTAAAATCACCTAATAATTGCATCATTTTCAAGTATGTTTTGGTTTTTATCATAATCATTTTCATTTAGATCATGATGGAATTATATCAATGATATTACCAATGATATTAGTATAATTTATATTAACAAAATAATTAATTATTGAAACACCTTAATGTTATACATTTCAAATTAATTATACAATTCATGGAGATGGTAGACAGTTCGTATTTACGAATGCTGTTTCCATTTTTTATTGTGATGTATTGAAAGAAAGAAAATAATATATTAAATTTAAAAAATTATTTTAGTTTCATATATATCACATATATCCATTAATAATATTCTTATCACCTTTCATTTAAATCATGAATAAATCACATCACTTTACAAGGTAGTAGTGTGATGTACACATGAGTCATGTTATCATATTCCCTTGGAATGGAATGTCAAAAGTTTATGTGGAATTATAATTACAGAAGTATAATTATTTTATAAATATTATAAAAATATGTTAAATTTATTATTATATCTTGTAATTATATGTGGTGATGTAAAACAAACTACATCAATTTGTGGGGCTGAAGTCCTTCGTACATACGATCGACGATTTTGTTTCCCACTTAATATAAAATGAGATTGATATATTTCATGAAATTAAAGTTATTAAAATTTACATATATATAAGATAATTTATTTATTATATCATAAGTTTTTAATGGGATTTTATAGATTTGAAAGAAGAAATAAAAAAAATTGAAGCTTAATAATTTTATATCTTCTTTAAAGAACCTATTTAGGTTGATACCTAAAGCCTTTTTAGGTGGGTATCATAATCAATATAGGGAATATAAGATATGGTTATTGAATTTAAAAATATATTTTATTTAAATTTTTTAAACCAAATGGTTTTTATGCATGAATAATAGAAAATATGGGGTGTCCTTTTAAAACTGGGGGAGAAGGCACACTTGGAATTTTTTAAAAGAAAAAGGTGCACCCATGTGTTTAACTTGAAACAAGGATCCAAAATAGATTATTAGTGATAATTATAGGTTATAATTAATAAATATATCTATAAAATGATATTTTAAAAATTTTAAATATCATTTACCCTATATTATTTTAGTTTAACCCCAGGTAAACTTGTTTCAACTATAACATTGATAATTATTTTTTTACTATTTTTACTACTCATTTTGAATAAAAATTAATTTGAACTTATTATATACGATAAGTTTTTTTGATTCCAAATATTTAATCCATTTTTCAAAATCCATTTCATATTAGTGGTAAATATTTATTTAAAATTAATCCTAAATATGTGTTGAAATGTGGTTTTCCATAGAGAAAAGTTTCATAAGTAGAGTAGGCCTTACTCAAAAATTTCAATATGAAATTAATTAAAATAACAAAAATTGGAATATTAAAAATAAAATTTTATGAATTTTACATATAAAACCATATTAAAATAAAATTGATCTTGTAATGACTTTAAACTAGAAGTATGTTTATAATAAAAGTCAATATATATATACTATTCATCAAAAAATTAATCTTTTAAGAAAAAGTTAAAAATATTTCTCAATGATAATTTTGATATGTATATTTAAAAATTGAAGTTCATTTTTTCAAATAAATTTTATTAATGTTTTAGAAATTTATTTTAATATTTTCTCGAAAAAATAATTACAAATAATTTTTTAAGAAAAATGTATTTTTGAATCCCATAAAGACTTTATTAAAATAATATATTTATTTATAAATATATTTTCTTTACCTAATAACTTTATACTTTATTTTTGAAATATGGGTTTTCATTTTCACATAGAAATAGTTAATGTCTAGGTTATAATGGTCAAATGTAAAAAATAATAATACTACCAGTACATCATAGCTCGTTAAAACGTGGTGTTGTGTGCAATGTAAGCTCTAAAAGACATTAAATTGTTTAATTTTTTTTATAAAAACCCAGAGTGTTACAGAAAGAGTTATAGAATCCTAATATTAAATAAATATGTATATAATTTATTCTCTCTCAAATATAGATGTATCATGTTTGAGGAAGCATGAAATATGAATGAATACGTTACTACATAAACATCAACTATTCAGAGAAAAGTCATATTTATATGATTATATAATATATGACATAAGTTCCTTACCAAAAGATACTAAACTACAAGACATGTGTTCCTTACCACATGATATTTATTTTTTTTAGCAAATAATACTTTAGTATGACTTCAAAATGCTTATATTTTCCAATCATATATGACCATAAAATCCTTTCCTCCTTTGTTTAATAAGTACCCATTTTTAAAAGTCTCAATATACCTAATTTAGGAGAGTGTAAGGCCATATTGGAATTAATTCTTTTCACTTCTTGAAACAAGGTCTATTCCTATTTCAAAAATATTAAATCTATCATGTGATGGTGTAGATATAGATTATTCAAACCCCTTTTGGACATCCCATATTCCACTAATCCTGCTTCTCACATTTAATGTATGATGTAACACCAAAAACATGAATTCCACTCAACAGTTCCTTAAGACTGGTTGTCCACATTGAATAAAGTGCGTGTCCCAATATTCCAGAGGCTGCGGACTTGTAGCGAGGGTCTTGTGTGTGTCCATGGGGTGGCTATACCATCATTACCAGAGTGTAACCCCATAAAAAAGTAATATTTTTAAATAGGGGAAGTAGTGTAATAATTAGAAATGAGAGAAACAACTATGAATGGATTATATAAACAATTATAGAAGTATATCATATTTAATAATGAACATGTCATGAGTCTACCAAACAACCAAAATAGGTATAAAATAGTATAGTTCAATACATGTGTCCTGAAATTCCAATAATACCAAAAAGTTCTATCTCTGAATAGCTTCATGAGACTCAATGTGTGAGAAACAATCATGGTAGGTAAACTTCTAATGATCAATAAAATTATAGTTTGTTAATTATAAAAATTTAACACAGTGTGCATGAAAATTAGGTATGAAAAAAATAAATGAAGGTTCCCATGGCATATCAACTACTATGTAAGTGATACTGAATATCCACTCCAAAATCGATGCAAAAAAGTGCCAATCCTCAAATAATATAGCTATAAGAGAAACTAAAACGACCAATACAACCTAGTAGTACATACACACAAATCAAATAATCCATGACCATTCTATATATCCAAAAGAATCAAAATAACCATTCTCAAGTTGTATAATCACACATGTCACATTTCCTATAGCCATGCCATATGCTGGAAGTGTCATACCATGAAGGGTCAGATCCAATGTGTAGAGAACAAAACCATCCTCATCGAGTCCATGGAGTACCTCAATGGAAACATAGTTTGTCTTGATATGGGGTCCAAGTAGCATGTCTAATGACCATGTTCGTTACAATCCCATGAAAAATTGGATCCAGGGGTTTGTAAGTCCTAAGGCATCTTGTAGATTCTAGACCCATGGATAAATATCAATCTCAGGCATCCACATCCATGTCTATATCAAATGAATAAAAATTGAAGAATATAAATAGAATAAAGAAACTTAGTATATCAACCAAGGAATCCACTACCATTTCAAATACCACTCAACTAATTCATTAATAAAAACCAATACCATTCCATACCATTGGTAAAACCGATCATTTACCAAAATTCACATTCAAAAACTACTGAGCATATTCACTCACTAAACCATTTCCATATAACCCTTTTATTCAATTCAAGAACAACACAAAATGTTAACATAATGAAATGAGGTAGTATATCTCTTAAGAAATAAATTAAATCTCATTTAAACATCATTGATATTCATTTGAATTAGGCAAGCCTAAATCACAAGCCTTTAGAGGTTCAACATGTTGCACATGTAAAGGGTGCACCCCATGAGTGACCTTGGTTGGGGAAACAACCACCAATACATATCATGGGAACCTAAAGGAATCCAAAACAGGTACCATTCCATTTAATTATATAGTTTAATTTAATTTTTTTTGCTCATCGGAATATTTATTGGAAAGAACAATGACAGATTGGTATATAAAGCACCAAAGTTAGTGTAAAATTTATATACCATCTACCATGGCTCATATGTATAATTATCAACTAGTATCCACTCCTAATTCAACTCATATCGGGATAAGAAATAACAATGGAAAAAAAATAAATTATGGAATATTATCATTCACTTAAATAGAACAAGAAATACTAATAACAATGAAGAAAGAATAAAAATTAATCAAGTACCCCCATTACAGATGCAATGAAATGAGGGACATTTGAATAAATGATTGGACAGAGATCCATTAGTATATCCAATAATAGTCATCAAAGAGGATTAAAAGGGGGTGGAGATACAATGCATAGAAAGAATAAAAAAATTTGGTTTGTTTTATGTATTTAATTACAGATAGTTTAATAATTTCCTCAAATTTATAGGGTCACCATGTTTGGAAAAACTGTGTTTCAATCATGTATGTTTTGCTATAGGGAAGGAGCACCTGCATAGTTTCCTCACATAGATAGACTAAATATGTGCAAACCATGAAAAATACCACTTAAAAAATTGTTGACATCTTTGTATGGTTATTAAACCTATTTTTCATGATTTTTTCTAACTATGTGTTCTCCCCTTTCTCTCTAAGAATTCCTCAACCATTTTATCAGACCGTGTGGCCTATTCTTCATGGTTTCATCAGACTATGTGCTAGTGTATCTTCACCCCCAAAAATCATGGATTCCAAGCATTGAATGAGACTCAAACACTCCTGAAGCACATATGATCAACTCGGTAATAACATCAGGACCTTATTAATAATTTAAAAAATAAAAAAAATGATTCTTACTTTGTTTGGAAACCTAGGTTCTTACAATACCCCCTTAAAGAAATTTATTCCCAAATTTTCCTCTCTATGGTGTTCAATATTCGTATGAAAACAACTCTGGACACTAATAATGTATGTTAGCCCCCAATACCTAGTACTTTAAGATAAACTATAATTCTTCTATAACACTAGTAATAGTGGAACTAATCAACCTCAAAGAACCTTTATTATCTTCTCAATAATACAATTCATATTTTCTAGAAAATACTCATCAACCTTTATCTCAAAATCCGCAGCGCGAAACTCAAGAGAGAGGTCATAATGATAAGTTTATATTTGGAATACATGGAATAAATCTTTCTTGGATTGATACATTTAATGTAATAGCAACTAATAAGCTACTATCTCGATTCTACCCAGAATCTGGAATGGCCCATCATAGTGCAGAGAAAGTTTACCTCAACTCTTGATCATTATTTTTCACAAATTCATTGAACGATGAAAGAAGAACTGATTCTCAAACTCAAACCCTAGTAGTCATCATAGATTGTTTTTTTTTCTATCAAGACTACACAATATCAATCTACTTCTAAACCAAGTGGACTTACTCAGAAGTCCTTCATAAGAGACATTGTCCTAGAAAAGTTGTTTCACAGACCTATATTGAGAAAAGGGGAGATTGACATTCCCTATAGTAGAAAACCTAATAAGGATACATCTGTATAGTCACATGATAAATACTATTATAGTAGAACTCAACCTTATAAATACATTTCTCCCAAGAGCCCCCAAAATCCTAGAACACATGCTCATAACATATACCCAAGAACTTGTATCGTATAATTTGACTAGACATCTGTCTGAGAGTGGTTAGATGTACTCAGATGTCTCAAGTAGGAGACACGGTCATAGTAAAGCTGCATTGCCTACCTCTAACCTGCAGAAGGGCTATCAACATGGCCTACTATACAAATCATCATTACATTCAATCTTTAATGTCGCATGATATCTATTTTGAAAAGATACTCATTCAAGAGAATATAATTCTCCCAATTGCCCCAAAAATCCTACGCATATTCTAAAAAATTGTACTCAAGAACTTATATCATACGCTCTAACTAGCCATCAGTTAGAAGATGGTAATCTGTATTGAGAAGCTTTTCTGTACCCATCACCTTCTACAAACTCTTCCAGAAATGAGATATAAACTAAGATTACCTATCTAAAAATTTACTGAGTGGGACCTAATGAAGTCATACTATATCACAGATATACAACCTACAAAGATGATCAACACTGAAGGTATCCTTTCTCTATAGGAAATGATTATCCTTCATGAGCCTATCAACAAAATCTTATATGGAATCATTACCTCGAGGCGACATCAGCAAACCTGCCATAAAATCCATCATGACATTTTACCATTTCCACATGGGAATAGGTAACTGCTGTAAAATCCATACATTCACTAATGGTTCACATTCCCCTAATAATAGGTGGAACAACTTTTAATAAAACCAGTTACCTCTATTTTTGTTCTCGAACACCAATACCGATGACAGAAGTCATGGTACATCTTGGTGACATCGGGGTACACTACCTAAGATGAGGCATGCAATTCCGACATCAACACATTAGTTACATCCATTGGAACCTAAACACTACCATGGATATATGGAATCTCATCTTTAGAAATAGTTCAACCTGGAGGAGGGTCCTCACTTACCACACTCCCCCATAGGGCTTGGCCTTCTGAGTTTTATAACTACATCATACTCACTCATTAAATAAGGGTAGAGTTCACAACTAAGGATGAAAGAAAAATATGTCCCTGACTATTATGTAACTCCAAGTGCTTCTCAAATAACAACATCATAAGCTTCCGCTCATAACTAGCATGCTAAAATTCATGTATCTAATTTCTCTTAGTCAGTGCATCAGCCACTGAATTTCTTTTACCATGTATGTAGGCATGTTTGAAGTCGAAATAATTTAGGTAATAAACCCCCATTCCCTAATTTATATTTAGATAACACTATATAAATATATAAATAACGTTTTGTGTTCTTTGTGCACCACCAATATTTCTATACATAAGTAATGTATCCAATGACACAATGTGTAAAAACCATTAGATATCTCATGATCATGTGTTAGGTAATTCCTCTAATGTGGAATCGTCTTCCAAGACACGTACACTATGACTATATATCATAGAATAAAAACTAATCTAAGACGAATAACTGATGCATCACAATACATAGTGTTTCTCCTGACCAACTCAATCAGTATAAGGATCATTACAGAATTTAACCTCTCATTCCATATCTAATAGTCTGTATTACAAGTACCTAACTCTAAAAACATCATTCCCTTCTTAGTCAACCATACTATCTTTGCTGCATAGTTTGATATGTCTTGTACGAAATGACCGTATTATATAGATAGTCCCAATAAACTCTGAATCCCAAATGTTTTCATGGCCTACTCCTAAGAATCTATATCATTAACCTTCTTTTGGTCCACTAATAATCTTATCCCTAAGATAATGCTACATGGGAAGTTAAACTAACCCATCATGAAGTGGATCCTTATGAGCATAGCATATAAATTATCCTATATAAGTTTCTCTAAAATGATTTCAATATGTTTGGAATTATTATGTTGATTGTGAGAATATACCAACATATCATCCATGAACACCACCATATATGAATCCAGATTAGGATGCAGTACTCGGATCATCAGCATCCTAAAAACCACTGGAGCATTCGTGAGACTTAATGACATTACCCGATACTCATACAAACCATTCATTCTATGAAAGGATATCATAGGTATGTATGTAGGTTGAAAATGTACCTAGTGATATCCTGAAATGAAGTCACTTTTCAAGAACACTCAAGCTACTTAAAGTTGATCAACCAAGTCATTTATGCATAGAAGAGGATACCCATTATTAACCATCTCCTGGTTCAATTTCTAATAGTCCACACATATCCTAAGGGTACCATCTGACTTTTTCTCAAAACGGATCTATTAACCCCATGAACATGTACTAGGTTGAATAAACCCATTTTTTCAATGTCCTATAACTTCTTATTGTGCTCTGCATCTCCGTCGTAGTAATTATGTAATGAGGAATGGATACCAATGTAGATCATAGAACTAGGTCAATGGAGAACTCAACCTTTCCCTCGGTAGGAATACCAGAAATGATTTATGAGAAAACATCCATAATATGACCAGACAATAGATAAAAGTTTTCATGATGTGTTACCTAATCATCCTGATAAATACTAGTGATCTAGGTGGTCATCATGCCCAACACACAGTGTTGTGGTCCTACATAGATCACATGTACATCCCATTCACCCCTATTAGTATACACAACACCCTTTGATGATGTAAAATTCAATCTACAATGATAAAAGTCAACCTGATATTGAGAAATTACTAGATAATATATTATGAGTATGATGTCAAACCCTATCATCTCGAGGATATACAGATTCTAGACAAGGTGACACTCACCAACCACAAGGGTGAACTACATACACATGAATAACCCCTTTATTCTAACTAAAATTGTGGTGTCCAACATCATTACACTATCATAAGATAGTATAATGAGCCCATGTATTTTCACAATATTTTTTGATTTTATACTATGCGATATACAGATATCAAAAATTATAGACGCAATAATAGAGGCTACTAAAATTATCCCTCTCAATGTAGATTGTTTAACACCCTGATCCAAAGGGGTAGGCTATACAGAATATATTTTCTGTAATCCATGTCCCTAAACCTCACCATCCTGAGTAGGACTACTTTAATTTCACAATGTAATTGGTTCTTGGCAAACTTAACCACGAAAAACACTACCTAAAACAGATCAAATAGTACTGATCCAGCTCCATTCCTTACATGTAGTTGAGAAAACCACTTATCAACTTAGTGTTAGAGATGACCCCTACCACTCATATTTTGTGGAACTTTCCTACAAAAACATTTCATGTGTCTTATCCTTTTGAAATAACAACACTCGACTAGGACATAATCCCATTGATTTTTCATGTGTCCCCATCTTCCACACTAATTATAGAATATCAATACACTAGTACTCATATCCTAGATGACAATCATTTCATTAGATTCATAGAAACATCACTTCCTAGCCCTAGAAGTTGAAATAATGTAATGGGAGATGATACTACTTTTACCCACTCTCCCATATTCCTTATGTCCTAATCTATAATTAGTTCCAGATTCAAAATTTAAGTATAGAGGTATATATGACCATGTTTACAATAGATCTAATAGCATATCATGTAACTTCCTCAAGTGCCTCTCTCTTGATAGATCATTAGTATGTACATCTGATAAAAATAGTGTAACATTGTAAAGAATGTAGAGTACCCCAAAACAGTAATCACACCCTTCTAAAGACTCATGGATTCACTATCCTGATCATCCCATAGAGTATTTGAAAAAAATAGTCATAAACCTTTGTTTGGAAATTATTGAAAGCCATGACTCATATCTTATCATCCTAGTTCAGGACATCCCAATATCACTTTTCTACCTCACTTAGTATACATGTTGCATGACTGACGCTCTTCTCAGAAAGTTTCTCTAGTTTCTGAATGATCACATGCATTATGTATATCCATAGATTATCAGTCGATGGACTACCATTCCCCAAAAACATGGGAGGACAATTCAATTGGAAAAAATATGTTATCTAAACCATTAACAAGGCATGTTGTGATGCCCCTTGAAAAGTCTTAAAAATGAAATAGAACCCCTCATAAAACTATTCATCAAAAACTTCATCTGAAAAAATAGGTGGCATCACATCTATAAATAAATGAAGAACCACTGGTTTCCCTTCACCTACCACCTCCAAAGAGTGGTCGTTTCCTTCCTCCTAGCGTATGACTGGAGGTCATCATGGATTCATGCTTCTATAATTCGAAACACATTCCTCATAAAAAAACGATGTCAAAGTTCATAGATAAAAACCATAGGGTAGGACGAAACCATCCCAAAATTAGGCCATACTACAAATCCTTCTCCAAAATCTGGGACATTAAAGGAAAATAGTCACAATGTCACCAGAGACACTACCTATGTCCCACTAAAAAGCTTGGTGTTATTTGATTCTCTATTTTCATTTAACTTTAGAATTTTAATACTTTTAAAATTTTAAACTAATGATTCACCATGTTCTGATCCACACAGGTCCATAAATCTTATGAATCAAAATGTGTCACCCTTATAATTACACAATACCAAATGAAATCATAATTATTGAATTAAAAGGTCTGTTAATTTCTAGTCTGTAGGGACCCATACTCCTTATGAGCTAAAATGTGGAGCCACTTCTCTATCTACTACACAAAAAAAAACTATCACAACAACATTTAAATCTATCATATAACCTATCCCAATATTATACAACACGTAATGCACCATAAATGGCATGACATAATGCATGGAATGTAATTTCTAGAAATATATTAAAATGATGCCTTAGATGGGATACCCTCCCCTCATTAGGTTACAATAGAAACAGAACCCACAACCATATCATTATTAACATTACAATCCAAGTTAATCACCAAATAGTGGAATAAAATCAACAATAATAGTCAAATTTTTTTTTAAAAATCAATTTAATTCAAGGTAATTTGGTGTTTTTCTAGATGTGGGGTATCCACTCTCAAGAAAAACTCATTACCAAACATATATTCCATACTATAAATTTATATTGTCTGTAAATAGTAACAAAAAATAAAAAAGAAACCTATGATAAATTTTTTTAACATCTTGAACCTCAATTCTATAGAATAGTTCCCTAAGCTTGGTTGTCCAAATTGAATCATGTTCATCTACTTAATCGACAATGGCTGCCAACTAGCCACGAGGCCGTTGGGTGTGTCTATAAGAAGACAATGACCAAATTTCTAGATTGTAAGATAGTGTATTAACAATAATAGTCAATATATTATGTTGTGTAATAATCATATATGAGATAAATGAGAAATAATGGAATATATAAACAATTATAAAAGTATATCATAAAAAATAACAATCTTTTGAAGAGTCTAAAAATTCGTAAAAATAGGCACATTGTAGTACAATATAATACATTTTATCCAAAATACCAATATGGAAAAAAAAATTATATATCTGTGTATAATCACAAGACTCTACCCAGTCCCATGATCTATAAATATAATAATGGTACAATATCGTGCATCGAACTGTGGGTGCTTTCCTCAGTCCCTACCTGCATGCATAATTTCTATTCGGGTACACCACGATAGCCCAAACAGAGTGAAAGAAACAATTCTATTAGGTAACAACTAAAAGAACTATGAAATTCTAGGATATGAAATATAATATTCTCACATAGTATACAAGTAAACAAGGTAAGAAATAAATAAATGAAGGTTCCCATGGAATATCTACTTCTAAGAAAGTGATAGTGAATAAAATATTTAGTATCCCTACAAAACAAGCACCAAGATCTTTACAAAGCATCTATAATAGAAATCGAAATAACCAACATGACATTTCTATACATCCACACATATAAATCTACCACAATATTGACGTTTAACTAGAAGAATCCAAACATCCATGATTGAGCCATATAATCACAGTTGTCACATTTCCCATGACCATTCTAATTAATCAATGTGTTAGACCATAAATGGTCAGATCTAAGGTGTAGAAGACCAAGAAATCCTAATCGATTCCTTGGATCATCTCGATGGAGTATCGGTTAGGTATTAGATGGGGTCCAAGGAGAATGTCTACTGACCATTTCCATTGTGATCCTAAGACCAACCATATCCAAGGGATAGAAAATCCCAATGCAACCCATAGAATCAGTACCCAAAAATTGATCTCTGTATGAGGAATCGAGAACTGCATCATGATCCATGGAATAATATCCATGGAATATAAATGGAATCAAGACCCTTGGTATAATAACTGAATATCACACTACCATTTCAAATACAACTCGACTAATTCATTAATCAAAATCAATACCATTTCATACAATGTCTATACACACTAAGAAATCAAAACTCACATTCAGATGAAAATAATGACTATACTCACATAATCAACAATTTCAACATAATCCATTTATTCAATTAAATAATGACATAATAATTAATGAGAAGGCAATGAGACAATACATATCATGAGAATGAAATTCAATCCCTTTTAATCCTAAATGATCTTCCTTTAAATTAGGAAATCCTAAATAACACTCCTTGGGTGGTTTAACATGTGAAATATAAAAAATAAACACCTAATGGGTGGCCTTAGTTGGGGAAATGACCAAAATCACTTTTTAAGGGTTCATAAAGGCTTCATTTATAGGTCCCACTCCATCTTATTCAATTGTTCAATTTATTTTGGGGCCACTCCAGAATTTCTAGAGTGAAGCCCAATGGGAACTAGGTCTATAAGGCACTATAATTAGTGATAAATGAATAGACCACCAATCACAGATCAAAAGTAGATTGATCATCTAGTATCAACTCATTATTTGACTATGATCGGTAGAAGAATGAAGAATGAAAAAAGACCCCTAACATATATAATATTAACATGAACATAAATAGTGCATCTGATACTAGGAAAAATGAAAAATGGATAAAAATTAATTGATTACTCAAAAATATAGATCTAAAGAGATGAACATTTCTTGAATCAAATATTTGGCAATGATCTAGTGGTAAATCAAAGAATAATCATCAGAGAGGATTAAATATGGGTGGGGATGATGTGTGTTGGAAGAATAGGAAATTTGGTCTATTTTAAATATTTCATTAGAAGTATATTCAAAATTTCACCCAATTTATAGGGTCACACGATTTGGCAACATGGTTTGGAAAATATTTGAACCAATAATCCATTAATACATGTAGGGAAGGGGCACCCACATAACTTCCTAATATGATTTTACTAACCATATAAAATCTATTTCAAATACCTCTTTTAGCATTGTATACATTATCACACATCCATGAAGTCCATTGCAAATTGTTTTTCTGAACTGTGTAGCCTCCTCAAACTCTCCATCCATCACTCACACAGATTATCAGACCATGTGGCCTACCACTCATGGTTTAATATAACCATGCTATATGAAATTTTCTTCACCAAAAGCATGGGTTTTGGGATTTTATTGAACCCTGGACACCCTCGAAAAACCTGTGATCAACTAGGTACTCACATTTGGCCATTTTGAAACAACCAATCCAAGATAAAAATGATCTATACCTAGTATAAAAAATTTAGGATCATAGATATGAATTAAAATTAAACAAATGAATTGAGTCGAGATACTGCTCTTAGGGGCCCAAATTCCATGAGTTGAGATACTCCACTTGAAAACCGAAAACATTGATCTAAGATTCCCCTCTTAGCTTTCCTTTTCATAAAGACTAGTAGCATCGTGGTTGACACATCTGAATGAACCCCCTATAAATTAATGGTGTTCAAAAATATTGCCTTTGATTATCTATGTGACCACTACAGAATATTTTCATTCCTAAAAGTGATCCATCCAAAATCCATGTGAAATTTCCCATTGGTTTGGTGGTGGTTTCTCCATTAATAATGGATAACATATTCCCACCCATTAACATTCTATTATCTCAGAATCATATTTCTTAGAACCTGATTTACCTATCTTTTTATCACATGAAGAATCCAATTTTAAATATGTTAAAATTTATTAACCAATTTTATAGACATAATAGATGATTCCCTATGTTCCATTAATATATGATTCATTACACATTGATCAAAGATTGATGAAATTAAACTAAAAGAATCAAAATATCTTGTCACAAAATCATAAACTAGATGGAATGAGGTCTTCATCACATGACCATAAATTTTATAGTACATATTCCAAAACCCATGTCTTTAAACTATTTGTATTATACCATCTTATATGACATTAATCTGCTTGGAGTGGGCTGGTCCATGTGACCTAAATTTTAAAAATTACAACTCCTAATGTAAGATATCAATTAATTTATGCATCTTTATAAATATATGTTTTTCTGAATATAGCTACATCATCCTTTCCTGATGTCTTAATTCACATTTCCATTGAAAAATATTCTCACTTACTAGATGTGTATGTGGATTGATTCGCATTAATATGTGATAAATAATGACACATGGATCTATCATCTAATACAAGAATTTAGATTCCATTTCCATGGATGATTCTGCCCTTTTGATGACACCCTAAATTATTTATGTTGGGTTTCATCCATCTATAACCAATATTCTAATCCATATATTTTTTCTTTTCTATATAAGATCAAGACCTGCATAGTTCCCCATTTTCCAAAAGTACATATGGTTTTATTCCTAATATCACTTAATACCTTTTGATTCCCAGATCACATATCATGGGATTAACATAAATATATCATTCCCATGCTATACTATATATTGTCCTAGTATATATATATTCCAATACTCACTGAGTTTCCTCTAATTACCTACATTATAATAAAACCACACCATACAAATAATTATAAATTCCATGATTCCTATTACCATTGGATAAATAATTTTTCCTAGATCTCATATTCTATGTCAAACATTTAAATTCATCACTATCAGGTCCCTCACACTACTAGGTACCCATATTCATGTCTAGTAAATTTTATCCTATCACAGGATATGTATCCCCACAATAGGTTTTGGCTCTAAGAAATTTTATTCAACAAATTTTTGTCAAAGATGTAAGACCATGATCATAATGTAGTATTTTTTAAATGTATATGATCATAAAACTCAATCTTCTATGATCTAAGTTGCAAGACATTAAATTTTAAATTTGAGATACAGAAATACAACATATTTTGAAAACCCATTAAGGGAAACCATAGAAAAATATGAGTTTCAACTCAATAATCCTTACCCATTGATGTATTATAAAAAATATATAGTGCGAGAATATAAAAAAGAAACAATGGATTTTTAGGTTGAATAAATGTAAATGATGGCCAAGAAAATATTAATTAAATACTTCCAAATCATGTAACATTCATGGATTAGAAAAAAGATAGAATATAATAAATAGAATAAGATATACAATGTCTTATTATGTTTAAAACATGTAAATGGATACGTGAAAAAAAGTAGAGGCTCCTCTCACTTATCCTTCCTCTTTTATGACTTATAAAAAAGATAGAAAAAACAATGGAATCAGAAAAAATAATTTATAGACTAAAACTTATCCCATGAAAAAGTCAATATATTGTCATTACACCCAAATATTTTGAAAAAAGTTATAGTAGATATTCTTTCCCACTAGAACATGATCTTAAACTATTCCATAAGTAAATTTTTATTCATAATAAAGACACACCTTCACATTATCCATGACCCCTTCTAAAAGATCATGTAATCAACAAAATATCTTGTTATATCCCTCTTTCTAGAGAATATAATCAATTCATAGTGTGGTAACCTTTAGGGATCTCAAAACCTAATTGAATAACATCTTGTCCATGATAAAAATTCATACCATTGATTCATGAGACAAGACTAACCTGAATAATTGATTCAAGATTATCCTCTTGGAATTAAAAAACCTTTAGAATATCATATCGGTAACCTATTATATATCAATTGGAAATATGTTGATTTACTAATACAAATAATCATTAAAATTGAGTTGAGATTCATCTCTTCAATTCCTTGGAGATTATTATGAACAACATAGTTTCCATTGAGTTTCTAAGTAACCTTCAATGATTTATTTTGGTCCATGATAAATGGTCACCCTTAATCCCCTATACTATTTTCCATACAGTGTGATGGTTCCCCCCAATTTCCAATGTTCAACCCAGTCTCATATTTCATCACCTCTTATTGGCTCAAACATTATTATGTTATGTTTATGATATTCCGTAACCCAACTATAAAAGTGGATTCAAGTACCTTAAATGGTATAAATTATTGAATTTTACCCCATTCTTTGCAAGATTAGGAAATATTACTTATTTACCATTTAATATTTGGATATAAATTTTCTATCAAGGAAAACATCCCATGAGTTGAGAAACTTATCATTATAGCCTAAAATCCTTATGTCATGATGATCCACCACATCATCTAATTTCTATGAGTTTTGAAACATAAATTCCTTATGTTGAGACTCACATCATTAAAAATTCCCATGGGGTACATGGTCCACATTTTGGGATATAAAACTGCAAGACTCAATGTTCAATATTTCATAATAATAAACTACTTTGATTAGTCTATTTTATGTGATAAAATTATATTATACATTATCGATATCTGCATATGTTTTCCCATTGCATCATTCTTTTGGTGAATATATTCTAATTAGAGAGTTAGCTCAAGGTTTCCACAATTATCTTTACTAATGTTACAATGTTCTATATATTATCTCAGATAAAAAATTATATCTTTTTGAAAAACATTAATTTTTTTGCAGGGGGGGGGATTTTGATGGCACTAAAAAAATTTAAGATGCAATTTTTTCTGGAAGGCATAATACAATCCATACTCAGATAAAACAATTCATTCATAGGAAGAAAAGTACTTATATGAATAAAGATGATGTTAATGGGATCACTATGGGTAAGATTTTCTCTCTCTCACTATGGTGTGGATATTACTTAGAGAATTTTTCCCTATTAAGTGACATGGTTCTAAGAAAATTCCACCCAAAGTAAGCCATATATTCTATCCATTACAGAATAAAAAGGTTTTCAATACCGTAAATACTACTTTTATGGTCTTATAGAAACATTTCACCTGTGGATAAATCTTTCTAAATTGTTTTAAATAAATTAATAAGATTCAATTTTATTATTTATAGATTGAAAATGGATACGAAGATCAAAATTTATGGCTATTTAATGTTATACATTTATATTTGTCTTTTTTTAATGTTAATGAACATTCTTATCTCCCAACATGATAAACCTTTACATCATTTCCATTAATGACCTTCCTCATGTTCATAGATATAAAATCCATTCTATTTATACCACTCTATGTGCACCAAGACCAATGATCCCAATGTTTCACTCCATTACAAGCATTCCCTTGTGAAGAACCTAGGTGCATGAGGTGGTTTGTGACCATGGTTTGGAACCTAGGCTTGGGGTTGATATTAAAATGGCCCCATTCCCCCAATTTGTGTGTGGATAATGTTTGAACGATTGATAGGAAAGAAAAACCCAGGAATTGAAGAGCATGAGCACAAAAAACACTCTATTTGAATAATTTTTAATATAAACCTAATGACAAGGAATAAAAAAAGCTCATAAGCCTCCCAATTTGACGGAACTCCATGGTTTCTAAAACATGGGTGACGTTGTTCCAATGAACTTGATCATCTGGGAACCAAACCACATTAACCCCACAAAATATGGGAACCAATACCTATACAATGAAACAATAGAGAGATCGAACACATAAGTCCCTATTATCCAACTTATGTGCCACTTTTACTAGATCTTCTACCTAGTTTCCCCATCACCTAGTCACCTACCTGAGAACCCTTTCACCCAGGTCACCTGCCTAGGTTTATTTTCAGCCTGGTTACTTACCTATTAACGCTTTCATTCTGGTCACTTATCTAAGCTCTTATTCACCTTGGTCACCTACTCGGTTGACCATTTACCGAGGACACCTAACAATGTTCCCATCGGTTCATACCATTTGGGATCCACCCTTCCACCCTGATCCAGATCAATGATGTGTTATAATATCATATATTTATCCCAATTCCTCAAATTATGTCAATAACCCGAATGAAAAATCAAGATTCTTAAGGCCAATTTTTTACACTAGGCCAAACAAAATATTATTAGTGATATCGATGATCCCCACCTTGGATAGAGACAATCCTATTTTTTCCTAACATGATATAAGTTGATATACTCTAATTAGATTCCTCATTTTACTTGAGTCATGATACACCACTTGGATTCCTCACATTCCTTAAGAATATATACTTCTCATGGTTTCCTCATGTTACTTGATGTGACATTATCTTGTTTGTTTCCTATTATTCATTGAGTCATGGTTATTCACTTAGTTTTATCATATGTCTTATGGTGAGATACTACTATTTATTTCCATATATTATAGAACTCATTATACCCCTCTTATATTCCACAAATTATATGATTTTTGATGATCATATTGGTATCATTAAATGACATGAGTTGATCTTATACTTTTGTTTTCTTAAATGTTCTTGAGTTGATATAATTCTCTTGGTCAAGATTCTCCTATTGGATTCATCAAATTCCTTGATTTGATAAAATTACGTTTTTTCTTAATATAACATGAGTATAGATTATCATATTGAATTATAAAATTCATCAACCTATCCCATATTTCATGTTAATCCTAAAAGGGATGCTTCATCACAAGTCCCACACCAATCCATTTCTATGAAAATTTCACCAAATAATTCACATTATTTGATGTTAAACTACTTAAAATCCTTCATGGAATTGAAAAATTAAAATGAACCACTTTGTACCTTATCATGTAACCATGAAAGTTATGGCGATCCTCATTAAATGGATGAAAAATATATGGAATCTGATTCTTTTCATAGGGATAGGTATAAATAACATTTTACAGGACACATCCCAACTACACAATACCAAACAGTTCCTAATATAGAATTCAAACATCTATATAATTCATAATAAATTAATGAGTTCCTTCCTATATAGTTTCAAACAATATATATATCAAATACCTGGATAAGGTAAGATATATTATAATTCCCATCTTTAGTTTCTGTCATAATTCATGTTATTTATAAATTTATTTACTTATGGGTAACTAATATTATTAGATCTATGGATTCACGAATATTCCATAAATATATTATTTATTCATGTAAAACGTAATAATAGATGTTAATTGATGAGTTTAACACCCATCTTTTAGATCAATGTAAAATATAAAGATTTAGTGGCATGTCCCAATGCCCTCCTGCCTTTATAAATAGGTCCATATCGACTTAAAACATGTTGGGCATAGATTACGAAGGAATAATATGGAATAATGGTTTGAGATAAATTTATTATTACTTTTTTAGTTGTCCTTTATGTTTACATTATAGGAATTTATACAAGTTTGACTAATTTTTCCATGTTTAATTATGATAACTTTTGATATTTTCCATCCAACTCATTTTCATTTTTCCTTCTATTGAAATGTATTGAAACCTTTCCAGAAATTCTACAATAAAAACAATTGAATGAAATTCAACCCTTACAGTTTAATTTCTTTATTGGATTCTATTATAATGGAATGAAATAAACTCACTAAAAGAAATATAAATATCTTCAAAAGAAATTTATTCCTTAGAATAATTATTAGGATCATGATGTATTGAACCATTTTATTCAATGAATGGAGTTCCCTTATCATATTGAAATTTTTTCATTAAGAATGACCTTCTCAATATTTTATAAATTTTAAAGTCATTATTGAGCTTATAGATGGTCCACTACTATAAGTATTGATCCTAAATGGTATAAATATTCACATCAAATTTATCCAGGAAGATTATAATCACATTTTCCCCCAAAGTGGAATCCAAAAATATTTATACCTTACATTAAATCATACACAAAATCAGGTTCACCTTAATGAATAATTCATCCACAGATTCATCATCTCCATTTTAAATATACTAATACCTAAGCTAATTTTTATAACCATCACTGATTTAATGTATTATCTCTTTTATGGATATCATAGTGTTTCCTCCATATTTTAATTTTTAGTTTTTAGTCCCATACATATTGTAAACTATTTATCAAAGAAGGATGAAAATACATATTGTTTTCTCTACCATTAAACTTAATATTCTTCTTATTTGAAAATGTTTCGGTTTTTCCGACCTTTAGTACTTTTTAAACCATTCATTGCGATGTTTATAATGTCATTGATATGTGAAATAAGATATAAAACCAAACACTTATTCCATATATGGAATACCATTGCATAAAACATTGGAACATCAAAAATATCATTGTTCAAAAGACGTTAAAAATAAATAAAATTCATATCATTTAGAATGTTTCGTAGAACGATTACATTAATTATTTGATATTAAATAAGAAGAATAAAAGAGATTATAGCGACAATGGGGGTAAATTAATGTCTATAAAATTACTAACTATTAATTAGTATTTTCCAATAACTAATTAGTGGGATTAGATCTTGATGGTGAGGTAGGATGATGAGAGATCTAGAGCTAAATAATATACATTACATAGGGTTTTTAGATTGTTTACTTGACTTTATTACCATGTGGATAATAATTGCTATAGAACTGCTGTAATACTCCCATCATTTTTTTATTATGTTATTAAAAACAATATGTAATGGAGAATTTTTTTTTCTAAACATTATTTTATATACTATCTATAATCATTAAAAGTCAATAAATATTCACTTCCCATCATCAGGTGACTCTAAAATTAAGAGAAAAATCTCAACCCTATTTACCTAATTAGTTCCATAAAACATTTCCTTGGCATAATTGTTTTTTTATTCTAGAGTTTTGTATCCATTATAAATACCTTCTCTTGGTGGATCAATTTTTAATTAAATACATCTTATTAATTGTAGTGTGTCTTCCTAGGATGTCGCTTTGTGGTTAGATATATAGGATATTGAGAATATAAATTTCTAAATAATTTTAGAGACCCAAAAAATCTAACAAAACATTAAAACATTCCCACATATGTTTTCAAATGATCACCCTATTATATACAATCTTATGAGGAACCAAATTTTCATGGACACGAATCTGTTAAATGAATTCGTCAATTGAGTAATGGGAAAAACTATAATGGGATGTTCTTCCAAATCCCTAACTAATGTGTCGTCAAATTGCATGTGATCTATTACTAAAAAATACCTATTCCCAAAATTTATTAGGAATACATTCATGGAATAACCTTGTTGAAATATAATTCTATTACATAGAAGTATTATTCACCTCTTCTTCAAATACCTCACGATGTAACATAAATGACCACAGTGTAATGAAATGATGTAAACATAAAAATATCCTAAAACTTTAATTTTAGGATGAAACATGTCTATTAATATAATTATGGGATTTATCTTAGCATAAGTTCAAACATTTTTATTCCACGTCATCCTTAAAAAGAATCCAGCACTTCGATGATCATGTTTTCAATAAATACAACATGAAAATAATTTCATCACTCTTGATTGAATTAGTTCATGAAATAATCAAAACATAAATCTAATGTGATGATTATATAAACAATTAAATATAGTTTAAATTAATGTTTTTAAAATTACTCCAACCCTTAGATAATCATGAATGATACAAAGAATTTTTGACCACCAATCATAACACATACTTTTTCAATTCGGTTAATCCAATCTCTCCAATTTCTAAGACTAATGAACTAATTGAATAATGAATGGGTATTCAAATATTTTCACTAAATGAATTAAATTTTATTTCTTATTATAAAAGATATTGTACTTTATAAATTAATTTTTGAAAGATTGATATCTATGAGCATAATAGGGGAATGTTTGGAATTTGGGAAGCGTAAAAAATAACAAATACATTATTGTACCTGTCTAACTCAATGTTAACGTCAAATTTCTTGCCAAATATTTTTTAATATGATGTTAAAGAATGATATTAATATAAAGAGTTACATTTATGTTTTTTAACAAATGATCGCAAATGTAAGTATGAAATGAAATTTTAGAATATAATTATTATGAACTCATAAAAAATTATATGTATTTTTGAAACAAAAATTTAATTGAATTATTACTTCTCTTATTTTGAACTAAAGATGTTCGAATATTATTTTCTAGGATTTTGATAAAACAATCATAAATATGAATCACATCATTATTCAAGTAATATTTATTTATATATTTTTGGTGGATTTAGAAGATGGTCACATATTTATGTGGATATAAATATATTGTAATGTTTTATGTTTAATAAAAATATTAAAATATAGTAAACATATGGAAACTCTGGTGGAATATCATGTATTATCATATTAAAATGAAACATAAGAATTGTTTTTTTAATATTAATGATCTTTATTAATATATAATATATATCATGTTATAATAAATGAATCTCCACTATCATTATTTTATATATTTTGTATATATTATATGAAATGAAATTATAACAAAACTCTAGAAGAATGACATTGATTTATTAATAATTGTTTATCATCTTAACGATTTATCGGTCATAATAAATTGTAAATATTTGTATCAAATGGGTTTTATATTGAGATAAAAATTCACCAATGGAGAAAAAAGTGTTTTTTTGTTAGATAAACCCCCAAGTATTCCACAAGGAGTGTCATACAATATTTATTTAGCATACTAGGGGAATATATTTCTTAATTAATTCTTATTTAATTATGTTTAACACTTACCTAGCATGAGAAACTCCACAATTTGACACTTTTATTACACTAGAGCTGAGGATTAGCTAATCATAGGGTATTTGGGTAACTTATTGATCCTGAAATTAGGTAAGGTGTAACTAAGATAAGTTTTTTTCCTACAATTTGAAAATTATGAAACACAAGACTATAATTGAGATATAATGAATTTGTTTATAGATATACATAAATAAGGGAGATTTAATGTGTTTATCAATTTTGATAAGGTTTATTTAATGTGATCATACATATGGGTAGGTTCTAAGAGATATGTTTTAATGTCCCTCTTATTCTCATTGGCTTGAGAAGGTGGAGGAACATTACATGTCTTTAAGCGACATCCCCAAGACACCGAAGGCTAGAAATAAATGCCAAAGGGATTAAATACATATGGTGTATGATTTTACCTTTGAAACTAAAACAACCAACCAAACATTCCATAACAAAATAACCCACTTTATGATGCATGATTTCAATAAAAGACAACTCAACATTTCATTTATATTTAAACCACCAAAAATAATTCCCAAGTGGAAGACTACAAAACAATAGAGTGTACATTAGAAGGCATCCGAAATAAACTCAAAGAAAACCAAAACTCCAATGCTCTGACCAACTCCATGCTCAAATCCAAAAAAAACAAAATCATCACTAACCACCACTATAGATTCTTGATAAATTACCTTTTACCATGTCTCGAAAAACAACATCAATAAAAGCACCAAAGTGCCCAAGAAGGTGTGAGTAAGGAAACTCAGTAGTTCCCCCACAATGACTTCCACACAATGCCACTAGTATTGAATTAGTTAGTACATTTTATATAATAGTTTATAAAAAAAATTCTATATTAAGTTTATAATTAAACAAACAAAAGTGCCATTATAAAATAGTATTCTCAAAATAATAAAAAATTCCATGGAAAGACCCCAGAAAAGTTCCTCAAAACCATTTCATACATCCTTTGTAAATATAATAATCAAATCCACACATATACACATGAATAATTTGGTATAATAATTCCTTACTCATGAGAAGTTTCTCACTGATCTACCATGTCATAATAAGGTAATTAAATTTCATGTTCCATTATACTATTGGCACCGAGAACAAGGTCATATTTCAAAAAATCATCATAATGTAATATGGACACACACCATTGGATATTCACAAAAACCATAAAAATTCAATCGTTCCAAAACATTTCAATTTGAAAACCATTTCAATAAATCAATATATTTATTGAAAACCTTTATCAATAAATAAAACCAAGAATGTATTTTAAAATCATCATATTAAAATCATTTATCAATGTAATTTGAATGAAAAATCCACAAACCATCACCAAAGAAGGTTCCTGCCAATATTTTCACAAAAATTTAAAAATAAATTTCAACCAATTTAATCAATTATAAACTGTTCCATCATGTTCTAAATTGATGAGTCTAGAGGGAATCCACCTACCAGGGGATTTATGGTGAAACTAAAGAACGAAACTCAAACCCCCAAAAAACCAGGTTAAAACTCGAAACAGCTTCCTTATATATCTTCCACTATCATAAAAAAGAACAAATATAATAACCTTTTCCATCCACTATCTCATATATATCCACAAAGTACATATATATAAGAAACCAAGAATGATAGAGTAGTAGAAATAAGATAAAAAACAAAAAACCCAAGAATGAAGTCTTACCACAATAATTTGGCCTCAAAACACTAAGAAAAACATTCAAATTTCCACAAGATCATTGGGTAAAGATTCCTTAGAAATTGGGAATAAAAATACAGAGTTAGGGATACATTTGAAGAAATGAGGAAGTTAGATAAAAAAAATTTGTGAGATCCATAATTTTCGGATCTCTATTTTGACCCATGAATAGTTTGTAACATGAGTAGAAAAACCATGTAATAACCATGAACAAGACACTCCCTTAAAGATGAAACTCATAAGACTGGATCATGCAGTTTCCAAACCACGCAATAGCCATTCGAAAGTCCACTATCTCATGTTTCATGGTTTTATAAGGCTTCCACACTGTCTGGAAAAACAATGTATAGCCCATGTTCTTTCTATTTAGCCTATACTTCGTTGTTCAATGTTTCTTGTCGGTGTTTCATGGTTTTCCGAAACTGTACCCCAACCATGAACCCTTAGAAAATCCCCATTAACTATCCAAATGTTCTATAAACAATACCATGAATAACTCATATAAATTATATATGTAAAAATCATAAATAAATATTTTCTTACATGAAACTGGGGGTTCTAATTTTTACTAACGATTGGCCTTTCCATCCATTAAAGTAGAGAACCATCACTGTCCCAGAAGAGTTCTATCCATAACTCTTCAATTTCATTCTTCCATTTATTAGTCTCTTTTTGAATATGACTATGTATCCAAAAAACCATCTCTAAACCAATTTTGTTCCCACACAATACATTATCTATCTATCCACAACCCACACTGGATTGTGCACTATCGAAAAAAATGGGTATAGTTCAACATGGTCCCATTGAATCACATAGTCAAGATCTGTCTAATACTTTTTTAGTTGAGATACATGGAAAAATTATGGACCGTACTAAACTATGGATAAAATTCCAACTGATATTCCACGTCACCTATCCATCCCAATATCTCAAATGATCCTTTATATCAAGGGGATAACTTTACCTACTTCCCAAAAAATAAATTTCCACGTCTTGGAGATATTATCAGTAATATATTATTACTCACCTTGAACAAAAATGGCCATCTGAGATGGTCCACATACAAATTTTGATGACTTTTATCCATCTCCATCTGTTTCCTGATCAACTAAATCTTCTCCACTATTTCATGGACGAGGCTTATCCAAACTAATAATATCTCACTTGTTTCCACCAAAAAAAGAGGGGAATAATAAGGACACCCATAGAATTATTCAAAGAGATACATTTGTATAAAGGCTTGAAAAAAAAATTTATACGAGAACTCCACTAATGGTACATGATCTTTTTAATAGACACAAAAATATATTCCAAAAACATGAAATATGTCTTTCAATATATGTATCGTCCTTTCATATTTTCTATCTGTCTAAGGATGATAAATCATAATAATAGTCAACTAAGTCCCAATGTATTTGAATATGGATTTCCAAAAATGATATGTAAACCTCATATCTATATCTAACACAACATAAATTGGTATTCCATGCCTCTTTACAACCACTAAGATATTGATTTCATGATAGGGCCTCCACAATATTTGATTCACAAATATTATTGAAATGAGCATACATTGTGAGCCGATCCACTAAAACCCATATGGTATCATGTTTCTGAACAATTATTCAGTTACCTTTTATAAAATACATGACTATCTTCTCCCATTTCTACACATGGATACATAAACATTGTAACATACCTATAAGTCACTTATGATATACCTTAACATACTTACATGTTAAGCTTGTCCACTCAAAGTTAGTTTTCTTTCTTTTTATATAGTTCCACCAGAACTATGCATTCAATTCCTTATACACATTTTTTGTTCTAGTATATGCAGACTATCTAAAATGGTGGTAATTAGGAAGAAGTTATTCTGATCAAAAAATTAGTATGACTATTCAATTTCTGAATGAAAACACTGAACTATCATCTACATTCCATACCTCAATGGTTTCTCACCATTGAGTTTCGACCACATATCCATACATCCGTTATCAGATGTTTGTGCCTCTTTAACCATATTTACCAAATCAATAACAAACTAAATAGTAAATAAGGCCACAACTTCACTATGGGTTTTTCCTTCCAAGTGTATGTCGGATAGAACTGACATCAGTTGCCACTCATATAAAGCCTCTTTTTTATAACTGAGTATATAACTTTCTATATAATTTATCTTCTAATGAAATTCCATTTCTTGGTGTATACATCATAGAAAACTCAATCATTTTGAGGTACTCCATACATATTCTTTTTTTTATTCAAGTCCATTGGTGAGAAATTATGTTTCATGTACTTATGATATGTAAACATAGTAAATTTATCCCCAATGAGGTAATGACACCATGTTTTCAAATCATGTACTATGATAGGGATCTTCAAATCATGTGTTGGGTAATTCTTATCAGGATCACGTAAATTCCATGATCCATATTCTATAATATGATCTATTTGAATGAAAAAACACCCCAAATAAAATCCCAAAGCATCACAATACACTAGGTACCCTTTTTATGATTTTTAGAAAAATCAAGATTGGTTCTGTTGTAAGGAGAATATTAAAGACTTAAAAATAATTTTTGAAATTCCTTGTTCTATTAAAATGGAACATTATTATTTTTCAAAGACACTATAGGAGAATATAAATGGGAAAATCATGAAAAAAGAATCGATTATAACCAACCAATCCATGAACACAATGTATATCCAAAATGTTCTTTAGAGGATTCCATGAGATCACAACCTCAATATTTTCTGGATATACAGATAATTTTTTTTAAAGAATATTTAGCCAAAGAGGAATATAACTTGTGTCTAAGAAGTACACTTTGATAATTTGGCATGCAGATACTGATCCCTTAATATTCCCAATATTATCACTAGGTGTTTCTCATTCTCATCCCTTGTACTTAAATAACCCAAAATGTCAACCACAAAAATCAACATGAATGAATCCAAATATCTAGGAAATATATGATTCATTAATTTCTATATGGACTTATGTTGGATTCTTAAGAACAAATGTCATCACAAAATATTCATAATGGGAATATATTCTTTAGAAATATATCTTTAGAATATCCTCCATCAGAACCTGCAATTGGTGGTATCCTAATCGAAAGTCAATCTAAGAGAACTATTGATATACTATTAATTGATCAGACAAGACATCAATGCATTGAATTGGATAACTAATATTTATATTAGCTTCATTAAACTGAATATAATTAACATGTAGCTATATATTTAAATCCAAATTTTTCAAAAACAAGACTAGTGGTTTTCACGAAGACATGCTCTGCCAAATATAACCCTTTTTTCAACTCATCCAACTACACTTTCATCTTCTTAATCCTATTGGTACCACAGGATAAGGCTGAAGGAAAATGGGACTGGTCCCCTATAGGATATCAGTCCCAAAAACTACTTCTCTAATAGGTGGAAACCCTAAGAAATTTTTAGGAAACATCACTAGAAATTTATTAAACACTACTAAAAAACTATTCTTCTCAATATATTCCTTCAATGTCGAATATAACACCTCCAAATGGTATGATATAGTTCCCTCTACCGGTTTTATGAAGACCATTGCAACTAACTTTATATTCTAATCCCTTCAAAAGACTTGCTCGATACCAACTATAGCTGTAAAACTGACAATTTGATTATAAAATTTGTCGTGATCCTTGAACATAGTTAATCAATCCATAACCATGACCATATATAAAAATCAATCTCATGTTATGAGAAATACCATTTCAAGTCTTCTAAAATGATAGTTACATGACATTTTCTACACACAATGGTTTAAAATTCTCTTTGACTAAGTGGATTTTGATGTTTTATCACGGATGTATACATATCCAAATATAAACTCAAAAAATTAAAAAAAAAAGACATAAATGAATTGGATGAACCCGAATGAAATAATGATTTCAAAAGTGTATAATTTGAAATAATTTTACCTTGCACTGTAGATGGTATAAACTGGTAATGTATAATTACCTACTCAACTCCATATAATTTCATTGTTGTGGAACTTTACTATTTGTTTCCCAATTGAGATTGAACTACTTTAGGATTCATGGTATTCTTGTAATCATCATGGTAATCTTGTAATCATCATGGTATGATCTATTCTAGTAATGAGAGGTTTTCTACTTCCTTCACCCCATCGAAGCATATGATGCTTGTTCCACTTGAGAAGTGTCTCGAACACCTGACCTCAAATCATAAATAAAATTGCACTAATGATTCCACATATTGTTGCAATTGTGGCACAATATTGACGGTGATGTAAACTCTCGTTTCATGTAGTTTAGGGGACCACCTAGGTGATATGCAACTTTAGTCCTGGGTCTCGTATGAAAATTTACCGATCCAGATGTCATATTTTTATTCATGATCAAACCATAGAAATAGTTGTACCTCTTCCACTTTCTCTGAACATTAGAGTTCCAACCATTTTTCATAGGTATCAACATAAATCCTTCTCCAATAGCTCCATATATTACCCTTCCAACTACCATCATTCTATTTTCCATCTTTGTAAAATTTTTAATACAAAGGATAACAATATTTTAATTAAAATATTACCTCGTCCCCGATTCAATGATGAATTCCTTTAAGGATTCATTAGAAGAAAATCCAGGTGAAAAGAATAGGAAATTCATAAATCTAGCAACATAATCCACGATTGAAATATTCTTAGGGTTCAAGATAAATAATTCCATCTTTATTTGAATTCAAAATGTATGGGGATAAAATTTTTGGTTGAATAGTTGTTCAAAACCCTTCCATACGGGGCCATGATCTAATTTTTTATGAAACACTAAATCCCACTACTAGTTTGGGAGATCCTCCAACATAATCATGTATTTCTTGACATTCAGCTTTGCTGGTGTTCCACTTTCATCAATGATACAATTCATCTTATTCATCCACACCTATTCCTTTTCTGGTTTAGAATCACCCCAAATGATCGATGATTTCTTCTTCTAGAATTGGTAGGAATGATCCCATTTCCTTGCATCATGCCTCTTATTTTTTTCTACATATAGTAAGAAATGTTTAGGAAATACTCTGACCGAGTTTTTGATTGAACAATGACTCAAGTGCAACCACATTGTCAGCAACATCCTCCGGTTGGTTTCTATGATGTTTACCAGGTTCTATTTTATAGAAACACAAAAAAACACCACAAATACCAATATCTATTTACTGAAGGCTTAACATTTAATATTATAAAACATCATACCAATGTTTTCCAAAATAAATAATTTCCACATTCAACCATTTTTGAAAAATCTCACTTTCTTTTGAAAATTATAAAATATTACAAATATCACAATCATACTCTTTTCAGAACTAACATTTGAAAATAATTTCAAGATTTTTTTAAAAAAATCACATTACAAAAAATCTTGTATCATTATTAAAAATGACATATGAACTCTTAGTGGGAATTCATCTTCTAGTGCATGCCATTCTCATCTCATTGGATAAACCAATATAATGCGATTTCAAATCCTATTAGTCTCTATAAAACACTTACGTACTCGAATCCACGGTAACTTGATCTTCAACATTAATAGGTTTACAATGTCTTTTTATGCTCTACATTAATGTTTCTACAATCCTACTCCGTTATATAATCCAAACTCATGGAATGAACCAAAATGAAATTCAACTCCAAGACCAACTGAACTGATGACAACTTGTTTCAAAAAGATATTCGAAAGGACCAATCTAATACCACTTTTCTCAAATAGATTTTGGGAAAACAAATAATACAACTTGTCTCAAATATATTTTTTTTAAAAACCTAATACCAATTGTCTCAAATATATTTTTTGGACATTTCATGTTTATAATGCATGGAAATAAATAGTATATGACTTTAATATATGTGGGGGAGGATTTTACATTTGAAAATCAATCAACCAACCAAACCTAACATAATGAAATAACCCACGTTATGATACATGATATCAATAAAACAAAAACAAAAATGTTATTTATATCAAAAACCACCACAAATAGTACCACAACAAAAGACTAAAAAACCACTAACTGTATATCGGGAAAGATAAGCCCAAATCCAGTGCTCTAACCTGCTCCATGCTTCCCTCCACAAAACATCCCATCTATCAAAAATAACCATTAAAGAATTGCTATAATTTACATTTTACTGGGTCTCAAAAAACAACATATTAAAAAGAACCAAAGTTCTAAACTAGGTGTCTGTAATGAAACATAGTAGATTTTACCCTCCAATGAATTCCCTACACACACCACATGTGTAGAACTTTTTATTTTATTTTAAAAAATAATTCATATAAAAAAATTCCACAATTATTTTATAACTAAATATATAAAAGTTTCATTATAAAATATGTGTCTCAAAATGATATCAAATTCCATGGAATGAAACCAAAGAAAATTCATCAAAACCATTTCATATTTTCTTTGTGAATATCTCTTCCCAATAGAAAAATCTACACATTTACACATGAATTCTTCTCTTTGACAGTTCCATACTAATGAGTAGTTTATTTTCAATGTACCATGTTGTCACATGGTTATTAAATACAAAGACCCATTAATCCTTTTTCACCGAGCACATTTTCATGTTTCAACCAAGCCACCTAATGAACTTTGAAAACACACCACCAAGTATGCCAAAAACCCATGCCAATACAATTAGGCTAAAACCCTTTAAGTAAAAAAACCTTTTCAATAAAAAAAATTATTTAAAACCTTTTTCCATAAATAAAACCCAAAAACATGTTTAAAAGAAACATTTTAAAATCATTTATTAGTGAAATTTTAACAACAAATCCTCAAAACATAACTAAAGACTGTTTCTAACATGATTTTCACACCAATTTTATTGTAAATTTCAATAAATTTAGAATATTTTAACTAATAATTAATTTTATAAATAACAGAGTCAAGATTTAAGACTTCTACATTGGTTTTTATGGTGATAAAGAATAACAACACTCAAACTCAAACAAAACCTAGTTGAAAATCCAAAACCCTGCATTAGATCTCTTAGACTATCATAAAAAAGACAAAAAATAATCATCTTTGGTGTCCACTATCATAGATATATCCACATAATATATATATATATATAAGACACCAAGTGATATAGAGAAGTATATCTAAGATAAACCACCAAGAACAACCAATAATAATGAATTACAGTGAGAGTATGGCATCAAAACACTAAGAGAATACATCAAATTGAATCAAGATCAATGGCAGAAGCTTCATTAGCATTTTCGAAGAGTGAATCATGAGATAGGGATGTATAGGTGGAAAATCATGGGAGTTAGAGACCAAATCTTGAATGATCCACAATTTTTTTTCTCACCTTTAACAAGTGCACATTCGGCCACAATGTTAGACAAACAATGTGCTAACCAAGCGCAAGAACCTTCGTTAAAGATGTACATCTCATTATTAGACCAAATGGTTCCCAAACTGTATTCCATTCATGGTAAATTCCATTGTCTCATGTAGCATAGTTTTCCTAGGCTTCCACATGTTTTTCAACAAACCGTGTGTAGCCAGTACACCTTCCCTCTTTCCCTTGCTTCATTGTACATAGTCTCTTATATGTCTTCCATGGTTTTCCCAAACTGTGCACCAACCACAAACCCTTATAAAATCCTCAAAAAACTTCAAAAGTTATCCAAAATCTCCCAAACTTTAAAAAAAATATTTATATACCTAAATAGTCAAATGAAAGGGTTTCTTACTTAAATCTGAGTGTGATACAAATATTCCTTTATTTTGGTGAATATAAACATATATAATTAACAAAACATATGTGTTTTATATATGATATTGACATAACTAATGTATCACCATAACTATACGCCATAAAGAACAGGGATTATATGATTATGAATGTTTTATTTTATATCATTAGTTTATATAATTATGAATAAAACTTTTTTGAAGATCTTGTTATAACGCTTTATATATTGATTAACATAAAAATTTCATAGATTTTTCTAATTTAAAAAATTATATATAGGACAATTCGTAATTGTTTTCAATGTAATGGAGCTTCTTAGAGAGAATATTTTTGGTTGTTTGAATATGTATTAGGATTGTTTACATAGTGTTTGAATAAATTTATTACATATACTATAAAAGTGTTTTAGAATATATCTAATATGTGATTCAGAAGGGTTTTCATAATTTTCTATATATGATGTAATATATTGTAAAAAATGATATATTCATACTAAATAGTTTTTTTATGATATCCATAGGATTTTTAGATATGAATTTACATGTTATTACACATGATGTGCCAGATAGGGTATGTATAAATTGAAAATGTGGAATTAAAGAATGTATGATATTGATGGAAATATATATTAAAAAAAACATGGAGTTGTGTTATTAACTGAATCCTGGTTTGTGTTGGAGAAAACCATGTTGTAGATAATGTTACATTGAAAAGGTTATTTTTATGATAGTTAATGTTTTATGTGATAATTGGTATCGAATACATGTTTCTCTAATAGTATGTTTTCATGATTAGTTAAAAATTATATAATAATTTTTATAGATTATAAAAAGGATAAAATGACCATTTTAATAATAAATAATTTATGTTTTTTTCAAACCATTTGTTACAAGTAGGCTTAATGTTTGATATACTTTTTAAATGTTTTGAATGACTGGATTTTTTGGATATTTGGACATGTTATTTTAGTCATTGAAGACTCTATAAATTGGTTCAATCATACATAATTGTGTCTATGTGGGTTTTTTCGATTGTGATATTAAATAATTTAATTCATATCTCACAATATAATTTCTATTTATCACCAAGGTACTAGTATATTGTGGGGAAATGATAAATCCTTATGAAACATTAAGATATTAACTTAACCAATAGATTACCCATGGATTAGAGATAATCTTTAGATCGCATTGGTGTGTATCCAACACTAGGGATAAGGGTGAATTAGTGTAGGTATAATCTTTAAATTATTTTACTTTTATATATTTTTACATACTTATTTATTCTATGAGAATATCTCCCTCTATTTATCAATCTTGGGGTCATTATAAAAATATAAAACAGGAAAGCGGTATAAGAGAAACAAAGGATTTTTTTGAGGTTCTCATACATGAGGATGACTACACCCATGATGCATCATGGTTATCAACCCAAATAAATAAATCCATTCTTATTATCAATGAATGTATGAGGAAAGGTTTTTCCTAGAAAACATATTCCAAGGTCTGATAATGTACAATGAAAGAACCATCTTTCTATTCACACTCTAATGTCAACCAAGATATCCTTACAAAGATTAAAGGATAATTGATTGAAAATCTTGAAGTATGATCTCAAATGTGTCTTGATAATCTCTTGTATACATCAATGTATTTGATTATTCTTCCCCAGTATATATATATTTGAATGGATACCTCAATTCCCAATCAAATTTATAAAACATATTGATATAGTATGTTAGATTTCTCAATTCTCTAGACTATATATGATCAATAGTCAAGACTAAGATCTCATTTCACCTCCTCCCCTTATTCTTGAGTGTAGTTGTCTTGTACTAAATATTTTTCCACCTTTATTCATCCTTAGTGAATAACAGTGGCCTTGGTTTATTCCATATTCTGTTTTATACACATTGATTTTTCAAAAGTAGGTGAAATATTGGTTATCACTTGGCACTGTAATATTTAACTTCAAAATACAATGTTGATTATCTCTATAATTTTTTCAACATGTAGAATATCTAGTTCACACAGAGTCAAGAATATAAAAATTTATTTTACTTTTCCCCTTCTATATATTCTTAAAATTCCATGAAATGTTTTATTCGTAATTTTTTCACTTTGAGTCTCTTAAAATATCATAAATATAGTGTTTTTATTTTTAAATTTTCATTTCATTCATAATTATCCAATAAATCATTCTGAAGACTTAGAATTATTTTCATTGGGAGATATTTTAATGATTATGATCTTTTAATTCATACATATCCTCCAAAAAAATAAAATGGACTAGTATCCTCGAAACTACTTGATTGAATGCATCAATAGTCACTGTAATTGATCCTTTATTTATATTGAATGTGTCCACATGAATATATGGAACATTGATATCATTATGACATTGACTATGACTTGGAAATTATTTTACCTTAGTTTTCTCTATTGATCATACAACATAGATTTTTGAAGATTATGATATATATTTCTATTTTATATACTCATAACTTTTCAATTTTCATACCTTATCTCATACTGATTCAAAACAATAAAATACTTATGTTCATATATATCCATATGATCAAATTCATATGGTCATATCATAGTACTATTGTGAATTTATATGAACCATGCGGTCTTATGATGTAGGATTATTGTAAAAAACTCATTCTGTGATGACACAGACTCAATAATTACACTAAAAACCAAATAATAAAAATATATGATCCAAATAAAATTCCTATGGTCTTATAAATCGAAGGATGATTACAATCTCACGAACTCTTCGAACTAAGACTCTATCATTCTTGTAGTTCATTTTTGTCTCAAATTTCAACCACATATCATGATCATCGCTATGATGTGGTATCAATCATTTAATGTGGTTACACCCTAAGAAACCATAACAAATCTAGTTAATATATATTTCTTTTTTATTGTTCATCACCGGATTCATTTTCATGAATCTTGAATAACTTATAACATAATTGTGACATTTGAATAACATGGAATAGTATAATGTCACATTATTTCATTTCCCATTTCTTAGAATATTTTAATTATAGAATTGTAACATAAAATAATTCTTAAACTCAAAATGATTAATGAAAACTAAGGTTACCATTACATAAATGTTTTGATGACCTTTCCAAATATAACTAGATACATTTTTTCAATTCCATATATTTAAAATAAATATTATACATAATAAATATTACCATTTCAAATCAATTTAAATTCAAATATGAACCTTATAATTGTGTCTAATTACATTTATATAGTCAGAAAAACTCAAGATATACCTGGATTAATGCATTGAATACATATATATAGAATAATATTATACTTATATAGATCATGTTTTTTAGAGTGGCCATTAAATAGAACTAAATTACCATTTCACAACTCATTGGATTGATAGGGTCACATTTATGAAACTTTTTGTTACCTTTACATATCGTGTACATTTTATAGATTACCTTTATTATGGTATCATGATATCCCCATTACTCTGAAATAGGTTTGTTATTATGTAATAAACCTCACAAAATAGTTATATTTCATTTATACAGTTGCTCAACTGTTTCAAATGAACTCATTGGATCTTCAAATTACATTAGGGCTTCAACAAGAATTCAAGAACACCATCCAAGTGTTCATAGACACTGATTAACATAGATTACATGCACAACACACCATGGATGGGTTGTCTTTTGGTTCAACTCTTGAATCTCATTTATGTCATCGAATTCAACCAATTTTCTTTTCAATTATGTTACTAATGATTCATTAATCAAATGGTAGAACATCCTTTTTCATAGCACATTTTCAAACTCTGATTCGCAACCAATAAACTCCACTTATTCACAAAAATTCCATCATTGAAATCAAATAAAACTCCGAAAATGTGGGTCATTGCATACTTTTTCCTCTCAACTAACTTTAACATAATTTTGTAAGAGTGTGGATGTGATTAAATTGAGTAAGAGGCATGTTGTTCATTTATATTCCATTCAATTAAATTTAATGGTCATATCTTATTAAAAAGGAGTTGTAGTGGGGTTTTTCCACTATATTCTAACCAGAGTTTCCCCACTAAAACCCAATTTTTGTAAATTAAGTTATGTATGTTTATATTAATTTTTGAATTTATTATTTATTTAGTATTCTATTTTATAAGAGTATTATAAATTTTATTTATTATTATTAATTAATCACATTTATTTTATAAAATTTAAAGGTATACCTTCATAAAAAACCATGTCACAATTTTTAAATGTTAAATTTAATCCCTAGACCTTTTTTATGTTATATAGTACTTGTTCATTTATATATTCATTTATATTTAATATTTTTAAATAATTAATATATACAGAATCATATATATTTATTTTTTATAATAATGTTTAAATATATTGAGATTAAAAAAAATTAAATTTTAAAGATATTTTCTCAATAAAAAATATGTTTTTATTTTTTTATAGTATTTTTCTGACTTTATTTATAAACTTCAATTGATGATTCATTTCCAATAATTATTCACTTTATATAAAATAATTTATTAATTTTTAAAAATAATATATATCTTATTCTTTATTAATTTTTATAATTTGTTTAATATTTATATAACTATCTTGTGTTTGAGAATAAATAATGTTATGCATGTTTTAATTATGATTTTTATAATTTTTCATTCATTTTTAGTGTAATTACTAATGTTATATATATTAATATATTATTACAATGTATTTTTAAAATTTTATGTGTAGTTTTATTTTTTTATTTAAATTATGTTATGTGATATGAGTAAATCATATACTCAACACAAAACATCTTATTTATTTACATTATTTGTTTGGATTTATTTATGTTTAGAGTGTTCCATCCAAGTGATGTAAACTTTAATGGGTGATAATAATTTAGGTTTCTTATTATTAACCTATATTTTTATGACATTATAATTCATAATTATTTAAATTGGAAAAATTTATAAAAAATTATCAATACATATAACAGATATAAATTTTCACTAAATCAAGTCATAAACATTGATGTATTAACCATAATATGCCATGTGATGGAATAAACTAGATTATAATTATTGTCTTTATATCATGGTATTTTGCATGTAAATACATGGATTATATGAATATCCATATCAATTATAGTTTTTAAACATCAAAATATTTTATGATTTGTTTTAGAATCATTAGATGATGTTTGAAATAGTTTAAATGGAAATTTATAAAATACTTATAGGGTTAAATGTTTCATTATGAATTATTGAATTCAATAAATTTATTGGAATGATTAATATAGTTATAACATTTATAAAATAGTTTTAATGAGGAAATGATGAATGTTTATGAATTATTTGCTGATATAATACCTTATAGTATTGTACATAAGCCAATAAATTTTGGATGGGACCATGAGAAGGTGTACAATATTAGTTCATTAATTAAACCTTGAATAAAAGATCTAATTCCATCTTTAACTTTGACACAATGTTTAAGTAGATAATGAATATGAGGGAGATACTTTCCAATAATTTAATAAATTAGTCAACCCATTGAAAAATTATGAGGAAGGTGTCCTTTTTATTTTTCGTAGAGATATTAATTAATTATGATGATGAAGAATAAATTTCCTCAGCTCATAAAAATAAACATATATATTCATTATTTATATTTTATTTAGTTAAATTGAATGGTTGGTTCTTTTCAAAAAAGTGTTTTAATTTTTTATTTCTTCTATGTATGGATAATTTTTTCCTTGGAAAAACCCAATAAATATATCAGATAATATTCAATTAGGTATTTTAAGGTTCTAAATAGATAAATAATATTGGAGAATGATTTTTTAAAATAACCACAACATGGTTTATAAATAATATCCATATTTTATGATGTTATTTTAAAAATAATGCGATTCAATAAAAACAGGAATTGTTTTTCAAAAAATCAATGTTTCATCATCTTATAGGAATACGTTTTATCATTTTTTTCCAGAAAACAAGGAATTGTAAAAATGTGAATTCTACATCATGGT
This sequence comes from Viscum album, assembly GCA_963277665.1. Lineage (NCBI taxonomy): Eukaryota > Viridiplantae > Streptophyta > Magnoliopsida > Santalales > Viscaceae > Viscum > Viscum album. Next base: position 831,497,983 of record OY728119.1, on the reverse strand, counting down.
TCTGAAAATAAATAACGGTTTTCATTAAAATAAAAATATGTAGTGACAACCATGACATATTGGAATGAAACCATATCATGGTATTAAATGAATGGTTTTAAAAGGCTTTACATAAAATATATTTTTATAAGATAAATTCCACTCTTTATTTATAAATATTTATCTTATGTGATGAAGCATGAAATGGTTAATAATTATACATGACATAGTTTTATGTTTTATTAATATAAATATTTTTTTTAATTCTCAAAAACATTTAAAAGCATAGGGCCATAACACTCATGATGAACCCAAATGGGTATTTTAACCCTAGAAAGATTGTTTTTGTGGGTTTGATTTAATGTTAAATAAGAAACATAAATAGTTTGTATGTTTTTAATGTATTTATAACTTATAAAAAAGGCTAAATAGAAAATATTTCATATTTCATTATAGAATGTTCATAATAAATGCTGATGTAAGTTTTCATATATCCCAAAAAATAATATAAACTTATTTAAATAGTATAGTATAAGAAAAACTGAGTTTTCCCCTAACAGGATACATACACTTTATTTTTCTTTAACATCAAATATTTTTTAGATATTATACTATGAAATGAAATAAAGAACAATTGTTTAGTAAATTTTTTGATAAATTAAAATGTAACATAAAAAAGTGTGATGAAAATTTTAGCGAGAGATGTATGTCTAATATTGGGAAACATTCATAACTAATTACATTATACTTCTCATATGATTAGTTCCTCCTAATTTACTATCATCCAGTACATGATTATGTGTCCAATAATTCCTCTCCTCTTAGTATCTTGCATGAATGAACAAAAATACATAAATACCGTGGTATATTTACACTCATACACCTACACTTATATCTAAAACATTTTAAACCACTCTCACTGAACATACTTAATGCCAGTGTATATAGAAAATTTCATATTAGGGTAGGATAAAATATTGGAAACAATGGGATGATTTAATCAATACACCTTAATTAAGAATAAATGATCCCTAATACTGTTAACACATGTGTATTATTACCTTATAATGAAAATTATGGAGAATAAACATAAATAGAAAAAAATACTATATATTGGTAATGGAAAAAATCCTTAGATCAAGCACTTCCTGTTTTGGAGATCTTTTCATAGAGATTCCTATAATATTAAGGAAAATTTTATAGATTCAAAATAATGTCTAAAAAATGGTGATCTGCAAAATTAGTAAAATTATCTAATAATATAGATACATTTGTATCATCCTAGATCTCCATATTTCATTTATTTCTAACTCCATATATATAGAAGTGTTCAGTGATTCTCTCTACATCTAATAAAAACATTCTAAATAAATATATAAACTTAACCTTCATTAAATAGTTCACTAAATTCACATAATCATATATTATCTCCTATATCTATTATATATTGAGTTACAATTATTATTTGTATTTGGAAATTACCTAATATGGTTAGAAATTGTTTTTAAAGATTTAATACACTTCATGTTTTTTTACATATACTATTTTCTTCATCCATGGATCAAAATGGCTATATATTGAATTAAACACTTCTATTATCTCATTTTATGTAACATAATTCCATTTGAAAATTATATAAATATGATCAATTTACCATTTTATTTTTATAATCACAAAACATGATAAATTTTTCTTTTATCATTTATATTGAATAATTTCAGATAACATTTTTATAGTACAATGTGTTTTCTTTAGAAATCATTATCCACGTTTAAAATACAATCAAACATTAGAGCAATATTTGTAAGACCACCAATAAGTTAGCATACTAAAATATCATAAAAAATTGGGTAGAAAATGAGAATACACCGTAAACATGAACCAATAAAAACTAGATTTATGATGTACCAACCAATGTCTCTCGAACATGATATCTAATTAAATAATATACTTTAAAAGTAGCATAGATTATTTTATTTTATAATGTAATTAAATATTATAATATGGAAAAATAAAAAAATCACATATATGTTGAAATTGTTAAACATCAGTACAAAATTTGGAAGATGTTATATAAACTTTTATGAAAATAATTGAGAATTTATTAAATGTGTGGTATAATGAATACTTTATGAAATTTTCAATTTCAGAAGGATATATAAAGTAATAATAAATAGAGTATAATGAGTATTTTTATAAATAAAATAATTCTATAAACTTTGTCAAACAAGGATTTAATATTATTTACATGTTCCTTTTCATTAAATAACATGAAATCTTTAAAGACAAAAATTACCTTTCATTGTGATCACCACATATTTTGATCTTAACAATTTAGGATTTAAACCTAATAAATTTTTTATGTTGTAATGGAATAAATTTTCATTACCATTTTTTTCACGCTATGTCCTAGATTTTATATGAAATGAAGAATAATTTGAAGAATAATTTTTTATAAAATTGTGTATTGGTTACTATTAAAGTTGATCAACCAAATATAGTAAAAATAAAATCATCATTTTTGGGTCATATATGAATAGGTTGTTGAACAATGTTTTGAGGGGATAAGAATTATCCATATTTTTTGAAAGTATAACCAATATTTTTAAGAACTATGTGATATTCCATTTTTATTATACTGAATAAATAAATGAAGAACCACATACCCATCTCTATTTTTGTAATATATATATATATATTCTTGAGAAAATATTGATATGAATCACTAAGAAGTAATTACTTGGGATATTAGCCATATGGTATCCATGGTATAGGTGAATATCTTAATTCTTAGGAAGTTTCCTCTATTCGTTATGGTTTTCAAAATCCCCGATTAAATGGAGACAGTGTTTGTATATGTGTGAGAGAGAGGGAGGTTTCTGATTTGAAGAGAATTTTAAAATGACTCTAATACTAAGATACCAAAAAATCACATACTATAATGTTATTTATACATAAATCCATGGAGACTTATTTTATTCTAAATGTATAAAAATTAGATGATATTTTTTATAATTTACAAATCTATAGCTTACAACTAATCATTTTTATTTTTTTATCATTTAAAAAACAATTTCTCCTAACAAATCCATAAATAATTGTTTCATAATGATCAAACAAATCATGCTATCTTGTAATATTAGGATAATCATGATCCTTGAACATAAATTATAAAATTTTAATTCACACTTGTATTGTATAGTTAAACTCACCACATTGTGGTTTAAGAGAGTGCATAATACAATATTATCTAAACCACTATGTAATTACCTATCTTTTAGTTTATTTATCCTTAAATTTTACACGTTCTCTAAAATAATTACAGTCTTGGTGGGTTTTCACCTTATATCAAATCATATATAACAACTATTGAAACTATATCAAAAATGTTTTTGGATATATTTCAAAAACCCTTTTTTAAAAGTTGTCCTTATTTTTCTAAATATGTTCGAGCATATTTAACAACTTGGGAATGTCAATACAAAGCATATTTTTGATATCCACCAAAATATGTTTTTTCAAAATAATGATAAAATTTATAAAAAAACTTTCGATAGAAATTAATCCCTATTCACACAAATATGAAAGTCCCCCCATAGGACTTTATAGTATTGAAAATTATTATGAAATGTTCAATGCAAAAATATGAGAAAAGGTTTAACAATTTAAATAAATAAATAATTCTAAAGAAAAAATGGATATTCCCAGATATCTACCAAACAAGTGTATCACCATATCATTTTCTATAAATTTTATCGTATATAAGTGTTTATAATCATATAATCACTTTTCATATGGCATGGAGTGACCAGGGGTCATAAAATTCATCAATTTTTTATAATATACTTATTTATTCTCAATTCTATGAGACTATATTGGATGGATGGATTAACATATCATAATTAATTAATCAAAGTATATGAGTACATCACTTGTCACTCATGCAAATATATAATTACATTACATGTTCTTTGTCTTGGTACAACCATACACACCCATGGTCTATCTCAATGAATGGGCCAGATGTCATGATCATCATATGATGGCAGACATGATCACTATTATAAATAACCACCACCTTTTTAGCACAAAATCAATTTCAGAATAATAATTATATCATATTTTGAATGTTATCATGTTAAGTATATATTTCAAATAATAAGTGTAGGGATTCAATATAAAAATTACACTCCTACTGTATGAAAGCAATAGTTAATGAAACTCCATGTGGTTTACTTTGTAATATTCTTGGTTATGACAAGATAAATCATTTTTTATCACGTTAGTATTCACTAATTATAGTTTACAGAGTTATGTTCATTATAAATATATTAGAAATTTTTTCAGTCAAAATGAAATTACCTTATTTTTAACTAAATTTGGTTTTCATGTATTATATTGTTTTGTGATAAAATTATGACTTCAATATTAAATTATTTTAATTTTAAATAATAGATTTAATTTTTGATATCGTAATATCAAAATTATCTTTGGTTTAACTATTTAAACATTTCATGAAATTTTTATTTTGCAATTAATAGTGAGAAATAATGATTTTTTATTGAAATTTTTTTTCCATTTAAATTAGTTATAAAGTAAAATTCAATTTTGGATAAGTCATAAAATTTTTCCTTTCTTTTGAATGAAATTAATATAATTGTGGTATTTTCAATGAATTTTATATTTTAATTTAGTATAAAAACATTTTTATACCAGAGAATACATTTTTCTAAGATAGCATTTTAATTATATTTTCATGAGTAAAATTAAAATAAATTATTAAACTTATTTATTTTGAATCATGGAAATATAACACTATATTTGGAAGAATGAGGTCAATTTTTTTATATTTTACCCTTTTATTTTTCATCATTATATATAGTAGGATTATTAAATTTATGTCACATAGATAAGGGTAAAATGGATAATTTATCTTAAAAATAATATGATAAGCAATCATAAATCACCTTAATAGTTTCATTTAATATATTGGGGGGATTCAATCCAAAAAAATAAAAATTTCTAACAAATGAAATTTTTTTCCAGTTGGTCATGGTTTTTTTCTTAATATTATTTCATATAAATAAATGTAAAAAATGTCATTCTATTTATTTTATTATATGTAGATTTCCAACACATGGATAAAAAGTTGATATTTTCATATCTAAATATTAAATTAAACAATAAATTATTATTTTGATCTTGTTAGTTCATTTATAATTTTTAAAAATCAAATAATTAATGTAGGTGCTTAAGTAACACTGACATAATGTTTGAGAATTCTATAAAAAATAAATAAAAATTTCACTATAAATTATAAAAATATTATTTTTTAGAGAGTTATAATATTTTTTTCAAAGATTTTCCACCAAAGTGCATACCGTTCCGTGGTGGACACGCATCCGTTGGCCCACAATCCCACTTTACAAAGGAATGTGAAATCCATCACTTTTTTAGAGACGTTTTATCCTTGATCGAAATGGGACGATGAGATTTTGGTTTCTCCTTCTATGGATTCCTCCTTGGAACTTTCTACCTAGTCCGATTCTCCCTTACTGATTAAGATTTTGTTCGTGAAACTCATTACCAGTTTAATCTCTTTGTGGATTCTAGTTAATCATGATGTTTCTATAAAGACATTACAAGGGGTCCTATCAGGGAAGTAACCTTCGGTTAGGAGAGTAGTTATACTGAGGCATATGTGGCTTGTCTTGATGCTGGAACACTATAACACTAGTTTTGTTTCCTTTTAGTGGTATCCTCAAGGGGATAGAAACCAATGGTTTCTCACATTAGTTTCATCGTATTGTATGACATAGGAATTCTCTAAGGTTTTCCTTGACTTACAATGTTTAACACAGGTTAAGCTACGAGTTTAATGCCTTGTAAAAATAGATTAAACTGATCAGATCACTTACAAGAGTTGACAAGTTGAGAACAACCCAAGGAGGGAACACCTATGGGGTTTACCAGATATATGGGTCATGAGTCTCATTGTGGATGGACCCAGGATGGATTTTCCTTAAAAAGGGAAGATGTCACACCATAAAGGCAGATCTGGATGGATCTGACTATGAATTAGGGATGGGGGTCCTAGTAAAGAGAACAACAAGTCCTACCATTGGTGGGGAGTAAACCTCAAGGATACTTCTTATTTTCCCTATATATAACATAGGGATAAAAATATGTGTAGTTTGAAAAGGTTATTTGGGGATAACACAATGAGACTACCCAGGTGGATGGAATGAGATTACTAGGATGTATTAGCCCAAGTAAAATAAAGTTGAATAGGGAAGAAGGGTCGGAGGATGGGAGGGACAGATATGGAACTGATGGGAATGTTAAATTATAATTATTGAACCTCTGGGAGGATTCTTACATATCCCAGTGCCAGATAATCAAGGTGCATGTTGTTTTGGAATATGTGACGAGACACCTAAGTAGGTGACTCGTGAAGAAAGGATGCATAGAGGGGGTCCCGGAGGAAGTGTAAACTCTTTGTTAAGGCATTATCGTCCCAAAACATGAGGGCGCGAGGGAGATATCAGCATTGGACTTGAGTGATGGGTTTAAATCTCAAGGAGGATTCTTATATATCCCTGTCGAAAGGAATTATAGTCCACATAGTTCCAGAATATGGCATAGAAATGGTGTGTACACAAAGCGCAACAACCCAGAGATGTACTAGGAATTACATGTGGTTTGAAACACATCACAAGAGTAATGCACATGGTTGTAGGGATATGGTTAAGTGTGTGGGGATTACGAATGGTTAGCTACCCCAGAGGGATCACAACAACATAAGGAGGTAGATCATGGAGATGTGTCCTAGAGTGGGAAGATTTCACACCAATAGGGAACATTCCTAGGAGGGAGCACCATAGTTTACCCTTGATTGGGTTTGAACCTCAAAAAGGTTTCCTACATACCCAGTTTAGAAGACAAGTATCATAACCCACATAGTTCCCTAATATAGTTTAACATCATAAAAGATGAGTTGTGAATCGACATGAAATGGCTGGAACATATGGGTGATGAGCTTGAACATCATGTAAGCTTCTTGTCTATCCTAATGGCAGGGAATCAAAGTCCACATAGTTCGGTGGTGAAGGGAATGAAATCAGGATGTATATAAAGGGAATCACTTGGAAACAAGCTTGGCCTTACACATGGATATTGGCCAAAAGATAGTACCATCTTCAATGCCAACTCTAATCTCACGTGATTCATGCCCAGTTTGAGAAAAAGGGGGTACCATCAGACCTGAAGATTGCATCATGGGAGGTATGACCATGAAGTATGGTGATGAGATTATGAATTGTTAGCAACCTAAAGAGGATGGATATTGGGACTTAGTCTAAGAGGGGATCCCAATGAGGGTTTCCAGATGTATGATCAGGATATGGACATTGTACTGGGAGCACCCTATCAAGGTGAGTTGGGGAATACACAGAGGCTTCCCAAGGGTTACACAATGTCAATTCATAGAGGGAAAGGGGAGGTAGATTTAAAAGGTGAGGAGAAAAAGGCACCTGATCTCATTCCTTCTTCCGTCCACTCCTGCCTACCACATATGTAGTAAACACATTGTTTAATGTCATGTGTTGGGGATGTTCTTTTCTTTGTAGTATAACGTCCTGCAACTTAGAAGAAGGGGAATCAGTCATCAACCCTTGGAATTAGATAAATTTTAGCAACCCATACTCAGGGAATATAAGGCACAAGAAAATTCAGAAAATGGTGGGGTAAAGGAGTGGTTACCCGAGGGGATCACATCAACGTGTATATATAAAGACACAATAGCCATTAGTGTGCCTATGTGACGAAGAATGGGGAAAGGAAAAAAATATAAAGAATCATAAAGGGACCATGAACTCACTTTATATTAGCTTAGAGGCTTTCATGGGAGAAGGGTTTGTGAGGCAAGGGACCCAAATTGGAAGATCATTAAAAAACAAATGATGTTTGTGGAACAGTGGCGCTTCACGAGGGATAGGTGTTCCACGATGTAAGGGTTCTTTGTGAAAGAGATACTTGGGTGTAGAATATCTATACATTATAAAAAACATTCCTAATTAGGGGATTTCCCTATAAAGAATCAATTATTTGTTGATCCTTGAGAAACCCAATATGGATTTCTATTTTGCAAATGGGGAAGACCTTAAAAAAGGGAATCCCTACTATAGGAAATGGACATGGAGCAAAAAAGGACTCATGGCTCATGGATCTCAAGTACCTTACAAGATCCATTTTTGGGGTGCACAAAGAGAATAACGAAATTAGACTTAGAAGGAAAAAGGGTGGAGTAAATAGAATTTCAAGTGGGTGAGCCTTTTATTTTTAGGCGACATAGGTTGGTACAACTAGAAGATATCACCATAAAGAATAACCATCATGTCGTGAAGTAAACAGAGTTCCGCAAAGGGAATACTTGTGAGATTGGGTCTATAAAGGGAGTGAGATTCCATAGATGATAACCATTTGTGAGTGGGTCCATGAAAGGATTAATACACTGATGAGGGGATTCATTTGTGAGTGGGTCTACGAAGGGTCTTTATGGAGGAACATTGCGAAATAGACCCATTTGATTATTTTTCTACACATTTAGGAAACTGGGGTCTACATTTAGATTTGAACAAGCGATTAATTTTTTCATTACTTAGGGTGCCTGACTTTCATTTTAAAAAATCCCACCTCCAAGAATGGGAGTCAATGGAGAAGGGGATTGGATCTTGAGGGTATGTCACCGAAAAAATTTATTAGATCATGAAGCTGAATCACAAATAATATAGGATCCAACACAGTGTAAAGCTATGTTGGCCAATTTCATCCGCGATGTGGGGGAAAAGGTCACCCAAAACGGTAGGCAATGTTCATCATGAATGGTGCACCAAGTTAACTACGAAGCATGAATCATAAATTTCCTATTTTTTCAAAAGTTTGGGGTTTGAGCCTCAATTTATGATTTAAATCAAAGTCCTCTTTAAGACTGGGTGGAGAGAGAATTATTACATAGCCCGAAGGCCCAAGGAACTTTGGCCATAATAAAAGGCTTGAGAGCCCATTTTTTGAACCAAAAGACCCTTCAATGAATATTAATGCTTTAGTAACTACACTGCTATAGTAGCTGCTACAGTAACACCACCCCTACATTTCCTGATACAGTGCCTCCACCACTATAGTTTCATCACTGCAATAGTTCCACCGCTGCTACATTACTGCTATGCTACCCTGCTACTATACTTCTATAGTACCAGGAAATTCGTCCCTACCTGGATTTGATCTTGGGTCCTTTGGATGCCATGCAAGAGCCTATACCACCTGGTTTCAGGCACATTGGTAAATAAAAAATTTCCTATAAATAGGGCTATACTACTCCTTTTTCAATACCTAGATCTCAGTGAACATCTATGATCACACTCTCTTTCCATGAAAAGATCCAACCCAGGAACACAACTACGTGAACCAGGTTCTACAGTCTTCTGCATTTTGAATACTTTTCAGCGAACCTGAGAATCGCTAACCGCTACTTCTGTGCAATGAGAGATGCAATAAAGGAAGATCTATGAATAGTTTCTATTAATGGTCTCTATGAATAAAATTTGAAAATTTTATAAGTCTATTGATGATGGATTCTCAGGAGGATACTCAAGAAGTTCTCACTAATACCACTCAAATAAAATAAATGGAAGAAAATATCCACATAAGGGATTACATTCTATGTAGTTATGACCATAAATTGTTGATGTCACTATTATTGGTTAATCATAAGGACTGCCCACTATAAATGAGGCTTCTTTTATACAACACTGGCTTGTGGGATGATTTCTCCATTCTTGAGGCAATTTAATATGATTCGACCTACTGGTTTAGGGTTACAACAAGACCACATCAGTTGTGCATGGCTACAGATGGCGACGATGGGAAAGATAATAACCTTGTCATAGTGAACTGCCTCCAAAATCATGTCAACAACGTATATGGTATGAAGCAGTAAGCAGAGATATCCCTGCCCCAGTAAATGAATATCATCAAGGTAGTTCATGGGAATCTATAGAAGGTGTTGATCAACATCCATGATCTTATCTAGGGAAATAACATTACTGATGAGTGGGATTGGCATACTGTGTGTGTGCATCCAACATCGAGTTTGAGCATGATATGAGGCGAGTAGACCTTTATTAATTAGTATGATCTTACCAATTCATTTTTTCCCAATGAAAAGAATACATGTCATAACTTGTAATATAGTTGTCTCCAAACACCAAACCATTCCACCTACATCACAGGGAGGTTGGTATCAGCCTCTAGGATATGTATTAAATATTAGGTCTTATAATTCCAGGAAGAATGTATGATGATTTACTTAATTCAATTAATTTCAAGGAGGATGTGGAATAGATTCCATCTTTGGAGAAGGAATTTCTGAACCTTGTTCTGGGCATAGAAAATTATAAGAAAAACACTAGGGGTGTCTATTTCATGCAGTGGTTTGGTTACATCATAATCATTATTCTTGAAGGAGTAGTAGTACCATGGATACTACCATCAAGGAACCCTACCTTCCTGAGGGTATCTTAAAAAGTAAATTATGGTTCTTATAAGAAGATCTTGGAGGATAACTAGTAGAAACTATTTGGATTTGGCATTAAGTTTGCCCAGCTGCCAATGGTTAGGTTTACTTGATTCATCTTAGTGCTGATATATCCATGGATGCTGTCATTTAGAGATGCACACATGGGAGAGTGACCATAAATATTTATTATGGATGTAAAATTGGATTATGTAGAATTCATTACCCTAGGCATACCGGTACTAGTGAAGTTATATCATTTACTATGGAACATTAGTGACGGAAAGAGGTCTCCACATGTGAGTGATACATTCCACTTCCTATACAACTATTTCATTGTCCACATTGGAGGATAAAAATACCTTAATCCCATCTATCCCTTTGGGATACACTCTCGACCAATGATTTGGAATATTGTGGGGATCTTCTTGCTCAATCTAGGCACGATAAATTTGCTGAGAATAATTGAGCAAGACCATCAATTCATCTTCCAACCATTTCACCTACCAACTGGGGAATTCACAGATGATGGAAATTACACCCTAGATAAGTGGTCATATCTTTTATCCTTTTGTGGTGGTGTTTTGGTCTTGTGAGTGGACTATAAATGGATGGGTAAAATGGTGGAGATAAAAATGATAACATTCATAATACGATATAATCTGTTTTTCCAACACCACATTAATTGGATGGGTAAAATGGTGGAAATAATTACTATATATGAATATTATAACATGATAATAATTATGAGATATTATATCATCCAGTCCAATTCCATTCAGTAATTATGGGAACGATATCTTCGCTTGTGTGTACGTACGGATTACCATATCCACGACATGAATAGATTCATTCTCAATGTTAACCATTCAAGAATTATTATAAAGTATATATAATTAATAATAAAGAAATATATGACATAATTATTCTAATATATTTATGTATATATATATGTATGGAATTTACTTTCTTCCATTCAATTCAATAAGGAAATGAAAACAACGTTTTTGCATACGTACGGCCTCCCGCCTCCATGAACGGTGTATTTCATTTCATTTATCTATCCATTATACATATATATACTGAATATATGTGATATATAAATCATGTTTTACATTATGTAAGTAAGTAAATCATGATATAATAAATAATAATCTCAAGAACAACAAGTCCAAACACATATGATAAATGAAACAATTTTACCCAAAACACAGCTTTAACATGGAATTGACAAATGAACGGGTAATATAAAGTCATAAGTAAATCATATATGAAATCATAAATATTATTATGGTTATGTTACAAGTTAATAATATGTTTAAACCCACTATATGGAAGTCTTTGACACATAAAAAAGAAATTGGACATAAGGTAAGGGAAAATTATTCAAACTCGTTTTCATCTGGGATTTCTTATACGTAAGTATTTACTGGGGTTATATTTTTCATCCATATCCATAAAAATGTTTTCATAAAGTGTTTAATATTCTTCAATGTAATTTTAAAGTCATTTGACCCTTTTTTTACTTTTACCACGGTGTATAGAAGGGATATTTCCAATGTTTAGCATATAAAGTACATTTTTCCTTTTCTAGCAAAAGTATGAGAAGAATTTTTTTTATATTATACGGCGTGAATGGATTTTTACGGTTTCAAGATGGCTTATTTCCTTGAATCTTACTCTAAAATAATTCATTATTATATTCAAAAAAAAATTCTTTTAAAATCGCACAATATTTTAAGAAAAGAAAATGATTTTGAATAAGAAAGGATATTTTCCTCAAGAATTAATTTATAGTGGTTTATTAAAACAATTTTACATCTAAGTTGAAACTATTTAGTATGATTATGTTTCAAGTATAATAACTCTATTATTTACATGTTTTTATTTTTCTTATGATGAAATAATATCCATTTGTTTTATATGGATTATGTTATGATGGGATGAAGGTTATGAAACCTATTTTATTATTTGGGTTATGATGAATGATTTATGTTTATTTTGGGCACAAGTAATAATGATTTCATTATGAGATGGGTTGGACCTATATACCCCTCCAATGAATTGGGTAAAGATTTATATCTCATGAGATAGACATGGCTGTAATGAAAAGCAATTCTGGTTCAGTAATACATGGCCAGAACTGCAAGTAAACACGGTTCAGTAATGGACATTGCCCACTATGATGGTCTTGGAAACAATTCCATGGCTACTATAGAAATAATAACATGTGCTTAATGGTTTTCCATAATTACATGTTTTATCACCATGCTATTGTTTCATGATTAATGTTTCTTTATGATCTATGCCTTATGTACTGCCTAGATTTTGGTCATTGCTCAAGATTTTAATGTTTTATGTTCATGTTTTTACGTTCAATTGTTTATGGATTGTTTTTATGTTCTCCATGTTTACCCTTACTGAGAATTTGAGCTCACCCTTTTTCTGTTTTCTTTTCCCCAGGATATAAATAACGATTTTATGTAAGTAAACAAAAATGTAACATCTTTATGGGAGATGTTGAAGATCTTCCACCATGATTAGAAGATTATGTTTCGAGTTTCCAAAGACACTAAAATATTATCTTCGTTAGGTGCCTGTTTTTGTTATGTATTAAGTATTCCGCAAAAGTGATGTAATCTCCATGTACATCAAGGTTTGGGTCTCTACAGTTGGTATTAGAGTAAGGGTTTTGTCAACCTTTGGAAACTTGGATGCAGAAACTTTAGTGAGATCCCTAGATATATTTCTGTGCTATGTCTAGGGATTCCCCTAAGGTTAAGTAAAATTATAGGTTATAGTCCTAGGATTATAGTAACAATCATAGAATTAATCCTAATATGTTAGATATTGAAATTAATCCCCATTTTTTATGATTTTTTCAATGAATGATTTTTGCCTCTTACACTATTCTTTTTGGGTTTTAGACGATGGTTGGAACCTGAAGGAACCGTGTTGATCAATGTAATGGGAAATGAAATGATTGTACTCTTGAACAAACCTATATTATGGGAGATGGAGTGAAAAATATTTTTTCAATACTTAAAAAATCAATGAATCATTTTGGAATTTTGAATGAGAAGATAAGGGAATAATATTCTATTGAATCCTTCATGAGGCAACATACACTTTCTTTTAGTGGGTCTTTAGATCCAATTGTTTCTGAACAATGGATCGGTACCATTGAAATGATATTTTCCAAAGTTTAATGTTTCGAACATGAAAAACTCATTCTGGCTGTTTACCATTTAGAAGGTGAAGCAGACCAGTGGTGGACTCTAATTAATAATACAAGGCCCCAATGTGAAATTGAATCCATGGAATGTGATGAGTACAAGAAATTGTTTTTCAATAAGTACTTCCCTCATATTCATTGAACAAAGATATAAAATGAGTTCCTTGAGCTTATGAAAAAGGATGATGAATCTGTGGGTATATACGAGGCGAATTTTACAAGGCTTTCAAGGTATGGGACTGGATGTATCATACAACCTGAAAGTAGAGTTTATCGATTCTTCAGTGGCTTAAAACCAAGTCTTCGAAGGGAATTAGCTATAAGAAACTTCTGTAGCTCTGAAGAAATTTTTCGTTGTGATATTAAGGTAAAACTAGAATTTGGTGTTACAGATCCATCTCATGGTTTTGACAAGAAATGAAAGATAGAGTTCAAGGAAAAATCTCAAAACAATGGTGAAAAGAAGATGAATGTTTCTTTCTGCTCAAAGTGTGGAAAAAAGCTTGGTGGAGATTGTCGTAAAGGGACTAGAAAATGTTTTAAGTGTGGAAAAGAAGGCCATTGACCAGGTGAGTGTCGATGTAATGGACAAAGGGTAGCTAATGATTTGAATAGATAAAATACTATAAAGAACGCACCACCAACACATCAATGATACAAGTGCAAGGAAATGGGGCATTATGTTAATCAATGACATAATCCAAGGGTTAATGATGATCGACATCAACAACCTCTTAAGGAAAAAGAAAAAGGGAAGTCAAATGCGATCACTATTGGAGATGTTGAATATGATAATGATGTGGTGGAATGATAGTGTGTTTATGTAATGGTATTCCAAAATAATGTTGTAGTATTGTGGAATATTGTAATATTTCTGTATTGGTCTATTGTGGTTTTCAACAAATTAATTGTTCTGGTAACCATGAAAAGTGATTGAAATATTTTTGGAAAGCAGATGAAATGTGCTTAATGAAGGGATTAGGAGAAAATAATATGTATGATAGTATTCATTAGCTCATGACTGATATATGAAAAAACCGATATCATGGATAGAGTATGTAGAATTTTTTGGGATTTTGGTATGTGGAAAGAGTCAACTTTTGACAGCCTTCATGTTTTCACAACTGTTCAATGGGTATTCATTTTTTCAATATAATACATGATTAAGGTATTCCCATGTTTTAATGTGACCAACAAGACATATATTATGATACATGGGGGATAAATGATGGTATTCATGTTCTTGTTATGCGACCTTTCAAGTAATCATTTTCTTTATACTATGAGATTGGAAAGATGTATTTTGGATAAGCCAAAATATTGGAATGGATTTTTTTGGACATCAGATAGTATTGTTTAAGGATAGAACCTTTTTTCGATATTATTTCTGGAATGTTATAATAATGTAGTTTTTAAAAAAGGAAAACCTGTAGGACAGGTGACAACCCGTCGCGTCGGACAAGGTTGCGGGAATCGAACCCACAACCGAAGTGCGACATGCCTTTATTGCCTTCCACTGGCCTACAGGATGTCCCTGGTTAGTAGAAACTAGTTTTATTCTATTAAGCGGTATGATAGATGAAGTATAAGTCCATTTTTGGAACCATACACGATTATTCTCACCATAAGATGGACTTATGTATATAACTTTTGCTAACCTTATGCTTCAGATAGATG
Organism: Viscum album; assembly: GCA_963277665.1. Lineage (NCBI taxonomy): Eukaryota > Viridiplantae > Streptophyta > Magnoliopsida > Santalales > Viscaceae > Viscum > Viscum album. Next base: position 831,482,519 of record OY728119.1, on the reverse strand, counting down.
CAATGACCTATAATTATATCGCATGATCTGATAACACTTCCTGGAAGACAAATTCAACTTCATTACTTTAAGAGATGATGTGGAAATTGTTTAGGGCACAAACACATTGATAATGTACCAAAATCAAGTAAGTATTTATTTTAATTAAAATATTCTTCAACAATAGTGAAATGATATTGAAAACCAAAAATGTTATCCTAGTGCACTCATATCTAATGGATCAAATATTACCTTCGACCATCACAAATTTATGGCTTTTTAATTGTCAGCTTTTTCATAGCAATGTCCTCTACCACTCTTCATCAGAAGTTGATGGTTATATTTCTATTACATATCCATATTTTCACTTATGTTCTTCTATGTGGAAACAAATTGAAGAGTTAATTTGGGTAACCGTTACGTTTCTTAATTCCACTTTTTAGAATTAAGTTTCATTATTCCTTTTTACGATGTGGGTTTCTATGAAATAAACTTTCATGTAGTAAATGATTTATAACTCCGACGAATTTCGAGCGTAAAATTAATTCTAAGGGGGTAGAACATAACACCCCTAGATTTTATGAGATATATTATTTTTAATTTAATTGATGTATTCTATTTTACACTACACCAAGATTAGATTGTACAATACACAACACCGTATTAGCTTGTAGTATACGTAACACTATTCTTGGCTCGTGTTACACACAATTTCAAGTTTGTTTTGTAGAAATTATTCTACGCAAAATTTAGTATAGATTTTGTTTAATGTATAAATGAAATAAGTTTTTATTATGTTATACAAAACACCAAATGGATATTTCAATACATGCAGCCCTGACTTGGATTGCATTACACGCAATCACGACCTTCCTCGATAGCGTGTGTAGTACGCAATACTGGGTTTCACTAAATGACGATATATTGTTATAATATTATTACAAACTAGATGTTATGAATAGTATTAATTTAAATTTTAATTTTATAACATTATTATTCATCTTTTAAATTTTCTAGAACATGGTATGAGAACAAAATAAATATTCCGGTTAAAATAAGTATTTTTCAAAAAATGCTATTTTGCCGCCTTTTGATGGCACACCCACTTTAAATTTAGTTCTGGACATGAATATAAGTTAAATTTGACAAAATAAAATTCTTATTTGGAATCAGGATATAAAAGTTTACTTTGGATAAATTTTTCATATCATTCTGTTTACTTTCATATTTTAAAGAATAGTAAAAACACGCTATATTTTAATTAAAAATAACTTTTTTCATCATAATAATTTATATAGTTAAATTATAATATGGAATTGTTTTAAATTATAAATAAAATATGTTTTCACAATTTAATATAATTTATGTCATTATCATTGATTTTACATTTAATTCATAGGTAAAATCATTTGAATCTTTTGCAATGTTTTAACTTTTAAAACTCCTTTTCATAACAACGAGATTAATTTTAAATTAATTTCTGCAACTTCTATGATTTAAATTTCAAAAAATATATTTCAATATTTGGAATCATTAGGCCCAAATTATGTTAATAATCTACTTTTTATTTTTGGGCACTATGAATAGTAACTAAGGTAAATTTAACTTACCATAGTTAAAGGTAAATCGGGGAATTAAGGTTAAATATAATACTATAAAAATACCCTAACAGTTGTCTTAATATAATTTGATGATTTTATTCCATCCTAAAACATAGTTGGGTCGAAATGGAATATATTTTAACCCACTTGGATGTGATTAAGACCTTTAATTTATTTTATTTAATGGAAAGTGAAATATGTCTCTCTCAAACATTAATAATTAATGTATTTTTAGTATAAGGTTATACAAAATATAAATTCTATTATAAATACTCATTTTAAATATATTTATTTTTTAATTGTTATGGTAATTTATTTGTAATTTTTATGAAATTTTTAATTACCTTAATAGCTTATACATTAATGATGCAGAAATTATTTACTTAGTGAAAAATCAATAATATTGTTTTTATTAAAGTAATAATTCCCATCAAATGGCTCAAACACTTGACCAAAAATTTTGGTCGAGTATATATATATCATATTCAACCAAGGGATGACTTGGGGACCATTTGGAGCCATAGAAAAAATATTAGGACCTTTATATTATTTTATTTTAAATGATGTCAAAGTTGTCACCTTCATAATTTAATAAATAAACCAATTTATATGTTGTTATTTTAATATGATAAATTAGTGTAAAAGTATTATAATAAAAGATATTATATTAATCGTCATCATAGTTTTTTTTAATTTTATGCAAAAAGAAATATATGAAACAATTATACAAAAATGTTGTAGTAATTATTTCATTAAGAGTAATATCAAACAATTGGTTTTAAAAATATAAAAATAAATATTATATGAAGTAATTAATGTTCTCCAAAAATTTTATATATGAATATGACATGTTAGGAATATTTTAAACATTTTGTTTTGAATATATCCTCTGTGTGGAATTTATTTAAATTCAAATAATGAAATAGTTTCAAAATTAACACTATTATGATTTTATAAAAATAACATATTATTAAATTGTTTAAAAATCACGAAAATATTTAAAAATTATAAATTGAAATTTATATGGTCTAAAATTTCATAAAATACCCAATTATGTATTATTCACAACCCATATGTAATTATTTATAAAAATTTAAAATTTTACATATTATTACCACAAATAAAATTAAATATATTAAACATGGATAAATCATGTTGATAAGGTTTACAATTAATTTCCAACGTGTATAAATTTTATTGGATGATGAGATGAAAACCCCATATCATCTAATATTCGGATTTGAGTAATTTTTGGAGGTTTTTAAGTGGGTTTTGAGTTTATTATAAATTAATATTTTAGAGGTTTCCAAAAGTGCCCCTCTCCTCACTTAAAAAAGGGCACCTCCTCCCTCTCCTCCTCACACCATTTTCAGCCTTAAAGCTCGGAAAACCCCTAAGAATTTCTCTTCTCCACTTCCCTATGAATATACTAGTGGTCCTTCTCTTCTTCAATGACCAACTTTAGTGCCCTAAGAGAAGGTTTAGAAGAGGCACGATGAAGAAGAGGTAATATCCTCTACCGATTCTTTCAAATTAATTTCTTATTCTACTTCCCATTATTTATTTGTTTCATTATAATGTAATAACATCAGAATCACTCAAATAATTACATGTTATTATAAAATTTAAACAACCCTATTTCACCATCTATCCATCCTACGGAAAATGAATCCACAGTGCGTGCGTATGTACGGCTTACCTTCTCCATGACATGGTGTAATATGTTTTTCCAACACAACATTAATTGGATGGGTCAAATGGTGGAAATAATTACTATATATAATTATTGTAACATGATATGAATTCTGAGATATTATATCATCCACTCCAATTCTATTCAGTAATTATGGGAACAATTTCTTCGCTTGTGTGTACGTACGGATTACTGTCTCCACGACGCGATGAGATTCATTCTCCATGTTAACCATTCAAGAATGATAATAAAGTATATATAATGAATAATAATGAAATATTTGACATAATAATGCTACTGTATTTATTTATATATATTTATGTCATCTACTTACTTCCATTCAATTCAATAAGTAAATGAAAACAACGTTCATGCGTACGTACGGCCTACCGTCTCCATGAACGGTGTATTTCATTTCATTAATAAATCTATTATACATATATATACTAAATATATGTGATATATGAATCATTTATTACATTTTGGAATTAATTAAATCATTATATAATTAATAATAATATCATGAACAACAAGTCCAAACGCGTATGATAAATGAAATGATTTTTCCCAAAATGCAGCTTTAACATGGAAGTGACAATGAACGGGTAATATAAAGTCATAAGTAAATCATATATGATATCATAAAAATTATTATACTTCTGTTAAAATTTAATAATATGTTTAAACCCACTATACAGGAGTCTTAGAAACATACGGAAGAAATTGGTCATATGGTAAGGGAAAATTTTGAAATCTCATTTTTATCCGGAATTTCTTATACTTAAGTATTTACTAGGGTTATATTTTTCATCAATATCCATAAAAATGTTTTTATATATTGTTTAATATTTTTTCATGTATGTTTAAATTCATTTTTACCCTTTTTGAATTTTACCACATTCTATGGAAGGAATATTTCCTTTGTTTACTATATAAGGTACCTTTTGTCTTTTCCAGCAAAAATATGAGAATAATGTTTTCTTAACTTATACGATGTGAATAGATGTTTACGGTTTCATAATGGCTTATTTCCATGAATATGACTCTACATGAATTCATTATTATTTAAAAAAATTCTTTTAATATCACATGACATTTTGAGAAAAGAAAATGATTTTGAAGAAGAAAGGATATTTTCCTCAAGTATTCATTTCAATTGTTTTATCAAAACTATTTTCCATATAAGTTGAAATTATTTAGTATGATTATGTTTCCAGTATAATGTCTCTATTATTTACATGGTTTGATTTTTCATATGATGAAATAATAACCATTTGTTTTATATGGATTATTTTATGATGAGATGATGTTTAAGAAACCCATTTTATTATTTGGGTTATGATGAATGATTTATGTTTATTTTGTGGAACATGTAATAATGATTTCATTATGAGATCGGTGGGACCTATATCTCCTTCCAATGCATTGGGTAATGATTTATATCTCATGAGATAGACATGGATGGAATGGAAAGTGAATCTAGTTCAGTAATACAGGGCTGGAACGACAAGTAAATCCGGTTCAGTAATGGAATTTGTCTACTATGATGGTCTTGGCAACAATGCCTTGGCTACTATGGAAATCATAACATGTTCTTAAAGGCTATCCACAATTTAAATGTTTTATTTCCATGCTATTTTATCATGATTAATGTTCCTTTATGATCTATGCCTAATGTGCTGCTCATATTTATGTCATTTCTCACGATTTTGATGATATATGTTCATGTTTTTACGTTCAAATGTTTATGGATTGTTTTTATGTTCTCCATGTTTACCCTTACTTAGCATTTGAGCTCACCATTTTTATGTTTTCTTTTCCCCAGGAAATACATAAAGGTTCTCAGTAAGAAAACATCAGTTGATGATCTTTATGGGAGATTTTGAAGATCTTTCACCATGATTAGAAGATTATGTTTCGATTTTCCAAAGACACTAAACTATTACGGTCCTTGGGTGTTTGTTTTTGTTATGTATTAAGTATTCCACAAAAGTAATGTAATGTCAATGTATATCAAGGTTTTGGTCTCTACATTAGTTACCAAATTCTCTCATAAACATCTAAAACTCATCTATAGTAAATAAAAGGAATATTATAAATATTTTATATAAAAATAATAACATTTATAAAACAATATATGAATTTTTTGACTTTTTATTACCCATTTATTGACAATTCCATTTTAAAATAACCTTCTAATTGCAACATTTTCAAGTATGTTTTGGTTTTTATCATAATCCTTTTCATTTATATCATTATGGAATTATATCAATGATATTAACCATGATATTAATATAATTTATATTAATAATATAATTATTTATTGAAACCCCTTAATGTTATACAATGAAAATGAATTACACCATTCATGGAAATGGTAGACAGTTTGTATGTATGAATGTTGTTTTCATTTTTTATTAGGATAAATTAAAAAAAATGAAAATAATATATTAAATTTAAAAAATTATTTTAATCTAATATATATCATATATATCCATTAATACTATTCTTTTTACCTTCCATGTAAATTATGAATAAATAACATCACTTTATAAGGCAGTATTGTGACGTACACATGAGTGATGTTATCATATTCCCTTGGAATGGAATGTCAAAAGTCTATGTGATATTATAATTACAGAAGTATAATTATTTTATAAATATTATAAAATTATTTTAAATTCATCATTAAGTGGTAAATTTCAACTTATTATATACGATGAATTATTTGAATAAAAATTAATTTAAACTTACTATATACGATAAATTTTTATGATTCCAAACATTGATCTATTTTTCAAAATCCCATCCACATAAGTGGTAAATTTTTATTTAAAATTAATCCTAAATATGTGTTGAAATATGGTTTTCCATAGAGAAAAGTTTCATAAGTAGGGAAAGACTTAATCGAAAATTTCAATTTGAAATTCATTAAAATGGTGAAAATTGGAATATTAAAAATAAAATTTTATGATTTTTACTTATAAAACAATATTAAAATAAAATTGATCTTGTAACTAATTTAAACTAGAAGAATGTTTGTACTAAAAATCAATTTATAAAAATAATATTCATCAAAAATTTAATCTTTTAAGAAAAATTTAAAAATATTTTTCAATGATAATTTTGATATGTATATTTAAAAAGTGAAGTATATTTTTTAAAATAAATTTCATAAATGTTTTAGAAATTAATTTTAATATTTTCTCAAAAAATAATTACAAATAATTTTTTAAGAAAATTTTATTTTTGAATCCCATAATGATTTTATTAAAATTATGTATTTATTTATAAATATATTTTATTTATCTAGAAACATTATAATTTATTTTGGAAATATGGTTTTTCATGGTTACACAGACAAAGCTTATGTCTGTGTTATAATGGTCAAGTGTAAAAAAATAATATTACCATTACATCATAATTTGTTAAAACGTGGTGTTCTGTGAAATTGAAGCTCTAAAAGAAATTAAATTTTTTATTTTTTATTTATAAAAACCCAGGGGGTTACTGACAGAGTTATAAAATCCTAATATTATTTAAATGTGTATATAATTCATTCTCTCTCAAATATAGATCTATCATTTTTGAGGAACCATGATATATGAATTAAGTCCTTACTACATAGCCATCAATTATTCAGAGAAAAGTCATATTTATAATATTATATACTATATGACATAAGTTCCTTAACACAAGACACTAAACTACATGACATGTGTTCCTTACCACATGTCATTAATTTTTTTAGCGAATGATACTTTAGTATGACTTTAAAATTCTTATCGCTTCAAATAATATATGACCATAAACTCTTTTGCTCTTTTTTTGTAAGCACTAATTCTTAAAAGTCTCATTATACCTAATTTAGTAGAGTTGAAGGCCATATTGGAATTAATTCATGTCAGTTCTTGAATCAAGGTATATTCCTATTTCAAAAATATCATATCTATCATGTGATTGTGTAGATATAGAGTATTAAAAACCCTTTTGGAAATCCCAAATTTCACTAATCCTACTTCTCACATTTAATGTATGTTGTATCACCAGAAACTTGAATTACACTAAACAGTTCCTTTAGCCTGGTTGTCCACATGGAATAAATTGCATGTCCCAAAATTCTAAAAGCTGATGACTAGTAGCGTGGGTCTTGTGTGTGCCCGTGGGGTGGCTATGCTGTCATTACCAGAGTGTAACCCCATAAAAAAGTAATTTTTTTAAATTGGGGAAGTAGTGTAATAATTAGAAAATAGAGAAACAACCATGAAAAGATTATATAAAAAATTCCATAAGTATATCATATTTAATAATGAACATGTCACGAGTCTACCAAATAGCCAAAATATGTATAAAATAGTATAGTTCAATACATGTGTCCCGAAATTCCAATAAGACCAGAAGGTTCTATCTATGAATAGCTTCATGAGACTCAATGTGTGGAAACAATCATGGTAGGTAACCTTCTAATGATAAATAAAATTCTAGTTTGTAAAATATATAAATATAACATAGTGTGCATAAAAATTAGGTATGAAATAAATGAATGAAGGTTCCCATGGAATATCTACTACTAAGTAAGTGATACTGAATATCCTCTCAAGAATTGATGAAAAAAGTGCCAATCCACAAACAATACAACTATAATAGAAACATAAATGACCAATACAACTTAGTAGTACATCCACACATATCAAATCATCCATGACCTTTATATGTATACAAAAGAATCAAAATAACCATTATCAAGTTGTATAATCACACATGTCACAATTCCCATATCCATGCCATATTATGGATGTTTCATGCCATGAAGGGTCAGATCCAACGTGTAGAGAAAAACACCATCCTCATCAAGTCCTAGGATTACCTCAATGGAAACTTAGTTTGGCTTGATATGGGGTCCAAGTAGCATGTCCACTGACCATGTTCCTTACAATCCCCAGTAAAATTTGATCCAAGGGTTTGTAAGTATAAGGACCCGCACTTATTTCATACATAATCTTAAAATTATTTAAGAAAACACTTCATTATACATTGAGGATCTTTTGAAGTTTAGAGCTTTAGAGAATTAAGACAAAACATTCATAACATTACACATTATTACATAGTGGATACCAGAAAATCAGTTTCCATTATCCTCAGAATATAAAACATTAAATCACAAAACAAGACTCCTCGACAATTCTTCAACATTTAACATGTCTTCCTTCCTTGTATTACTCATCATTAACCTGTGAAAAATCATTTAAAAACTTGGGATGAGCACAAAAGCTCAGTAAGGTATGAAAAAGAAGGAAAAATCACATTAGTCCATGAATACACATGACGTATGAAAACATTTTCAAAAGACATGCTTTCCACCCATAAAATCTTACTTATCGTAACATGAGATTTACACAAGATCTACACAAACATAATTATAATCATATAGGTATATTGGGGCATTACTTACATAATCTTGTAACCATCTTGGCTACCTTAAAATTTGTAACCCTCACGGCTACCTTACTTTGTGTAACCATCGCAGTTACACTTGGAGTAACCATACAGCTGACCTCCAACTTAATCATACCCAATGAATTGGAGGGAAATATAGGTCCCACCCTTCATCATAAAAAATTCCCAGTAACCAAAACATAATCATACAACATAAACAATATCATAAAAACATTGCCTTTGAATCTTATAAAACAGAATTTAAAAAAAAAGGATTTTAGAAGAAAAGTCCCTTATAAACATCATATACTTGAAGTGAGACTTAATTGAGTGGATGTAATATGTATATACTCCGTAAATACACATAATTAAACATAATATAAACAGAACCCATCACACAAACTATTTAAATATCACATAAATTATAAAGTAGAAGGTTAACCCAAAGAATGGAAATCGGGTTAAGAATTCCCTTACCTTGGGCTTGTCTTACTTCAAAATTGTTTAAACCTCCTGTATAATGGTCAAAAGGGTGTTATTAGTATTTTACATAAACATGTTCATCTTTATAACATCTTATATGTTCATTTCATAACCTCATTTCATCCCTTTTTTGTTAGTATTTGGTTCCTTGCATTATTTTGGGTGAGTTCTTTTGTGATTTTCACAATCGGTTCATGATGAATCGTTCTTGTTGATTGGAAGTGAAACTCCAGAATTGGAATGGAGTAGTATTTACATATTTACAGTACCATAAATGATACCATTTATCACTTTGATGCTTTATATGATGATGATTTATAAGTTAAAACATTAATTATGTTCGTTTAGATCATTTAAGTGGTTCCTTGATAATTACAACCTCATTTAGTCTAATAAATTTGAATCATGAGTACAAAAGAAATACCTAACCTTATATGAGTCATAAAACATATATAATAACCAGGTTCAGCCATATAAATGGTTTCATGACCAGACTTGAAATAATTAATGGAAATTGAAAATACATCGTCCACGATATCGGTAATTCGACACAAATGGACAATGTTTTTTGATTCTTTAAATAAGTGAGAGAGGAGAGGAATAATGATTTGTAATTTTCCATAAACATGAAAACATACAGAATATACATTATTCTGTAGATTTCATGCCTCTTGGATAAGAGGGGGTGAAGGAAGAAGAAAAGGAATCATGAAATAAAGAAAAATTGAGAAATTTCTTACGGAAATTCGGCAGCCTAACAGCGTCTCTTAAAATTTCATAAAAACAAGATTGATGAGAGGAATGGAATATCTCATCATCATACAAACTTTGGACAGTAAGGGGAAATATTTAATGAAATATCCCAACAAAATACAAAGGGAAAGGAAGAGAATAAAATAAAATGGAAGAAAAGAATGAAAATGAAAGAGGATGTTTACATCTTGATCTCTTCTCCTTGAGATCCTTCTTAAGGGATTTGATTTTGGTCTTTTGGTGAGACCAGCAGCTCTAAGACGTGGGGAAGAAGATTGGGGAGGGAATTTGGCAGAAATTAGACAATGATCAAGGCTTGAGAGGTGTGGGAGGAAGAGGGGAGTGAGGGTGATATTTATAGTGGAGGAGGGGAGGTATTTTAGATTATTTTAATTATTATTATAATATTTTTATCAAGACTATGAATAATCTCAAATCAAGTGCCCTTATTTAGTGAAAATATCAAGTGAGTTCGAGGCAAGTGGCCTTTCATCACTTATGATGTCATAAATACTGCATATTTACCGATAAATTGATTATACGGTATTTTATCGTATTTCACTATTCACTGAAAATTCAAGAGTTTCAGAAAAATACCAAAAATTTACCCCAACCATTTTTCGATGTGTAGAATTCAAAAATGAACTCCATTTTTCAAAAATAATTTTCTAAATATTATTAATTTAATTTTTAAATAAGGTCACAGATAATTCGAAAAATAACAATATTTAAGTGCAACTAGTTTTATGTGACATTGGAAAATTAATTAAGATCCCATTATCCTATTGACATGGGAAAATAAAATAATATTATTATTTACTATTTATGAGGTCATATTACTATTCATATTACTATTCATATTACTATTCATAAGGGCATGTTACTATTCACGAAAAAACAAGTTTGTTCCATCAGACTCTAAATAACATACTGAACACAATTGTAGATGACAGTTTCTTGAAATTCAAAACATAGAAGAAATAAAATTATGTTTAAAGGATACTTATAAATATATACCTTAAACAAAATTTCAAGAATTTTCAATTTATTTTTAGAAAACCTTGGGATGTTACATTATCCCCACCTTCTTGAAATTGGGTCCTCGCAATTTTATTTTCTTATTAAACAACTGAGGGTATTTTTCCCTCATAGAATTTTCAGACTCCCATGTTGCTACTTCAACCATGTGGTTTCTCCACAAAACCTTTACCTGGTGGATTACATTATTCCGCAAAACATGTTCTCTTCGATCAAGAATCTGAACCGGTTTTTCTTCATAAGAAAGGTTCTCTGCTAGCTGAACTTCTTCCGGCCTCAAGACATGTGATGAATCTGGAACATACTTTCTCAACATCGAAACATGAAAAACATTGTGTACCTGAAACAAGCTCGGAGGCAAAGCTACGAGGTACGCAACTGTTCCAACTTTATCCAAGATTTCAAAAGGACCGATGAACCGTGGACTTAGTTTCCCTTTCTTGCCGAAACGCATCACACTTTTCCAAGGAGATATTTTAAGGAAAACATGGTCACCTACCTTGAAAGAGAAGTCTTTCCTTCTATTATCTTCATAACTTTTATGCCTGCTCTGAGCTGTCCTCATGTGTTGCGGGATCATCCTCACTTTCTCAGCCACTTCTTCTACTAATTCTGGCCCCATCAACTTTCTTTCACCGACTTCATCCCAAAATGCAGGAGTCCGACACCACTTTCCATACAAGGCCTCAAAAGGTGCCATCTGAATACTGGAATGGAAACTGTTATTATAAGAAAACTCAACTAGTGAAAGATGCTGATCCCAACTTCCCTGATAGTCCATTGAATAAGCTCGAAGCATATCCTCCAAAGTTTGAATCGTTCGTTCTGACTGCCCATCTGATTGAGGATGAAAAGCTGTACTGAAATTCAACTCTGTGCCCAAAGACTTCTGATGTCCCTTCCAAAATTTAGAAGTGAACCTGGGATCTCGGTCAGACACAATGGAAAGAGGAACTCCATGTAACCTGACAATCTCTTTGAGGTACAAACGAGAAAGCTGATCTAATGTCATTGTATCTCGAATAGAAAGAAAATGAGCAGACTTTGTTAGCCGATCAACAATAACCCATATCGCATTGTTACCTCGAGAAGTCTTTGGTAGTCCCACCACAAAATCCATGGATATATTCTCCCATTTCCATTCTGGCACTGGCAAAGGCTGAAGCATCCCCTTCGGTAACTGTCGCTCTTCTATAACCTGCTGACATGTCAAACATTTAATTGTAAAATCAGCAATATCTATTTTCATCCCATTCCACCAGTAATACTCCCGAAGGTCTCTGTACATCTTAGTACTTCCAGGATGAACATAAAATGGAGAACTATGAGCTTCACACAATAATTCTTTCTTCAGCTGGGAATCACAAGGCACACACAACCTTTTTCCAAGCCTTAAAACACAATCTTTATCAAGATTAAATTCTGGAAACTTACCCATTTTAACCAATTCTACCTTTTTCTGTAGCTCAAGGTCTTCCCTCTGCGCTTTCATAATTCTATCTGACAACGAAGACTGCACTGAAACCTGAAACAAAACAGATATATTCCCTGCACCAACAACTTCTAAGCCAAAATTTATCAAATCATCAATCAAGGGATCATGTTCCAAACGTAGCATGGTTAATGATGCATGATTTTTCCGACTTAAGGCATCCGCTACTTTGTTTGCTTTTCCAGGATGGTAATTAATCATGCAGTCATAATCCTTTATCAGTTCTAGCCATCTTCTCTGCCTCATGTTTAATTCCTTCTGAGTGAATATATACTTAAGAATTTTATGGTCAGTATATATTTGGCATTTGGTTCCGTATAGATGATGCCTCCATATTTTCAAAGCAAAAACCACAGCTACCAATTCCAAATCATGTGTGGGATAATTCAGCTCATGAGGTTTAAGTTGTCTCGAAGCATAGGCAATTACCTGATCATTCTGCATCAAAACACAACCAAGTCTCTTAAAAGAAGCATCACTGTAGATGACAAACTCACCATTCCGGGAAGGTAAGGCCAAAACTGGAGCATTCACCAATCTCTTCTTTAGTTCCTGAAAACAAACATCACATTCTTCTGTCCAAACAAATTTAACCCCTTTCCGTGTTAACTTAGTTATTGGGATAGATAACCGTGCAAAGTTCTTAACAAAGCGTCGGTAATAACTTGCTAAGCCCAGAAAACTACGAATCTCTGTAACATTTGTGGGTCTTGTCCATTCATCTACTACTTTTGTTTTGGCAGGATCAACTATTATTCCATCCTTATTTACAATGTGCCCAAGAAAAGAAATCTGTTGCAACCAAAAATCACACTTGCGGAATTTTCCATATAGTTTCTTTTCTTTTAAAGTTTGTAAAAAAACCCTTAGATGTTTTTCATGCTCCTCTTTATTTTTAGAAAAAACCAGAATGTCATCAATAAATACAACCACAAACTTATCCAAGAACTCATGAAATACTCTATTCATAAGATTCATGAATAAAGCAGGTGCATTAGTTAACCCAAATGTCATAAAAGCAAATTCATAATGCCCATATCTAGTACGAAAGTCTGTTTTCGGGATGTCATCCTCCTTCACCTTCAGCTGATGGTATCCAGATCTCAAGTCAATCTTGGAAAAGTACTGAGCTCCCTGGAGCTGATCAAACAAGTCATCAATATGAGGCAAAGGATACTTGTTTTTAACAGTGATGTTTTTCGAAACTCTATAATCAATACAAAGTCTCATGGAACCATCTTTCTTTTTAACAAACAAAACAGGGGATCCCCATGGTGAAGTACTGGGATGAATGAAGCCTTTGACAAGCAAATCCTGCAACTGATTTTTCAATTCAAGAAGTTCTATTGGAGCCATACGATATGGAAGTTTTGAAATTGGCTTAGCATCAGGAACTAAGTCAATTGTGAATTCGACTTCTCGTTTAGGTATGACACTGGTTAACTCCTCAGGAAAAACATCAAGGTATTCATTTACCACTGGTACATCATTGATTTGAATAGTTCCCTTGTTTTCAACAATATGAGCCAGATAACTTTCATTTCCATCTTTCATTAGTTTCTCAGCTTCTTGATATGTTATCAATTGTATGGGTTCATTCTTGTATACAAACTGAAACTCTTTCTGAAAAACAACTTCTTTATCTCTACAGTCAATCTTAGCATGATAATCAGAAAGCCAGTCCATCCCCAGAATAACTTCAAACTCGACTAAGGGTAAAAAAACAAGGTTTGTAGGTAAAGTCTTTCCACATACCACAATAGAAATATTCTTATAATTCCTCTTTGCTATAACATTTCCCCCCTGGTGTTTTAACAACATGTTCAGGTATCATTTGTTGAGGTGATATTTCCAAGTCACTAGAAAATTTCTCAGAGATGAAGGAATGTGTAGACCCCGTATCAAACAAAACTTTAGAAAAATCTGAGTGAACAAACAAAGTACCTGATACAACTTCATTGGATGGCCCAACATCTGCTGACGTAGTCGCAAAGGATGTCACTACACCTTTCTGCTTGTAGTCTGGCTTCTTTGCATCATTTGGATCCCTCTTTGGACAGGCATTTGCATAGTGACCCATCTCACCACATTTAAAACAATTTACAGTTTGCTTATCAGGATTAGTCTTTGGATCATTTTCATTGCAATCTCGGGCCATATGTCCAAACTTACCACATTTAAAACACTTCCCAGTTTTGATAAGACATTCCCCATGGTGCTTCTTGCCACACTTTTCACAAACTGGAAACTGTATTTTCTTACCATCAGATTTCATTGGTTGATTCTTACCCATTGCTTTCCAATTTGACCTCTTCTTCTCTTTGTTTCCAAATTGCATGTGATCGTCAGCAAACTCCATCTCTACCCTCTCAGCACATCGGACAAGTTTCTCGTAACTTTTGAATTCACGGGAGGCCAACGTCCTTCGATACCTTGGATTCAATCCTGAGTAAAAGCGGTTGATTTTGCTATCGAGATCCAGAATAAGATTCGGAGCATACCTCGCCAGTTGGGTGAAGTCCGCCTCATACATAGCCACTGAATCTTCCTCCTTTTGTTTCAGTTCAAGGAATTGTTTCTCCATTCTAAGTCGCACCACCTTAGGAAAATATTTTTCAAGAAAAAGACTTTTAAATTCATCCCATACTAAGGCATCAAAATCCTCTCTACCCCTGATATTCCTTACCATTGACCACCACTGATCAGCTTCCCCTTCAAAACGATAAATGGCAAGACTTACCTTTTGATTGTCTGAACATCCGATAACATCAAATATCTTTTCAAGGGCTTTAATCCATCCTTCTGCTGCCACTAGGTCAGAAGATCCACTGAATGCAGGGGGATGTTGTCTCATAAAATGTTCCACCACTGTCACGTTCCGTTGGGGTACTTCTATTTGTCCTCTTGCATGGATGCCACCACCATTTATTGCCTGTGTTAGCTGAGCCATTACTGTCACAAACTACTCGGTTCCAATCCCTACCATTCCGGGCTGTTGATCAGGAAGGATGTCATCTTGTCGGTGCCTATCCTCTTCAGCATCCATGTTCCTTCTGCGGACAACCATTCTAAACAAACATTTCTTAGATGAAGCAACATGGTAATCTTTAAATGCTATAACAAATTAAACATAGGGTGAGAATTATTTATGGTATTCTATTAGCATCACCTTAACCCCTAAAGTTATCTAAACCATCCTTTGATACCAACTATAAGGACCCGCACTTATTTCATACATAATCTTGAAATTATTTAAGAAAACACTTCATTATACATTGAGGATCTTTTCAAGTTTAGAGCTTTAGAGAATTAAGACAAAACATTTATAACATTACACATTGTTACATAGTGGATACCATAAAATCAGTTTCCATTATCCTCAGAATATAAAACATTAAATCACAAAACAAGACTCCTTGACAATTATTCAACATTTAACATGTCTTCCTTCCTTGTAATACTCATGATTAACCTGTGAAAAATCATTTAAAAACTTGGGATGAGCACAAAAGCTCAGAAAGGTATGAAAAAGAAGGAAAAATCACATTGGTCCATGAATACGCATGACGTATGAAAACATTTTCAAAAGACATGCTTTCCACCCATAAAATCTTACTTAGCGTAACATGAGATTTACACAAGATCCACACAAACATAATTATAATCATATAGGTATATTGGGGCATTACTTACATAATCTTGTAACCATCTTGGCTACCTTAAAATTTGTAACCCTCACGGCTACCTTACTTTGTGTAACCATCGCAGTTACACTTGGAGTAACCATACGGCCGACCTCCAACTTAATCATACCCAATGCATTGGAGGGAAATATAGGTCCCACCCTTCATCATAAACAATGCCCAATAACCAAAACATAATCATACAACATAAACAATAGCATAAAAACATTGCCTTGGAATCTTATAAAACAGAATTTAAAAAAAAGGATTTTAGAAGAAAAGTCCCTTAAAAACGTCATATACTTGAAGTGAGACTTAATTGAGTGGATGGAATATGTATATACTCTGTAAATACACATAATTAAACATAATATAAACAGAACCCATCACACAAACAATTTAAATAGCACATAAATTATAAAGTAGAAGGTTAACCCAATGAATGGAAATCGGGTTAAGAATTCCCTTACCTTGGGCTTGTCTTACTTCAAAATTGTTTAAACCTCCTGTATAATAGTCAAAATGGTGTTATTATTATTTTACAGAAACATGTTCATGTTTATAACATCTTATATGTTCATTTCATAACCTCATTGCATCCCTTATTTGTTAGTATTTGGTTCCTTGCATTATTTTGGGTGAGTTCTTTTGTGATTTTCACAATCGGTTCATGATGAATCGTTCTTGTTGATTGGAAGTGAAACTCCAGAATTGGAATGGAGTAGTATTTACATATTTACAGTACCATAAATGATACCATTTATCACTTTGTGCTTTATATGATGATGATTTATAAGTTAAAACATTAATTATGTTCGTTTAGATCATTTAAGTGGTTCCTTGATAATTACAACCTCATTTAGTCTAATAAATTTGAATCATGAGTACAAAAGAAATACAGAACCTTATATGAGTCATAAAACATATATAATAACCAGGTTCAACCATATAAATGGTTTAATGACCAGACTTGAAATAATTAATGGAAATTGAAAATACATCGTCCACGATATCGGTAATTCGACACAAATGGACAATGTTTTTTGATTCTTTAAATAAGTGAGATAGGAGAGGAATAATGATTTGTAATTTTCCATAAACATGAAAACATACAGAATATACATGATTCTGGAGATTTCATGCCTCTTGGATAAGAGGGGTGAAGGAAGAAGAAAAGGAATCATGAAATAAAGAAAAATTGAGAAATTTCTTACGGAAATTCGGCAGCCTAACGGCGTCTCTTAAAATTTCATAAAAACAAGATTGATGAGAGGAATGGAATATCTCATCATCATAAAAACTTTGGACAGTAAGGGGAAATATTTAATGAAATATCCCAACAAAAGACAAAGGGAAAGGAAGAGAATAACATAAAATGGAAGAAAAGAATGAAAATGAAAGAGGATGTTTACCTCTTGATCTCTTCTCCTTGAGATCCTTCTTAAGGGCTTTGATTTTGGTCTTTTGGTGAGACCAGCAGCTCTAGGACTTGGGGAAGAATATTGGGGAGGGAATTTGGCAGAAATTAGACATTGATCAAGGCTTGAGAGGTGTGGGAGGAAGAGGGGAGTGAGGGTGATATTTATAGTGGAGGAGGGGAGGTATTTTAGATTATTTTAATTATTATTATAATATTTTTATCAAGACTATGAATAATCTCAAATCAAGTGGCCTTAATTAGTGAAAATATCAAGTGAGTTCGAGGCAAGTGGCCTTTCATCACTTATGATGTCATAAATAGTGCATATTTACTGATAAATTGATTATACGGTATTTTATCGTATTTCACTATTCACTGAAAATTCAAGAGTTTCAGAAAAATACCAAAAATTTACCCCAACCATTTTTCGATGTGTAGAATTCAAAAATGAACTCCATTTTTCAAAAATAATTTTCTAAATATTATTAATTTAATTTTTAAATAAGGTCACAGTTAATTCGAAAAATAACAATATTTAAGTGCAACTAGTTTTATGTGACATTGGAAAATTAATTAATATCCAATTATCCTATTGACATGGGAAAATAAAATAATAATATTATTTACTATTCATGAGGTCATATTACTATTCATATTACTATTCATAAGGGCATGTTACTATTCACCCAAAAAAACAAGTTTGTTCCATCAGACTCTAAATAACATACTGAACACAATTGTAGATGACAGTTTCTTGAAATTCAAAACATAGAAGAAATAAAATTATGTTTAAAGGATACTTATAAATTTATACCTTAAACAAAATTTCAAGCATTTTCAATTTATTTTTAGAAAACTTTGGGATGTTACATTATCCCCACCTTCTTGAAATTGGGTCCTCGAAATTTTATTTACTTATTAAACAACTGAGGGTATTTTTCCCTCATAGCATTTTCAGACTCCCATGTTGCTTCTTCAACCATGTGGTTTCTGCACAAAACCTTTACCTGGTGGATTACCTTATTCCGCAAAACCTGTTCTCTTCGATCAAGAATCCGAACCGGTTTTTCTTCATAAGAAAGGTTCTCTGCTAGCTGAACTTCTTCCGGCCTCAAGACATGTGATGAATCTGGAACATACTTTCTCAACATCGAAACATGAAAAACATTGTGTACCTGAAACAAGCTCGGAGGCAAAGCTACGCGGTACGCAACTGTTCCAACTTTATCCAAGATTTCAAAAGGACCGATGAACCGTGGACTTAGTTTCCCTTTCTTGCCGAAACGCATCACACTTTTCCAAGGAGATATTTTAAGGAAAACATGGTCACCTACCTTGAAAGAGAAGTCTTTCCTTCTATTATCTGCATAACTTTTCTGCCTGCTCTGAGCTGTCCTCATGTGTTGCGGGATCATCCTCACTTTCTCAGCCACTTCTTCTACTAATTCTGGCCCCATCAACTTTCTTTCACCGACATCATCCCAAAATGCAGGAGTCCGACACCGCTTTCCATACAAGGCCTCAAAAGGTGCCATCTGAATACTGGAATGGAAACTGTTATTATAAGAAAACTCAACTAGTGAAAGATGTTGATCCCAACTTCCCTGATAGTCCATTGAACAAGCTCGAAGCATATCCTCCAAAGTTTGAATCGTTCGTTCTGACTACCCATCTGATTGAGGATGAAAAGCTGTACTGAAATTCAACTCTGTGCCCAAAGACTTCTGAAGTCCCTTCCAATATTTAGAAGTGAACCTGGGATCTCGGTCAGACACAATGGAAAGAGGAACTCCATGTAACCTGAAAATCTCTTTGAGGTACAAACGAGAAAGCTGATCTAATGTCATTGTATCTCGAATAGAAAGAAAATGAGCAGACTTTGTTAGCCGATCAACAATAACCCATATCGCATTGTTACCTCGAGAAGTCTTTGGTAGTCCCACCACAAAATCCATGGATATATTATCCCATTTCCATTCTGGCACTGGAAAAGGCTGAAGCATCCCCTTCGGTAACTGTCGCTCTTCTTTAACCTGCTGACATGTCAAACATTTCATTGTAAAATCAGCAATATATCTTTTCATCCCATTCCACCAGTAATACTCCCGAAGGTCTCTGTACATCTTAGTACTTCTAGGATGAACCGAAAATGGAGAACTATGAGCTTCACACAATAATTCTTTCTTCAGCTGGGAATCACAAGGCACACACAACCTTTTTCCAAGCCTTAAAACACAATCTTTATCAAGATTAAATTCTGGAAACTTACCCATTTTAACCAATTCTACCTTTTTCTGTAGCTCACGGTCTTCCCTCTGCGCTTTCATAATTCTGTCTGACAACGAAGACTGCACTGAAACCTGAAACAAAACAGATATATTCCCTGCACCAACAACTTCTAAGCCAAAATTTATCAAATCATCAATCAAGGGATCACGTTCCAAACGTAGCATGGTTAATGATGCATGATTTTTCCGACATAAGGCATCCGCTACATTGTTTGCTTTTCCAGGATGGTAATTAATCGTGCAGTCATAATCCTTTATTAGTTCTAGCCATCTTCTCTGCCTCATGTTTAATTCCTTCTGAGTGAATATATACTTAAGACTTTTATGGTCAGTATATATTTGGCATTTGGTTCCGTATAGATGATGCCTCCATATTTTCAAAGCAAAAACCACAGCTGCCAATTCCAAATCATGTGTGGGATAATTCAGCTCATGAGGTTTAAGTTGTCTCGAAGCATAGTCAATTACCTGATCATTATGCATCAAAACACAACCAAGTCCCTTAAAAGAAGCATCATTGTAGATGACAAACTCACCATTCCGGGAAGGTAAGTCCAAAACTGGAGCATTCACCAATCTCTTCTTTAGTTCCTGAAAACAAACATCACATTCTTCTGTCCAAACAAATTTAACCCCTTTCCGTGTTAACTTAGTTATTGGGCTAGATAACCGTGTAAAGTTCTTAACAAAGCGTCGGTAATAACCTGCTAAGCCCAGAAAACTATGAATCTCTGTAACATTTGTGGGTCTTGGCCATTCATCAACTACTTTTGTTTTGGCAGGATCAACTGTTATTCCATCCTTATTTACAATGTGCCCAAGAAAATAAATCTGTTGCAACCAAAAATCACACTTGCTGAATTTTCCATAGAGTTTCTTTTCTTTTAAAGTATGTAAAACAACCCTTAGATGTTTTTCATGCTCCTCTTTATTTTTAGAAAAAACCAGAATGTCATCAATAAATACAACCACAAACTTATCCAAGAAATCATGAAATACCCTATTCATAAGATTCATGAATACAACAGGTGCATTAGTTAACCCAAATGGCATAAAAACAAATTCATAATGCCCATATCTAGTACGAAAGGCTGTTTTCGGGATGTCATCCTCCTTCACCTTCAGCTGATGGTATCCAGATCTCAAGTCAATCTTGGAAAAGTACTGAGCTCCCTAGAGCTGATCAAACAAGTCATCAATATGAGGCAAAGGATACTTGTTTTTAACAGTGATGTTATTCAAAGCTCTATAATCAATACAAAGTCTCATGGAACCATCTTTCTTTTTAACAAACAAAACAGGGGCTCCCCATGGTGAAGTACTGGGACGAATGAAGCCTTTGACAAGAAAATCCTGCAACTGATTTTTCAATTCAAGAAGTTCTATTGGAGCCATACGATATGGACGTTTTGAAATTGGCTTAGAATCAGGAACTAAGTCAATTGTGAATTCGACTTCTCGTTTAGGTATGACACTGGGTAACTCCTCAGGAAAAACATCAAGGTATTCATTTACCACTGGTACATCATTGATTTGAATAGTTCCCTTGTTTTCAACAATATGAGCCAGATAACTTTCATTTCCATCTTTCAGTAGTTTCTCAGCTTCTTGATATGTTATCAATTGTATGGGTTCATTCTTGTATACAAACTGAAACTCTTTCTGAAAAACAACTTCTTTTTCTCTACAGTCAATCTTAGCATGATAATCAGAAAGCCAGTCCATCCCCAGAATAACTTCAAACTCGACTAAGGGTAAAACAACAAGGTTTGCAGGTAAAGTCTTTCCACATACCACAATAGAAATATTCTTATAATTCCTCTTTGCTATAACATTTCCCCCTGGTGTTTTAACAACAAGTTCAGGTATCATTTGTTGAGGTGATATTTCTAAGTCACTAGAAAATTTCTCAGAGATGAAGGAATGTGTAGACCCCGTATCAAACAAAACATTAGCAAAATCTGAGTGAACAAACAAAGTACCTAATACAACTTCATTGGATGGCCCATTATCTGCTGACGTAGTCGCAAAGGATCTCACTACACCTTTCTGCTTGTAGTCTGGCTTCTTTGCATCATTTGGATCCCTCTTTGGACAGGCATTTGCATAGTGACCCATCTCACCACATTTAAAACACTTTACAGTTTGCTTATCAGGATTAGTCTTTGGATCATTTTCATTGCAATCTCGGGACATATGTCCAAACATACCACATTTAAAACACTTCCCAGTTTTGATAAGACATTCCCCAGGGTGCTTCTTGCAACACTTTTCACAAATTGGAAACTGTATTTTCTTACCATCAGATTTCATTGGTTGATTCTTACCCATTGCTTTCCAATTTGACCTCTTCTTCTCTTTGTTTCCAAATTTCATGTGATCGTCAGAAAACTGCATCTCTACCCTCTCAGCACATCGGACAAGTTTCTCGTAACTTTTGAATTCACGGGAGGCCAACGTCCTTCGATACCATGGCTTCAATCCTGAGTAAAAGCGGTTGATTTTGCTATCGAGATCCAGAATAAGATTCGGAGCATACCTCGCCAGTCGGGTGAAGTTCGCCTCATACATAGCCACGGAATCTTCCTCCTTTTGTTTCAGTTCAAGGAATTGTTTCTCCATTCTAAGTCGCACCACCTTAGGAAAATATTTTTCAAGAAAAAGACTTTTAAATTCATCCCATACTAAGGCATCAAAATCCTATCTACCCCTGATATTCCTTACCATTGACCACCACTGATCAGCTTCCCCTTCAAAACTATAAATGGAAAGACTTACCTTTTGATTGTCTGAATATCCCATAACATCAAATATCTTTTCAAGGGCTTTAATCCATCCTTCTGCTGCCACTGGGTCAGAATATCCACTGAATGCAGGAGGATGTTGTCTCATAAAATGTTCCACCACTGTCATGTTCCATTGGGGTACTTCTATTTGTCCTCTTTCATGGATGCCACCACCATTTATTCCCTGTGTTAGCTGAGCAATTACTGTCACAAACTGCTCGGTTCCAATCCCTACCATTCCGGGCTGTTGATCAGGAAGGATGTCATTCTGTCGGTGCTTATCCTCTTCAGCATCCATGTTCCTTCTGCGGACAACCATTCCAAACAAACATTTCTTAGATGAAGCAACATGGTAATCTTTAAATGCTATAACAAATTAAACATAGGGTGATAATTATTTATGGTATTCTATTAGCATCACCTTAACCCCTAAAGTTATCTAAACCATCCTTTGATACCAACTATAAGGACCCGCACTTATTTCATACATAATCTTGAAATTATTTAAGAAAACACTTCATTATACATTGAGGATCTTTTCAAGTTTAGAGCTTTATAGAATTAAGACAAAACATTTATAACATTACACATTGTTACATAGTGGATACCATAAAATCAGTTTCCATTATCCTCAGAATATAAAACATTAAATCACAAAACAAGACTCCTTGACAATTCTTCAACATTTAACATGTCTTCCTTCCTTGTAATACTCATAATTAACCTGTGAAAAATCATTTAAAAACTTGGGATGAGCACAAAAGCTCAGTAAGGTATGAAAAAGAAGGAAAAATCACATTAGTCCACGAATACGCATGACGTATGAAAACATTTTCAAAAGACATGCTTTCCACCCATAAAATCTTACTTAGCGTAACATGAGATTTACACAAGATCCACACAAACATAATTATAATCATATAGGTATATTGGGGCATTACTTACATAATCTTGTAACCATCTTGGCTACCTTAAAATTTGTAACCCTCACGGCTACCTTACTTTTTGTAACCATCGCAGTTACACTTGGAGTAACCATACGGCCGACCTCCAACTTAATCATACCCAATGCTTGGGAGGGAAATATAGGTCCCACCCTTCATCATAAAAAATGCCCAATAACCAAAACATAATCATACAACATAAACAATAGCATAAAAACATTGCCTTTGAATCTTATAAAACAGAATTAAAAAAAAGGATTTTAGAAGAAAAGTCCCTTATAAACGTCATATACTTGAAGTGAGACTTAATTGAGTGGATGGAATATGTATATACTCTGTAAATACAAATAATTAAACTTAATATAAACAGAACCCATCACACAAACAATTTAAATAGCACATAAATTATAAAGTAGAAGGTTAACCCAAAGAATGGAAATCGGGTTAAGAATTCCCTTACCTTGGGCTTGTCTTACTTCAAAATTGTTTAAACCTCCTGTATAATGGTCAAATGGGTGTTATTAGTATTTTAAAGAAACATGTTCATGTTTATAACATCTTATATGTTCATTTCATAACCTCATTTCATCCCTTATTTGTTAGTATTTGGTTCCTTGCATTATTTTGGGTGAGTTCTTTTGTGGTTTTCACAATCGGTTCATGATGAATCGTTCTTGTTGATTGGAAGTGAAACTCCAGAATTGGAATGGAGTAGTATTTACATATTTACAGTACCATAAATGATACCATTTATCACTTTGATGCTTTATATGATGATGATTTATAAGTTAAAACATTAATTATGTTCGTTTAGATCATTTAAGTGGTTCCTTGATAATTACAACCTCATTTAGTCTAATAAATTTGAATCATGAGTACAAAAGAAATCCAGAACCTTATATGAGTCATAAAACATATATAATAACCAGGTTCAACCATATAAATGGTTTCATGACCAGACTTGAAATAATTAATGGAAATTGAAAATACATCGTCCACGATATCGGTAATTCGACACAAATGGACAATGTTTTTTGATTCTTTAAATAAGTGAGAGAGGAGAGGAATAATGATTTGTAATTTTCCATAAACATGAAAACATACAGAATATACATGATTCTGGAGATTTCATGCCTCTTGGATAAGATGGGGTGAAGGAAGAAGAAAAGGAATCATGAAATAAAGAAAAATTGAGAAATTTCTTACGGAAATTCGGCAGCCTAACGACGTCTCTTAAAATTTCATAAAAACAAGATTGATGAGAGGAATGGAATATCTCATCATCATACAAACTTTGGACAGTAAGGGGAAATATTTATTGAAATATCCCAACTAAAGACAAAGGTAAAGGAAGAGAATAACATAAAATGGAAGAAAAGAATGAAAATGAAAGAGGATGTTTACCTCTTGATCTCTTCTCCTTGAGATCCTTCTTAAGGGCTTTGATTTTGGTCTTTTGGTGAGACCAGCAGCTCTAGGACGTGGGGAAGAAGATTGGGGAGGGAATTTGGTAGAAATTAAACAATGCTCAAGGCTTGAGAGGTGTGGGAGGAAGAGGGGAGTGAGGGTGATATTTATAGTGGAGGAGGGGAGGTATTTTAGATTATTTTAATTATTATTATAATATTTTTATCAAGACTATGAATAATCTCAAATCAAGTGGCCTTAATTAGTGAAAATATCAAGTGAGTTCGAGGCAAGTGGCCTTTCATCACTTATGATGTCATAAATAGTGCATATTTACCGATAAATTGATTATACGGTATTTTATCGTATTTCACTATTCACTG
Organism: Viscum album; assembly: GCA_963277665.1. Classification (NCBI taxonomy): domain Eukaryota; kingdom Viridiplantae; phylum Streptophyta; class Magnoliopsida; order Santalales; family Viscaceae; genus Viscum; species Viscum album. The sequence goes on along the minus strand of OY728119.1, from coordinate 831,457,133 downwards.
AAAATTCAAGAGTTTCAGAAAATACCAAAAATTTACCCCAACCATTTTTCGATGTGTAGAATTCAAAAATGAACTCCATTTTTCAAAAATAATTTTCTAAATATTATTAATTTAATTTTTAAATAAGGTCACAGTTAATTCGAAAAATAACAATATTTAAGTGCAACTAGTTTTATGTGACATTGGAAAATTAATTAAGATCTCATTATCCTATTGACATGGGAAAATAAAATAATATTATTATTTACTATTCATGAGGTCATATTACTATTCATATTACTATTCATTAGGGCATGTTACTATTCACCAAAAAAAACAAGTTTGTTCCATCAGACTCTAAATAACATACTGAACACAATTGTAGATGACAGTTTCTTGAAATTCAAAACATAGAAGAAATAAAATTATGTTTAAAGGGTACTTATAAATATATACCATAAACAAAATTTCAAGCATTTTCAATTTATTTTTAGAAAACCTTGGGATGTTACAGTAAGTCCTAAGGCATCTTGTCGAATATTGACCCATGGAGAAATCTCCATCTCAGTAATCCATGTCAATGCCAATATAAAATGAATAAAAATACAAGAAAAAATATAGAATAAAGACCCTTAGTATATCAACCAAATAATCCACTACCAGTTTAAATACTACTCAACTCATTCATAAAAAAGAATACAATTTCATACCATGGGTAAACCCAATCATTAACCACAATTGACATTCAAAAACCAATGAGCATACTCACTCATTTAACCATTTCCATATAATCCATTTATTCAATTCAAGAACAACATAAAATGATAACATATGGAAAAAAGGAAGTATATCTCCTAATAAATAAATTCAATCTCATTTAAATATCATTGATATTCCTCTAAATTAGGTAAGCCTAAATTACACGCCTAGGGAGGTTCAACATGTGGCACATGTAAAGGGTAAACCCCATGGGTGACCTTGGTTGGAGAAACCACCACCAATACATATCACGGGAACATAAAGTCTTCCTTAACAGGTACCATTAAATTTAATTATATTGTTTAATTTAAGTTTTTAGGCTCATTGAAATTTTTATTGGGAAGAACAATGAAATATAGGTATATAAAGCACCAAAGTTAGTGTCAAAATTATATACCGTATACCATAGCTCGTAAGTATAATTCTCAACCATTATCTACTCCTAATTCAACTGAGATTGGGAGAAGAATAAATAACGAAGAAAAAACATTAATTTTTGGGAATATTATCATTCACTTAGATAGAACAACCAATACTAATAACAACGAAGAAAGAAAAAAAATTAATCAAGTACCCCCAATACAGATGCAACGGGTTGAGGGACATTTTAATTAGAGATTGGACATAAATCCATTAGTAAATCCAATAATAGTCATCAAAGAGGATAAAAAAGGGGTGGAGATACAATCTGTAGAAAGAATAAGAAATTTTGGTTTCATTTATGTATTTAATTAAGGATAGTTTCATAATTTCCTCAAATTTATAGGGTCACCATGTTTGGCCAAACTGTGTTCCAATCATGCATGTTTTGCAATAGGGAAGGGGCGCCTGCATAGTTTCCTCAGATAGATTGACTAACTATTTTAAAACCTTGAAAAATAAAACTTTAAATTTTTTTAACATCCTTGTATAGTCATTAAACATATATTTCATGGTTTTTTATAACTATGTGGTCTCCCCTTGCTCTCTACCAATTCCTCACACATTTTATTAGATCATGCAGCATGTTCTACATGGTTTCATCAGACTATGTCCCATCCCATCCTCACCCCTAAAATCATGGATTCCAAGCATAGAATAAGACTCAAACACCCCTGAAGCACCTATTATCAACTGGGTAATCACATTAGGCACCTATTAAACATTTAAATAATAATAAAAATTAATCTTACCCTGTATGGAAACCCAGGTTCTTACAATACCCCCTTAAAGAAATTTATTCCCAAATTTTCCACTCTAGAGTGGTCAATATTCATATGAAACTGACTCTGGACACTAATAATGTACGTCAGCCCCCAATACCTAGTCTTTTAAGATAATATGTCATTCTTCTATAACACTCGTAATAGAGGAAATAATTGGCCTCAAAGAACCTTTATTATCTTCTCAATGATACGAATCATATGCTCCTGAAAAAGACTCACCAACCTTTAGCTCAAACTCCTTAGGATGAAACTCAAGAGAGAGGTCTGACTGATAAGTTCGTAGATGGAATACATAGAAGAAATCATGCTTGGTTTGATACATTTAACGTAATAGAAACTGATAAGATACTTTCCTAAATCTACCCAAAATCTGGAATGTCCCATCATATTGCAGTGAAAGCTTACCCTAACTCTTGATCATTCTTTGTCACAAATTCATTAAAACATGAAAGAAGAACTAATCCTCAAACTCAAACCCTAGTGGTCATCATAGATGTTAATTTTATTTATATCAAGACTACACAGTATCAGTATGCTTCTAAACCAACTAGACTTACTCAGGTGTCCCTAACAAGAGACATTGTCCTGCAAAAGTTGTTTCACATACCTATAACTAGAAAAGGGGAGATCAACATGCCCTATAGTTGAAAACCACATAAGGATCCATCTGTATATTCACATTATAAATATTGTTATAGTTGAACTGAACAAGGAAAATACGTTTCACCCAAGAGCCCCCAAAATACAGGACACATGCTCGCAACATGTACCCATGAACTTGTATTGTACGCTTTGACTGAAAACCTTTCTAAGGGTGGTAAGATGTACTCAAAAGTCTCAAGTAGGAGACACAGTCCTAGTAAATCCGAATCACCTACCTCTAACATACACAAGGGAGATCAACATGGCCTACTATATAAATCCTCATAACATTACATTTTTATGGTCACATAATAACTATTTTTGAAAGATAACTCATCTAGAAGAATTTGATTCTCTCAATTTCCCCAAAAATCATATAAATATGCTCAAAAAATTCACTCAAGAACTTATATCATACTCTCTAACTGGACATTGTAAGATCGAAATAATGACGTAGATTCTCAATATACAAGAGGGGGGGTGAATTGTATACTTTAAAAATACTTTGGAACCTTTTAAGTTAGTTTAAGAATAACTATGTTTTCCTTGAGTAAAGGAAAGGGATAAGTTTAACAAAGTTAAACTTAAACAAATTCACAACACCTCTAATACCTAATGAAAACTTGGAAATATATTTCAAAAGTAGGTTCTGGAAATATAGTTCCTGAAATAGAAATTTAACAAAAGATTACAATATGAGATTCTACCTTAAAGTGTATAGAATCTGAATGAAACAGAGTATAAGTAAGAAAGTATAAGAAAGTTATACTTTCCTTACAATACAATATGAAAAGGAATATAATCAAGTAGTAGAACTACAAGTAACAAGATATAAGTCTTTTAACCCAAAGAGAAGGGTATCCAACAACCTTGGATAAAGGTCTCTTGATTTATACTTTCAAGCAAGTCTGTCTTACCCACACCAGGGTAAGCCCTCGATACGAAGATCGGAGTCTCTGTCTTGCTATCCCCGCAAGCCCTCAACTTCAAGGTAGTTGGAAACCTCTGTCTTCATCAGCAAGGAAGCCCTCAAACTTTATGGTAGTCGGCACCTCTGTATTCCTATCCATGGAAGCCCTCGAATGTAATCACCAACATTCGGAGTCGCACGATGCTTTGAGAGTTAATAAGAGCCTCTCTCTCTAGAAATTACTTCAAGCATGTAATCACATGAGTCAAAGATCAGTCAGCCTTTCAGCTCCGAGCTCATTCAAATGAGCTCATATTTATAGGTAAGGTCGGCTCCTTCTCCAACAGTCATATTTTCCTTAAAAATCGGAGGGACCTATACACGTGTCACTTAGACAACGGTTAGTTTATAACAAAATAGACGACATCGTTTTATAACAAAACAAGTGTAACAGAATGTACGACATCATTTTAAAATCTAAATCAAAAGTTCGGAATGAAAAATACAGAGTGATGGTTCGGAGTTTAAGGAAAATAATAAAGAGTAGACAAAATATAAAGACATAAGTGAAATGAATGTTCGGAGTGATGATTCGGAGTCTAAATAAATTCAGAGTGTATAAAACAAAGATGATCAGATTCTGTTTAATAGATGAATTCGGAATGAGAATTCGGAATGGGAATTCGTCATCAGAATTCGTAATGAGAATTCGTTATCATAATTCGAAATGAGAATTCCTCATCAAAATTCGTAATGAGAATTATTTATCAGAATTTGTAATGGGAATTCGTTATCTAACTTCATAAGAATTCGTATCCTGAATCTGGATTAAAAACTGTATCTGGAATTCGGAATGAAACTTTATCACAGTTCTCATTCTGAATTACGGAGTGAAACTTTATCACAGTTCTTATCTAGAATCTGGATCCTAAAATAAAATACTTTATATCAAAGTTTCAAGAAATTCTGAGAGAATAGAATTGAATCTGAATCTCATACTTAAGAAGAATCCTGATGAAAATATGATAAGGATAATTTTTCTTATAAAAGCAATTTCCTTATAAAAGCAATTTTCCTTAAGAAGGAAATTTTCCTTAAGAAAGCAATTTTCCTTAAGAATAAGGTGTTTGTGATTTTCAAAACAAGAAGGAATGGAAAAGTCATAAGGAAAACCTTATTGACTCAACAATATCCCCCTTTTTGGAAAGCACAAACATCCTTACGAAAATGAAATTCTAAGAAGAAAAAAACATTAAGGCTTATCTCCCTTAGATAGACTCTTAGTAGAGTTCTTTTTCCTTAAGGATCTATTCCTTATCCCCCTTAGATAAACTCTTATTAGAGTTCTTATTTTTCTTAAGGATCTTTTCCTTCTCCCCTTTGTGATTTTTAAAAAGAAATCGAGGGAATGGAAAAAATAACAAAGTACCTAAAAAATTAGTAATAACAACAAACGAAACGAGAAGCACATTTTTCATTAGATTTGAAATGTCGGCAACAAAGAAGACTAGATACAACAAAAATATCGGATTTAGTTATTTCGGATCTTTTTCCTTCGAAATGAGCCCCTTAAGAATAGTCTTGTTCTTCTTCAGGTCTTTATGATCTTCTTTAGCTTGCTTCTCTAAGACAACTATTCTTGCAGATTGAGCTTCAATCTTTTCTTCCTGAGCTTTCCGCTTTTCTTCCTGAGCTTTGATCTTTTCTTCCCGAGCCTTCAATTTCTCTTGAAACTCAATCCGATGATCCCTTTAAAACATCCAGTTTTGAGAAACGGAATTCATCTTCCCATTCTTATCTCTGACTTCTTGAATCCGGAAGTTCTTTTCATCTGTCAGATTCTCTTCAAAGGATGAAGTCAGGTCATTTATCTTCCTGTCCACAATCTCAAAGGAATCTTTAACATTGTCTTGAAACTCATCAAATAGACTCATCTCTTCTACAGTCTTCCTCGACCAGTTTGTCATCCTCTTGCAAGATTTTCTATTAGCTTCGTAGCCAACAAAGAACGTTTTGAGCTGAGCCTCAATCTCAACGCACTTGTCCATAACCATAGATACAGAGTCTGTTTTCTGATTCAAAGCATGTTGGAGCATCTGGAATCTTGAATCAACACTTGAGAAGGTCGGAATGGTTCCCACCATCTTCTTTAAAGACTGAACAACAAAGTCATGCCCCACCGAAGATGACTCTGAATCTGAGACTCTGCTTGGAGAATTTTCTTCTTCAATAAGGTCAACCTTTCTCTTTGAAAAACTACCTACTTCCTTCCTTGTCCTCACTTCTGAGCTCGGAGTATCAGTAAGAATTTGGGTTCCCTTGTCTTTTTTCGGAATAGAATCCTGTTCCGGAGTCCTTTTTTTGCTATCAGAAACTTGGACAACATTGTCTTCCTCATCAGGAACTTTCTGAGAACCAACCTCTATATTCTCCATTTGATCAATATCTTGTAGAAGTTGTTCTTCCTCCCCATGATAAGATACTTCTTCTTCTCCTCTCTCTTCTTCCATTACTGGAGTAACTAGCTTCAAAGATTCAGTTTCAGATGTCCGGAGCGATAAGTGTTCCGAAGGTGTCCTCTTATAATCATCTACTTGTTTCAACACATCTTCGGTTTCACCACTTCCTTCAGCAACATCTTCTTCTTCTTCCACTTTCTCATCTTGCTCTACTTCCTTAGTAGTCTTAGCAACAGCTTCTTCCGGAGCAACGAAATTTTTTCCTAGAGTCTCAGTTAGAGATTCCAAGGAGAAAGATCTCAGAACTAAAATGCTTCCGTATACCATCTCATTAAATTTTAACAATGCTTGGACTGCCTCGGCTTCTGTCACCTTCTTCTTGAGCTTCTTTTCCTTTACTTGTTTTTCAAGCTCATCAGCAGTTCTCTCCTTCAAGGCCTTAGCCTCCGCAGGGTCCAATCCGAACTGCGGATCCCCTTCTTTTCTTTTCTTTTTATCTGCTCTCCACTTCGCAACAACCTCATCGGGATAGGCTTTCGTTTTCTTTGGTTTTGGAGGTGCGGTTTGAACTTCCTTAGATTTAGGATCCTCAACTTCAACTAAAACTTCTTTCAACTTTATTTTCTTTACAGGCTTAGATGATTCCGGTTTAGCAGCCTTCGGAGCCGGTTCTTCTTGATTAGGCAAATCGAAGAACTCACCAGTCTCCTTGTTGAAAGCCACATCCATCCTCTTAAGTGTATCATCACTGACCAACAAAATTATGCAAACCCTTAGCTTAGATCTGCAAGCTTCCTTGAAAGACTCAAGGCACCGAACTATCATCTTTGATAAAATTACTGGGTACATTACGATCTGGGCTCTGAGATTTCCTTTCTTAAGATTCTCAATGGTTATAAGAATATGCCTCATGGGGTTAAACTTCCTTAGATTTTTCAGAAAATATAAGATATAGATCTCACTCTTCTTAAAACTCTCTTTATCACCATTCCTTGGTATAATAAGGCCTTGTACCCACAACTCTAGAATCCAGAAATTTGTAGGAAAACTAGCAATCTTTGGAGCCTTGTCATCAGCCAGTCCGAGAGTTTCTAAAGATTTTTCCTTGTTAAAGCTACCCTTAGTATCCGACAACACGTGAGAAATAAACTCAGCTTCACCTTCATTGTTCAGCCCTACCAAGCTGGCTGCCCTGGCATATGAAAGTTTATAAGTCTTACCATAAGACTTAAAAGATAACATGTCCCTTCCATCATCCTGAAGAAAAGAAACTGTTTCATAGAACTCTATGAGAAAATCCGAATAGACTTCATCTTGGATCCCGGGTTTTGACACCACAACATCTTACCAACCATTCAACTTAATGTTCTTAGAAATAAGAGAATCATAGTTGTTGAAGATATCCGGATGGACTAGCCTTTCTCTATAAACTAACAATTGTGAAATAGGCTTGGAGGATGACATTTCTTGAGAAACTAACTCGACAAACATTCGGATCTGAAGACCTCTGAGAAGTTCGGAACGGAGAAAACTGAAGTTCGGAACGACTTTAAAACAGAGAGGAAGAGATTCGGGACGCGAGAGCTTGAAAACCGATGTGGGACATATAATTGGGTCCCCTTTATATAGGCATTGAACTGATGGTTCACCTTCCTCGGTTGATCAAATGATTATGATAAGCTGAGATCAGATCTGACTGTTGAAAATTATTTCTCAAGAAAACTTGAATCCGATCTTTTTGAGGTTTTTATTAAAACAAAGAATTAAGAAAACTATAATCCGAAAATATAATACAAGAAAATGCCAGCAAGTAAATTATGACTACGAAAACTTAAGTAAGAAAAACATACCTTTCGGATTGGCTTAGGAGGATTATTCGTAATGGGTAATATAAAAATGACTACGAAAAAAAAACATTATTATGAAAAGACAAAGTTCGCATAAACATTACTTCAGAAAACAAACTCAGTACGGAAAACACACTCAGTACGAAAAACTCATTCCAAAAATTTAAATAAAAACATATTATGAGAGATTCAGTACGAAGGTTCCATTATGAAAATACCAGTACGAAATTTTCCATTCCGGATGTTTTCAATACGAAAATTTCCTTTTTTAGAAGTTTTCTTATATGAAAATATCCAATCTGGAAAATTGTAGTTCCGGACATTTCCATTCCGGAAATCTTAGTTCCAAAAAGTTTGGAAACAAACTTTGAAAAAGAAAGAAAAAAAAGAAAAAAAAAACTTCGTAATTCTATCAAACAAATGTACTCCCCCTATGAAAAGGAATTTATTACTGTAAGGAGACTTTTTCAACAAAAAGTTAATTAAGGAGGATTACCTTACTGTTATCATTCCTAACTTCTATTTAATATATTCAAATCTATTAGAAGGAAAAGATTTTGTGAAAATATTAGAAAGTTGATCTTGCGTTCCAATAAACTGAAGAATAATATCTCCTTTAAGTGTGTGATCCCTAAGAAAGTGATGCCAAATATCTATGTGTTTTGCACGAGAGTGATGTGCAGGGTTCTTACTGAGAGCAATGGCACTTGTGTTATGACACAAAATTTGAGTTTTAGTAAAACTCAAGCCATAGTCTATGAGTGTGTGTTGCATCCACAACACTTGAGCACAACAACTTCCAGCTGCTACATATTCAGCTTCACCATGGAGAGTGATACAGAATGTTGCTTCTTGCAAGACCAAGAAACTAACGAATCTCCTAATAAATGACAAGTTCCGGATGTACTTTTTCTATCTATTCTACACCCACCAAAATCAGCATCAGAAAAACTTTTTAGAACAAAATCATTTCCAGAAGTATAAAATAATCCTAGATCCATGGTTCCCTTAAGGTAGTGGAAAATTCTTTTTACTGCCTTTAAGTGAGATTCCTTAGGATTGAATTGATATCTTGCACATAAGCATTCTGAGAACATTAAGTCTGGTCGACTAGCTATTAAGTAATGTAAAATTCCTATCATACCTCTGAAAGATGTTTGATCTACTGGTTTCCCAGTTTCATCAAGATCTAAAGAATTTGAGGTACCAATGGGAGTACTTATACTCTTAGTATTGTCATAACCATACTTTTTAAGAAGATCTTTAATATACTTATGTTGATATATGTAGGTTCCTTCTGGTTTTTGAGAAATTTGAAAACCAAGGAAAAAAGTTAACTCACCCATCATACTCATTTCAAACTCAGATTTCATTATACATGCAAAAGAGTCGGTCAAAGATTGCTGAGTTGATCCAAATATGATGTCATCAACATAAATTTGAACAATCAAAACATTTTTCTTATCTTTCTTGATAAAAAGGGTTGGATCTGCATTTCCCTTAACATAGTTATTTTGAAGCAAAAATCCCGTGAGTCTATCATACCATGCTCGTGGGGCTTGTTTAAGGCCATACAGAGCTTTGGTAAGTCTAAAAACATGATCAGGATGTTTTGTATCTTCAAAGCCAGGAGGTTGTTCAACAAAAAATTCCTCTTGAACATAACTGTTAAGAAAAGCACATTTCACATCCATTTAAAACAGTTTGAAATTAAAGAAAGCTGCAAAGGCAAGTAGAATACGAATAGATTCAAGTCTAGCTACAGGAGAATAGGTTTCATCATAGTCTATTCCCTCTTGCTGATTATAGCCTTTAGCAACAAGTCTAGGTTTATTTCTAACTATGACTCCATTTTCATCACATTTATTTCTGAAAACCCATTTTACTCCAATAACAGAAGTTTCCTTAGGTCTTTCAACCAAGGTCCAGACTTTATTCCTTTCGAATTCATTTAGTTCATCTTGCATGGCTTTAATCCAATCATCATCACCTAAAGATTTATCGGTGGTTTTTGGTTCTAATTGGGAAAGAAATGATAGATGTTCTACTTCAATTCTTAAGGAACTTCTAGTCTTTACAGGTTGGTTTACATCACCAATGATACTATCACTGGGATGATTCTTAAGAAACACCTGATTTGGATTTTGTAAAATCTGTTCATCAACATAGGGTAGAAAGTCTTCTGGGGTAAATGTTTCAGATGTATCTTCTTGAACAATTTCCTTATCAGTAGGTTCTTCTATCAAAGGTTGACAATCAGTTTTTGAAAACACATCCGAAGATATAGGTTGAGGTGGTTTAAAAACAAAAGGATCTAATTCATCAAATTTTACATGTACTGTTTCTTCAACAGTATAAGTATTTTTATTAAAAACTCTATAATCCTTAGATGTTGTGGAATAACCTAAGAAAATTCCTTCATCAGATTTTGGTGCGAATTTATGTAAGTTATCTTTAGTATTCAAAATGAATACTTTGCAGCCAAAAACCTTGAAGTAGGATAGTCTTGGTTTTCTACCATTCTATAACTCATAAGGAGTTTTATTAAGAAAAGGTCTAATCAAAACTCGATTTATGGTATAACAAGCAGTACTTACAGCTTCAGCCCAGAAATGTCTAGCAATAGAATATTCACTCAACATGGTTCTAGTTATTTCGTGAAGAATTCTATTTCTTCTTTCAACTACACCATTCTGTTGAGGAGTTCAAGGTGCTGAAAAATTGTGAGTAATACCTTTTGTACTACAAAAAGTTTCAAAATCAGAATTTTGATATTCTCCTCCATGATCACTATGAATAATTTTCAATGGATGGTTTTCTCATTTTTAACTTGAGCTCTAAAACTTTTGAAATACGAAAAAGCTTCAGACTTCTTTGTTAGAAAATAGACCCAAGTAAATCTAGTGTAATCATCAACTAGAACAAACACATAGTATTTGCCTCTAATACTTCAAGTTTGTGTTGGACCAAAAAAATCCATGTGCACTAACTGTAATGCATCGGTTGATGAAACTTCAACGATTGACTTAAAACTAGATTTATGTTTCTTTCCATATTGACAAGGATCACAAACTTTAGAAGAATAAAATCTAAGCTCTGGTAGATCCTTAACTAGTTTCTTCTTAGAGAGTTTACATATGTTTCTAAGGTTACAATGACCTAGTCTTCTATTCCATAACCAGGAATGATCTTCCTTTGCACTTATACAAGGTAAATCTTGGCTTCTAAGGTCTTCTAAGTTCAATGTGTAAACATTCTCTTGCCTATTGGCTGAGAGAATAAATTCTTCCTTGGAATTGTGAACTAAGCACTTATCATTCCTAAAATTCACAAGGTAACCTTCATCACATAACTGACTTATGCTAATGAGGTTGTGCTTAAGACCCTTAACAAAAAGAACATTCAAAATCAAGGTTTTACCTAAAAGAACAATATTACCAATACCAACAATCTCACTCTTAGCATTATCTCCGAAAGTTACCTTTCCTCCTTTCGTTTTGATAATCTTTTCAAAATAGATTTTGTTACCAGTCATGTGTCGGGAACATCCACTATCCATGTACCATGTGTTGTTGCTGGTACTCTCTTTATTTTCCTGAAATCAAGAAGAATATTAGACTTTCGGAATCCAAACTTGTTTGGATCCAAGATTTCCAGATAATAAAATTTTAGGCACCCACATCTTATTAGAGAAATAATCTTTGTGAAAACCTAAGGATTGTGTTTTGTTTAAAGAACAATTTTTTGCCCAGTGACCACCACATTGACACTTGGTAAAAAATGGGGCACTTTGAAGAACAAAATAATTGTTACTAAAAATTGGTTTTGCATGGGTATAACCAAATCCGGATTTATTTCATAAAGGTCGTATTTGGGAATACATTTTATCAAAATTTTCCTTAACATGGGTAAAGTTTGATAAACACTTCTTTAAGGAAAAAATTTCAGACTTGAGTTTTATAACCAAGTTTTTATCCTCAAAATCATTATTTTTATAACTAGAGTTAGGTTCGAAAACATTTTTCTTAGAAATTACTTTTTCTAACTCTTTAGAAAGTTTGTTCTTCTCAGAACATACTTCCTCAAGATTTTTTGAAATACTTTCAAAATCAGCATTTTTCTTATCAAGATCTTTAGAAAGATCTGATATCTCTTTTGTAAGAATAGAATTCCTAGAGTTTTATTTATCAAGTTTCTTATTGATTTTGGAATTCTCAATTTCAAGAAGTTCAGCAAACCTAGAGACTTCTTCATAAGTAGGTAATGTATTTTCTTCATCAGAAGAAGATTCTTCATTAGAAGAGTTATAATACTTACTATCATTGGAATTTAGAGAAACATTGGTCAAGGATTCAGCATTTCGTACCTTAGCCATAAAACAATGATTATCAATAGGTAATCTGGCTATAAGACCAAGGTTCTTCTGTCCTAAAGATTTGTAATCAGAAGATTCATCTGAAGAGTCACAACCACTGGCACTCTAGGTGTCATTAGCTTTCAGAATTTTCTTAGCATTGGCTTTATAATATTTCATTATGTTCCTATCTGAATGCCTTTCTTTCCTTTCTTTCTTTTTGAGAAAAGGGAAATCTGGTCTAATATGTCCAACTCTTTTAAATTTATAACAAGTAACTTCTCCATCTTTCTTGTCTTTCCTGCCCTTTTTCTTATACATGGATTGGAAATTTTTCTGTCCAGCTATCTTTTTCATCCTTCGAGCAAGATTTTCTAATTCATTTTCAGAGACTTCACTCTCACTAGATTCGGATTGGAAAATAACTTTCTTAGACTTGGATCTGGTTACTCTCTCAGGAGTCTTATCTTTCATCTGATTTGAAGTTGTTGTAAAAGCAACAGTACCATTTCCATTCTTCTTCTTGATGTTGTCAGCATCACTCTTCATTCTGGTTTCATGTTGTAGAAGAGTTCCAAATAGCTCATCAAGAGTAATTTGAGTGACCTTCCTGTTTTCATCTATAGCTGTTCTTTTGGATTCCAACTCGTTAGGCATAATATCAATTATTTTATCCATAAGAGATTCATCCTCTAAACCTTTCTCTCCCATAGATTGTAAGCTGTTAACAATGGTTATAAATCTCTGTTGAACATTATAGATTGGTTCATCATAAAGAAAGTTGAAGCCATGATATTCAACTCTATGCATAGCACTTCTATTCTCAATCACCTTAGAAGTTCCAAAGTGTGTAACCTCTAACTTCTTCCATATACAATTAGCTGCTTCACAAGAAGAAATTTGGCTATATATATTTCTAGTCATTGAACAAAGTAAAGTATTGCGTACCTTATAATTGAGTTGATATTCCTGCTTTTCCGGGTTAGTAAAAATTCTAACTTCCTTGTTGGGAATTTTATAATCACCAGTAAGCAAAACAAAGTTGTCCACTCCAGTATTGATAACAAAAGTCTTCATTCGATCTCTCCAGTATTCATAATCATTACCATCAAAGATTGGTGGTCTTCTAGGATTTAGATTATCAATCGTAACAACATTAATTCCTGTCATACTAGAACAACCTTCGATACACAAACTTGTTAGTAGAAAAAGTTTGTAATCACAAAGTTCGGATTGGGAATTTTCGGAATGGTAAAGTTCGGAATGGAAAGAAGAGCAAGAAAAACTTATTCGTGAGTATAAGTATTTTAGAGACCTCCTCTGATACCAATTATAGGATCGAAATAATGATGTAGATGCTCAATATACAAGAGGGGGGGGGGGTGAATTGTATACATTAAAAATTCTTTGGAACCTTTAAAGTTAGTTTAGGAATAACTATGTTTTCCTTGAGTAACAGAAAGGGCTATGTTTAACGAAGTTAAACTTAAGCAAATTCACAACACCTCTAATACCAAATGAAAACTTGGAAATAGATTCTGAAAGTAGGTTCCGGAAATATAGTTCCTGAAATAGAAATTTAACAAAAGATTACAATATGATATTCTACCTTAAAGCGTATAGAATCTGAAGGAAACAGAGTATAAGTAAGAAAGTATAAGAAAGTTATACTTTCCTTACAATACAATATGCAGCAGAATATAATCAAGTAGTAGAACTACAAGTAACAAGATATTAGTCTTTTAACCCAAAGAGAAGGGTATCCAACAACCTTGGATAAAGGTCTCTTGATTTATACTTTCAAGCAAGTCTATCTTACCCACACCAGGGTAAGCCCTCGATACGAAGATCAGAGTCTCTGTCTTGCTATCCCCGCAAGCCCTCAACCTCAAGGTAGTTGTCAACCTCTGTCTTCCTCAGCAAGGAAGCGCTTGAACTTCAAGGTAGTTGGCACCTCTGTCTTCTTATCCCTGGAAGCCCTCGAATATAGTCACCAACATTTGGAGTCGCACGAAGCTTTGAGAGTTAATAAGAGCCTCTCTCTCTAGAAATTACTTCAAGCATGTAATCACATGAGTCAAAGATCAGTCAGCCTTTCAGCTCCGAGCTCTTTCAAATGTGCTCCTATTTATAGGTAAGGTCAGCTCCTTCTCCAATGGTCATATTTTTCTTAATGATCGGAGGGACTTGTACACATGTCACTTAGACAACGGTTAGTTTATAACAAAATAAACGACATCATTTTAAAACAAAACAAGTGTAACAGAATGTACGAAATCTTTTTAAAATCTAAATCAAAATTTCGGAATGAAAAATTCGGTGTGAAGGTTCGGAGTTTAAGTAGAATAATAAAGAGTAGACAAAATATAAATAAATAAGTGAAATGAATGTTCGGAGTGAAGATTCGGAGTTTGAATAAATTCAGAGTGTATAAAACAAATATGATCAAATTCTGTTTAATAGATGAATTCGGAATGAGAATTCTGAATGGGAATTCATCATCAGAATTCGTAATGAGAATTCTTTATCAGAATACGTAATGAGAATTACTCATCAGAATTCATAATGAGAATTCTTTATCAGAATTCGTAATGGGAATTCGTTATCGAACTTCATAAGAATCCGTATCCTGAATCTGGATTAAAAACTGTATCTGGAATTCAGAATGAAACTTTATCACAGTTATCATTCTGGATTTCGGAGTGAAACTTTATCACAGTTCTTATCCAGAATCCGGATCCTAAAACAGAATACTTTATATCAATGTTTCAAGAAATTCCGAGAGAATAGAATTGAATCCGAATCTCATACTTAAGAAGAATCTAGATGAAAATATGATAAGGATAATTTTTCTTATAAAAGAGATTTTCCTTATAAAAGAAATTTTCCTTAAGAAAGCAATTTTCCTTAAGAAAGCAATTTTCTTTAAGAATATGGTGTTTGTGATTTTCAAAACAAGAAGGAATGGAAAAGTTATAAGGAAAACCTTATTGACTGAACAGACATCAGTCAGAAGATGGTAAGATGTACTGAGAAGCTCTTGTATACCCATCACCTTCTACAAACTCTTCTATAAATGAGATGTAAACTAAATTACCTATCAAAAACGTTAGTGAGTGGGACCTAATGATGTCATACTATATCACAGATATACAACCTACCAAGATTATCAACACTAATGGTATCCTTTATCTATAAGAAATGATTATCCTTCATGTGCCTGTCAACTAAATCATATAAGGAATCATTACCTCGAGGAAAAATCAGTAAACCTATCATGAAATCCATCATGACATTGTACCATTTCCACATGGGAATAGGTAACTATTGTAAAAGCCTAACATTCAATAATGGTTCATGTTCCCCTACTAATAGGTTGAACACCTTTAAATGAAACTAGTTACCTCCATTTTCATTCATGAACACCAATACTGATGACATATGTCACGGTACATCTTGGTGACACTGGGGTACACTGCCTAAGATGATTCATTAAACTCCAACATCAACACATTAGTTACATCCATTAGAACCTAAAAACTACCATGGATATGTAGAACCTAATCTTTAAACATAGTTTGACATTGAAGAAGGTCCTCAATTTCCACAATCCCCCATTTTTCTTGGCCTTATGAGTCTGATAACTACTTCATACTCACTCTATCAATAAGGGTAGAGTTCACAACTTAGGATTATAGAAAAATATGAAGCTGTCTATTGTGTAACTCCAAGTGATTCTCAAATAACAACATCATTATCTTCCTCTCATAACTACCATGCTAAACTTCATGTATCTAATTGCTCTTACCTAGTGCATCAGCCACTGAATTTCCTTTACCATGCATGTAGGTATTCTTGAAGATGAAATACTATAGGTAATCAACCCACCTTCATTACTTTATATTTAGATAACACTATGTAAATATATACTTGAGGTTTTTGTGTTCTTTTTGCACCACCAATCTTTCTATACATAAGTAATGTATCCAATGACCCAATGAGTAAGAAAATTTAGATATATCATGATCATGAGTTTGTTAATTACTCTCATGTGGAATCACCTTCCAAGACACGTACACTATGACTATATCTCCCAGAATATTAACTAATCTAAGACAAATAACTAATTCATCACAATACACAGTGTTTCTCTTGCCCAACTCAATCAGTATAAGGATCATTACTAAATTTAAACTCTCATTCCGTATCTAATAGTATGTCTTGATAGAAACTAACTCTAAAAACATCATACCCTTCTTAGTCAACCATATTAGCTACGCTTCATAGTGTGAGTAGTCTTGTACGAAAATCTCGTATTATCTAAATAGCCCCAATAAAGATAGTATGTCAAATATTTTCATGTTCTAATCCTAAGAATCTATATCCTTAACCATCATTTGGTCCACTAAAACTCTTATCCCTAAGACAATGGTACATGGGATATCAAACTGACCCATCCTGAAGTGGAACCTTATTAGCATAGCATATAAATTATCCTCTATAAGTGTATCCAAAATAATTTCAATATGTTTGGAAATCTTATGTTGATTGTGAGAATATACAAACACATCATCCATGAACACCACCATAAATGAATCTAGATTAGGATGGTGGACTCGGTTCATCTGTGTCCTAAAAACCACTAGAGAATTCGTGACACTTAATGACATTACCCGATACTCATACAAACCATACATTCTACGAAAGGCTATCATAGGTATGTATATAGGTTAAAAACGTACCAAGTGATATCCTCAAATCAAGTCACTTTTCAATAACACTAAAGATAATTGATGTTGATGAAACATGTCATTTATTCATAGAAGAGGATACCCATTATTAACCATCTCTTGGTTCAATTTTTAATAGTCTAGATATATCCTAAGGGTACCGTCTGACTTTTTCTAAAAAATGATCTATTAACCCCATGAACAAGTACTAGGTTTAATAAACCCATTTTTTCAATGTCTTATAACTTCTTATTGTGCTCTGAATCTCCATCGTTGTAATTATGTAACGAGGAATGGATACTGATGTAGCTCCTAGAACTAAGTCAACGGAGAACTCAACCTTTCTCTTAGTAGGAATACCAGAAATGTTTTATGAGAAAACAACCCTAAAATTAACAGACAGTAGAGGAAAGTTTTCATGACATGTTACCTAATCATCCTGATAAAAACAAGTGAACTAGGTGGTCATCATGCCCATCCCACAGTGTTGTAGTCCAACATAGATCACATGTACATCCCATTCACCCCTATATGTATACACAACACCCTTTGGTGATGCAAAATTCAATCTAAAATTATATAAGTCAACCAGAGATTGAAAAATTTCTATAAAATAAAATATGAGTATTATGTCAAACCTTGTTATCTCTAAGATATACAGATTCTAGACCAAGTGACACTCCCCAACCATAAGGGTGAACTATCCTAATAAAATAACAACACTTGATTAGGACACAATCCTAATGATTCTTCATGTGTCCCCGTATTCCACACTTATTATAGAATATCAAGACACTAGTACTCATATCCAAGATTATAATCATTTCATTAGATTCCTAGAAACATCACTTCCTACACCTAGACGTTGAAATACATTATCGAGATCTGATACTACTTTTACCCACTCCCCCATAATCCTCATGTTCCACTCTATAATTAGTTCCAGATTCAAAATTTTATTATAGAGGTATATATGAACATGTTTACCATAGATCTAATATCATGTCAGGGACCTTCCTCTAAGTGTATCTCTCTTGATAGATCATTAGGATGGTACATCTGATCAAAACAGTGCAACATTTTAACTAATGTAGAGTACCCCATAACAGTAATCACACCCTTCTAAAGACTCATGGATTCACTATCCTGATCTTCCCATAGAGTCTTTGAAAAAAATAGTCGTAAACCATTGTCTAGAAATCATTCAAATCCATGAATCATATCCTATCATCCTAGTTCCGGACATCCCAATAGCACTTTTCTACCTCACTTAGTATACATGTTTCATGATTGAATCTCCTCTTAGAATGTTTATCTAGATTCTGAATGATCACATGAATTATTTCTATCTCTAGATTAGCAATTGGTGGACTACCATTCCCCAAAAACATGGGAGGATTCTTCTGTTGGAAAATACACATTAGCTAAACCAAAAAAAGGCATGTTGTTATGCTCCTTGAAAAGTCTTCAAAATGAAATAAAACCCCTCAGAAAACTATTAATAAAAACCTACATCTAAATAAATATCTGGTGTCACATCTGTAAATAAATGAGGAACCACCATTTTCCCCTGGCCAACCACCACCAGAGCATGGTTATTTCCTTTCTCCTAGAGTACGACTAGAGGTCGTCAATGATTCATGCTTCTACAATTCCAAACACATTCTTTAAAAAAGAACGATATCGAATTTCATAGCTCAAAACCATAGGGTAGGTCGAAACCATCCCAAAATAAGGTCATACTACATAGCCAGCTCCATAATCTGGGACATTAAAGGAAAATAGTCATAATGTCACAAGAGACACTACCTCTATCCCACTAAAAATATCTGTGTTGTTTTTGTATATATTTTCATTTAACTGTTCAATTTTAATTTTTTTTAAAATTTTAAACTAATGGTTCACCATGTTCTGATCCACACAGGCCCATAAACCTTACAAATCCAAATGTTTCGCTCTTATAATTACACAATACCAAATTAAATAATAATTATTGAATTAAAAGGTGCGTTAATTTCTAGTCCATAGGGACCCATACTCCTTAGGAAATGAAATGTGGAGCCACTTATCTATCTACTACACAAAAAACTATCACAACAACATGTTCATCTATCATATAACCTATCACAAAGGTATACAACACGTAATGCATCCTAAATGGCATGATATAATGCATGGAATGTGATTTCTAGAAAGATCCTAAAATGATGCCTTAGATGGGACACCCTCCCCTCATCAGGTTACAATAGAAACAAAACCCACAATCATATCATTATTAACATAACAATCCATGTTCATCACCAAATAGTGGAATAAAATAAAAAATAATAGTCAAAATTTTAAAAAAATCAATTTAATTCAAGGTAATTTGGTGTTTTCTTAGATGTTGGGTAGCTACTCTCAAGAAAAACTCATTACCAAACATATATTACATACTATACATTTCTATTGTCTCTAAATAGCAACGAAAAATAAAATAGAACCCTATGATACAAATTTGTAACATCCTGAACCTGAATTCCATGGAATAGTTCCCTGAGCCTAGTTTTCCACATTGACTCAAGTTCATCTCCCTAATCGCCAAAGGCTACCAACTAGCCATGAGGGAATTGGGTGTGTCTATGGAGAGAATATGACTTAATTTATTGATTTTAACATAGTGGAATAATAATAATATTCTATATATCATGTTGTGTAATAATCATATATGAGATAAATGAGAAATAATGGAATATATAAACAATTCTAGAAGTATATCATATAATATAATGATCTTTTTAAGAGTCTAAAGAATAGTAAAAATAGGTACATAGTAGTACAATATAGTACATTAATACCAAAATACCAATAAGGAAAAAAATTTGTATATCTGAGTAGAATCACAAGACTCTACTCAGTCCCATGCCCCATACTTCTAATAATGGTACAATATCGTGCATCAAACTATGGGTGCTTTCCTCAGTCCCTACCTGCATGCATAATTTCTAGTTTGGTACCCCACAATAGCCCAAATAGAGTGTAAGAAATAGTTCAATTAGGTAACAACTAATAGGTCTATGAAACTCTAGGATATGAAATATAACTTGCTCAAATAGTATACAAGTAAAGCAGGTAAGAAATAAATAAATGAATTTTCCCATGGAATATCTACTTCTAAGAAAGTGATACGGAATAAACTCTTAAGTCTCCCTAAAAAACAAGTGCCACGATCTAAAAAAGGCATCTATAATAAAAATAAGAATAACCAACATGACCATTCCATACATCTACAGATATAAATCTACCAAAATATTGACATTTAACTAGAAGAATCCAACCATCCATGATCGATCCATATAATCATAGATGTCACATTTCCCATGTCCATTCCAAACAATCAATGTGTTAGACCATAAAAGGCTAGATCTAAGGTTTAGAATACAAAGACATCCTAGTCTATTCCTTAGATCAACTCGATGTATTATCGGTTGGGTATTAGATGGCATCCAAGAAGCATGTCTACCGACCATTTCCATTGTGATCCCAAGACCAACCAAATCCAAGGGTTATAAAATCCCAATGCATCCCATAGAATCAATACCCAAAATGTAATCTCCGTATGATGAATCCACAACTGCATCATTATCCTTGGAATAATTTCCAATGCATATAAATGGAATGAAGACCCTTGGTATACTAAAAAAATCTCCCACTACCATTTCAAATACAACTAGAATCATTCATCAATCAAAACCAATACCATTTCATACAATGTCTATACACACATAGAAATCAAAACTCACATTCAGATGAAAATAATGACTATACTCACTTAATCATCAATTTCAACATAATCCATTTATTCAATTAAAGAGTGACATAACATTTTATGAGAAGGCAATGAGACAATACATATCATAAGAAAGAAATCCAATCCCATTTAATACTAACTGGTCTTTCTTTATGTTATGAAATCCTAAATAACACTCCTTGGGTTGTTCAACATGTGAAATATAAAAAGGGAACACCCAATGGGTGGCCTTAGTTGGGGAAACAACCACGAACACTTCTTAAGGGTACATAAAGGCTTCCTTTATAGGTCCCATTCTATCTTATTCAATTGTTCAATATATTTTTGGTCCACTCCAAAATTTCTAACGGGAAGCCCAAAGGGAACTAGGTCTATAAAGAACTATAATCAGTGAGAAATGAATAGACCACCAATCACAGATCGGTAGTGGATTGATCATCCAGTATCAACTCATAATTTGAATCTGATTGGTAGAAAAACGAATAATGAGCAAAGACCTTGAACGTATGGAATTTTATCATGAACATAAATAGCGCATCCGATACTATAAAAAATGAATAATGGATAAAAAGTAATCGATTACTCACAAATATAGATCTAAAGAGATGATCATTGCTTGAATCGAATATCTGACAATGATCCAGTGATAAATCAAACAATAGTCATTATAGAGG
The DNA here is from genome assembly GCA_963277665.1 of Viscum album. Taxonomy (NCBI): domain Eukaryota; kingdom Viridiplantae; phylum Streptophyta; class Magnoliopsida; order Santalales; family Viscaceae; genus Viscum; species Viscum album. The sequence continues at coordinate 831,435,784 of OY728119.1, read as the reverse complement.
CTTCAATTGTGGAGGGGATGATGTGTATTGGAAGACTAGGAAATTACGTCTATTTTAAATATTTCATTTGAAGAAAATTCATAATTTCACCCAATTTATAGGGTCAGACGATTTGGAAACATGGTTTGGCCAAAATTTGAACCAAGCAACCATTAATACATGTAGGGAAGGGGTACCCACATGACTTCCTCATATGATTTGACTAAACCTGTGAATTCTATGTCAAATCCCTCTGTTAACATTGTATACATTATCAGACATCCATGCAGTCCATTGGACATTGTTTTTTCTAACTGTGTAGCCTCCACAAACTCTCCATCCATCACTCACACAGTTTATCAGACCATGTGGTCTACCACTCATGGTTTAATATAACCACACTCTATGCCATTTTCATCCCCAAAATCCTGGGTTTTGGGATTTAATTGAACCCTGGACACCCTCTAAAAACCTGTGATCAATTAGGTACTCAGATTCAGCCATTTTTAAACATTCAATCCAATATAAAAACTTCTATACCTAGTATAAAAAAATAGGTTCATAGATATGAATTACAATTAAATAAATTAATTGAGTTGAGATACAGCTCTTTGAGGCCCAAATTCCATGAGTTGAGATACTCCTCTTGGAAACCCAAAACATTGAGCTGAGATTCCCGTCTTATTTTTCCCTTTCATAAAGACCAGTAACATCATGGTTGAAACATATGAGTGGAACCCCTATAAACTAATGGTGTTCAACAATATTTCCTTTGATTATCAATGTGACCACTGCAGAATGTTTTCAGTACTAAAAGAGATCCATCCAAAATCCATGTGAAATTTTCTATTGGTGTGGTGGTGGTTTCTCCATTAATAATGGTTAACATATTCCCACCCATTAACATTCTATTATCTTAGAATAATAATTTTTAGAACCTGATTTAACTCATCTTCTTATCACATGATGAATCCAATTTTAAATATGTTAAAATTTATTACCTTATTTTATAGACACTATATAATATTCCCTATGTTCCATTAATATATGATTTATTACACTGTGATCAAAGATTAATTACATTAAAATATAAGAATCAAAATATCTTATCACAAAACTATAAACTAGATGGAATGGGGTCTTTATCACATGACCATGAATTTTATTGTACATACTCCACCACCCATGTCTTTAAACTATTTGGATTATTCCATTTTATATGACATTAAACTGGTAGGAGTGGGCTGTTCCATGTGACCGAAAATTTTAAAATTCCAACCCCCAATGTAAGATATCAATTAATTTATGCATCTTCATAAATATGAGTTCTCCTGACTATAGCTACATCTTTATTTCCTATTGCCTTAATTCACTTTTCCATTGAAAAATGTTCACCCTTACTAGATGTGTATGTGTATTGATTCCAATTAACATGTGATAAAAAATGACACTTGGATCTATCATCTAATACAAGAATTTAGATTCAATTTCCATGGATGAATCTACCCTTTTGATGAGACCCTTAATAATTTATGTTGGGTTTCATCCATCTATAACCAATACTCTAATCCATATATTTCTTTCATTCTAATATAAGATCTAGACCTGTGTTGTTCCCCATTTACCAAAAGTACATATGGTTTTATTCCTAATATCACTTCATACCTTTTGATTCTCAGATCGCATATCATGGACCTAACATAAAAATATCATTCCCATGTTATACAATACACTGTCCTAGTATATATATATTCCAATACTCACTGAGTTTCCTCCAACGACCTACATTATAATAAAACCACACCATACAAATAATTATAAATTCCATGATTCCTATTACCATTGGATACAAAATTATTCTTAGATCTCATATTCTATGTCAAACATTGAAATTCATCACTATCAGGTCCCTCACACTACTAGACACCCTTATTCATGTCTAGTCAATTTTATCCCATCGCAAGATATGTATCCCCACATTAGGTTTTGGCTTTAAGAATATTGATTCAACCTCTTTTTGTCAAATATGCAAGACCTTTATCTCGAAGTATTATTTTTTAAATGTATATGATCATAAAACTCAACCTTCTATGATCTAAGTTGTAAGACCTTAAATTTGAAATGTGAGATACACAAAGACATCTTATGTTGGAAACCCATTAAGGGAAACCATAGAAAAATATGTGTTTCAACTGAATAATCCTTAGCCTTTGATGTATTATAAAAAATATATAGTGTAATAATATAAAAAAGACACAATGTATTTTTAGGTTGAAAAAATGTAAATAGTGGCCTCAATAATGTAAATTAAATGCTACCAAATCCATTATCAATAATGGATTATAAAAAAGATAGAGTATAATAAATAGAAAAAGATATAAAATGTCTTTTTATGTTTAAAACATGTAAATTGTTACATGAGAAAAAGTAGAATCTCATCTCACAAATCCTTCCTCTTTTATGGCTTCTAAAAAAGATAGAAAAACCCATGGAATCAGAAAACATATTTTATAGAATAAAACTTATCCTATTAAAAAGCCAATATATTCTCATTATAACAAAATATTTTTATACAAATGAGATTAGATATTCTTTCCCCCTAGAACATGAGCATAAACTATTCCATAAGTAAATTTTTATTCATAATAAGGATACTTCTTCACATACAGTGTAATGGTTCCCTCCAATTTGAAATGTTCAACCTAGTCTCATATGTCATCACCTCTTAATCCCCTATACTATTTTCCATACAGTGTAATGGTTCCCCCTAATATCCAATGTTCAACCAAGTCTCATATTTTATCACCTCTTATTGGCTCAAACATTATTATGTTATGTTTTTGATATTTTGTAACCAAACTATAAAAGTGGATTCAAGTACCCTCAATGGTAAAAATTCATGGATTGTACCCAATTCTATGTAAGATTAGGAAATATTACTTATTTACCATTAAATAGTTGGATATAAATTTTTTATGAAGGAAAATATCCCATGATTTGAGATACTTTACATTATAGCCTAAATTCCTAATGTCGAGACGATCCACCATATCATCTAATTTCTATGAGTTTTGAAACTTCAATTCCTTAAGTTGAGATTCACCTAATTAAAAATTCCCATGGGGTACATGGTCCACATTTTTGGACATTAAACTATAAGACCCAATGCTCAATATCTTATAATAATAAACTACATTGATTAGTCTATTTTATGAGATAAAATCATATTATATATTATCCATATCAACATAACTGTTCCCATTATATCATTCTTTTGGTGAAAATATTCTTATTAGAGAGTTAGATCAAGGTTTCCACAATTATATTCACTAATGTTACAATGTTCCTTATATTATATCAGATAAAAAATTATATCTATTTGAAAAAAAAAATTGGCAGGGGGTTTTGATGGCACTAAAAAAATTTAAGATGCAATTTTTTGTGGATGCCACAATACAATCCTTACTCAGATAAAACAATTCATGTATAGGAAGAAATGTATCTATATAAATACAGATGATTTTAATGGGGTCTCCATGGGTAAGATGATTTCTCACTCACTTTGGTGTGGATATTCCTTAAAGAATGTTTCCCTATCAAGTGACATGGTTCCGAGAACCTCCCACCTAGAGTAAGCCATATATTCCACCCATTACAGAATAAAAAGGTTGTCAATACAGTAAATCCTACTTTTATGGTCTTATAGTAACATTTCATCTATGGATAAAATTTTTAAAATTAAATAAATTAATAAGATTCAATTTTATTATTTATAGATTCAAAATGGTTATGAAGATCAAATGTTATGGCTATTTAAAGTTATTCAATTATAATTGTCTTTTGTTAAAGTTAATGACCTTTCATAGCTCCAACATGATAAACTGTAACATCCCAGGTAAATGAATAAAACGACATATTTCATATTTATTAATATTTGTGAATTAAATATAAATTTTTCTTTAAAGGGGTTGCTATGTTCGATAGCATACCTGATACGCAACAATGAGTTTCTTTGGAATCTTACATTGCACACTGATAATATAATATTATTATTTTAAATGGTAGTTAACTTCTAGCCATTGCTTTTGCAGGAATGAAAAAACTAACTACAACATGATTTTACATGATTTTTAAATGTATTTAAATTATCCAATAAAAAGTTAGAGGCTTAAAATGTGAATGAATCTAATTTTAAGCATAATTTACATTAAAAGGTCAATTTACCACCTTTTAATGGAGAAACCTCTTTAAATATAGTTTTTGTCACATTGATACATTATATTTGACCAAATAAAGTCCTTATATTGAATATGGACTTTATAATTTAATTTGTGTAAATTTTAGGGATTTTTTCGATAAAGTTCATTTTTTAAGGAATAATGAAAAATATTGTATTTTAATTCAAAAGTTCCATTTAATCTAATTTATTTATATGGTTATATTATATTTTTAATTGATTTTAAAGTGTAATTAAAATATATTTTTACCATTTAATCCAATGTTGGTCATTGGAATTAATGTCACTTTAAAATTTGACATAAACAAGTATCAATCTTTTGATAGTTTTGGTTTCTTAAAAACACACTATTGGTTTTGATAACAGGAATTAATTTTAAAAATAATAAATTCCACATATAAGTTTTTAATTTTTAAAAATAGACATCATTTTTGAATTAGGAATATAAAATATATCTTAGGCTAAATTTTTGGTATTTTTCTGAAAAACATCAATTTTTGATGAATATTGAAACCACTTAGTGGTAGTTAAAAAAAATAACATTTTCATTTAAATGAAAATTTACCACTTCTATGACTAGAATTTAAAAAATCCGACATAAATGGTTGTTATAAAGAAGTAAAATGTTGTTAATTAATATGAAAATAATTTTTTGTGAATAGTAACTTTTGACTTTTATTTACCATAGTTAATGGAAAATAGGGTAATTCAAGGTTAAAAGAATATTATAATAATTAAAAATTACCTTAACACTTGTCCTAACCTTATTGGATGAGTAGTGGCCGACCATGAGCATCATTGGGTCGATTTGGGGACCCCATGAAGCCACTTATGAAAGATAATGACAGTTTAGATTAATTAATTTAATGTAAAGACCAAATTAACATTAACAAAAATATTTTAGTAATTAACTTTTTTATGCTGTTATATAAGTCATATTTTCGACAATAAATATTAATTGGAAATATAAAAGGATTTCATACATGATAGTATTTTTTTTATAATTTTTAGACATCGAATAACTTAAATTATTCATGACACAATAATGATGCAGTATTTACCTCATTAATAAATGATTTTAATAAATAAGATTATAATGATTAAAATATTATCCAAAACATGTATAACTCTTATTGGATTATTTTATTTCTAATATGGTTCATCTCATATTTGACCTTAATGATTTTTGGATCTTTAGTAACCAAATATCATTATATAATAAAATAATATTTCACACTTTCCTAAAGATCCCCACCTCTTCCTTATAAATGGAGACCACTTATAACCAATTTCTCACACATCTCAAGCCATTTTGGTCATACAAAATCTACCCAATTACTCTCCCAACATCCCTTACCTCCTCCTAGAATACTTACCTTAGTTAGAAGGCACTTCAAGAAGTCATTTGGTTCAAACCAAATAGAGTTACTCAAATTGAAGGTAACAATTTCTCTTAAATTGTTTTATTTTATTTTACTTATCCAACCCCTAAACTCTTTTTATTCCTTTATTTTGTAACAACACCATTATCCTCAATATACAAGGATTTTTTTTAAGAAATATTAGAACTACACTTACAGACACCTCCATCTAATGGATGAAGAACATAATGTTTCTGTGGATGGCAAACTAAGGCCTCACGAAATGATGATTGTTCAATTACATCATACCGCCTCTCATGGTGGACATTATGATGGAACTGTATTTATATATGATATATATTTTTTCTATTATATCATTATACTTATGTACTTCCCAATTATATCAAGCCTCTATGGTTTCCATATTGGTTAAATACGATAATCTCATTTGAGGAAGGGCGGACTACCGCCCCTTATAGTGATGTGACTCGTTAATGCCTTATGTGGGATGTATAAAGGATAGAGTTAATGATATTTATATAATATTATACTATAATTATAATATACCTATGTATCATTATATTTTAATTTCATTAAAATTATAAATAGAAATGAAAGTAGCGTTCATGTGTACGTACGACTTACCGTCTCCATGAACGGTGCATTTCATTTCTTACCTCCAAAGTTTATGTACTATTATAAATACATGTATATACATGATATATATATTATATATATGATATCTAAATGATGAATATCATTATGGATATAATATACTATTGACCACATGGACAACTTGTAAATATAAGGTGTTCATTTTTTACTCAAGTACCAAATATCGACAAAATGAATGTTACTAACTTAAATGTTTATATAATGTTTATAACATAGTAATAAGTTATATAAAAGGAATAATAAACATAATAAAGGTTCTTAAGAAAGTATAAATTAACTTTAGTTTATTATTCATGATATTAAAGAACGATCGAGTCTAGTCGGACATGAGGTAAGGGAACTTCTTAACCCGATTTCTGTTCTTTGGGTGGATCTTCTCTTTCTTGTTTATGTCATTCCTTGATAATGTCAGAAACGAATTTTTATTTATTTATACTGGATTTATGTGTTCCTATATTTAATACAAATAATATATCTATTTTATTTACAAAATGATCTTTGTAAGGGACTTCGTCTCAATCTCCTTTCATTGAGGAAAATTTTGTTCTAATACATGACTTTCTTTTATATAATGTATAAACACATTTGAATTTTCATTTCATTCAAAGGGAATCTTTTTCTACGAAGCATCTCACTAAATGTCAAAAAAGAATGTTCTTTTTTACATAAGTGGTGACAACTACCTTTCCGCCGCCGTAAGTATTATTTGATATTTGGCTTCCTTAATAAGTCGGAATTTTTTTAAAAGGAAAAAATAAATACCATATACTCTATTTACGTATTTTTGTATTGAAAATGATTTTGAGAATGGATTTATTATTTAAATATCTTGAAATGATATTTTGCTACTGCAATGTGGAAATTTTATCTTTCCTTTATGCTTATGTTATGTGTTATGATCATGTTATGGTTCTTGGAATTTATTTACGTATATGGGTGGTTCCGTGATAAACCAAGGGCGGGTGAGACCAAGATAGCTCTCCAATGAATTGGGTAACATGACGGAGGTAAACTTGAATGTTTCTCCAAATAGATTTAGGGAATATACTATGATGGGTATTCCAAAGTAACTCCCTATGTAGATGTGATAGCTACAATGTAAGTCTGATATGGATGCCATGAGTTACCTTTATGTTTTATGATTTCTATGTGACTTTCATAAATATTATGATTTCACGAGGTAAGTGAAAATTTCACGTTTTGTATGTATTTATGAAAAAATGTTTTCAATATTTGTTTGATAACGCTTACTAAGCTTTTTATGCTCATTCCATGTTTTGGAATGTTTTCATAGGACATAAAGTTGAATAGGTTCAAGGATGGGAACAAGTAAAAGTCATGCTGTCTAAAACATGGAACTAGACATGACTCTCTTTTTTTCAAAAGTTTATATATTATTAAAAAAATTGAAGCTGTGTAGAAGTGTATACCTTGTATTATTTTGAGATGTAAGAGTTATGCCCTAATTCTCTAAAACTCTAAACCTGAAAAGATCCTCCAAGTAAAGTATTCATTTCATTCCATATTATGTAATGTTTAAGGTCGGATCCTTATAGTTGGTATCGGAGGTCAGATTAGATAACTTTAGGAGTTAGGGTATTGTTAAATTAATATCCATAAAGTAATTTATGTTAAGATAGATATAATATAGCATTTAGAGATTACCATGTTTCTACGACTAAGATATTTCATTATTCAGGATGGTTTTCCATAGAGGAAACATGGCAGCTTGGTTGGGATGACATTATTAGGAAGACAACCTTCCAAATCAGCAACCTGAGATGGTCGAAATCGGAAATGAATAGTTTTTTGCAGTGATTACACAGTTGAATGAGGCTATAAATGGTGGTGGTATCCATACACCAGATCAGCTAGATCAAACACATAAGAACATGTTAGTAGTGAAGCATTTCATTAGGCAACATCCCCCATCATTTAGAGGATCATCTGACCCTGTGCTAGATAAAGGATGGATTAAAGCACTTGAGAATATTTTTGATGTCATGGGTTGTTCAAAACATTAGAAGGATAGTCTTGCTAATTTGTGTTTTGAAGGTGAAGCTGATCAGTGGTGGTCGATGGTGAAAAATATTAGGTATAGTGAAGAGATTGATGCAATCAATTGGGATGAATTCAAATATATGTTTCATAAGAAAATTTTTCCTAAGGTGGTTCATCTTAGAATGGAGAAACAATTCCTAGAATTGAGGCAGGAGGATGAATCAGTGGCTGGTTATGAATAAAAATTCACTCAACTGGTAAGGTATTTCTCAAATTTCATACGAGACCCTGATAGTAAAATCAACCTTTTTTACACAGGATTAAATCCAAAGTATTGAAGGGATTTAGCTTCGCGTGAGTTCAAAAGTCATGAAAAACTTGTTCATTGTGAGGAGAAGGTGGAAATGGATTTTTCTGATGATCAGGTATTCTTTGACAAACAACAGAATAAGAGGTTGAGGTGGTAGGTGAAAGGGAAGAATTCTTCAAAAAAGTCTGATGGTAAGAAACTTATGTTTTCAGTTTGTGAAAATTGTGGCAAAAAGCATGCCGGGGAATGTCTTTTGAATTCTGGTAAGTGATACCATTGTGGTCAAATGGGACATAAGGCTCGTAATTGCAGATAAAAAGATCAGGGTAATGGTAAGACAAAATCGGATTTACAATTAGTAAATTTTTTTAAGTGAAATGAAATGGGTCATTGTGCAAATGAGTGTCCAACAATGAACTCAATCAATGGAAAGCAGCAAGACTACAAGCATAAAGGGGTGGATAAATCCTTTTCAACTACTTCAACAGATGTTGGGCTATAAAATGAAGTTGTATCAAGTAAATTGTTTGTTTGTTTAGATTATGCTAATTTGTTGTTTGATTCAGGGTCTATACACACTTTCATTTATGAGAATTTTACTAGTAAATTGGGAATTCCATCTCATGATATGAACACTGAAATTACCGTAAAAACACTTGGATGAAATTTTGAGACAAAAAGAAAACATAAGAACATTCATTTCATTTTGTACAGATATTATCTACCTGAAAAACATATTGTTTTTCATCTAGTAGATTTTGATGTTATATTGGGTATGGATTGTCTTTCTGTTTATCATGATACGATTGATTGTAGAGCTAAAGAGGTTTATTTTTAGAAAGATTTACAGTTTGTGTACAAGAATAAACCTTTTCTTTTGATAACATATCAAGAAGCTGATAAACTAGTAAAAGATGTAAATGAATTTTACCTTGCAAATATTGTTGAAAATAAAGTAACTTTTCATATTAATGATATGCCAGTGGTAAATTAGTACCTTGATGTTTTTTCGGATGAGTTTCATGGTATTATACCTGATCAGGAGGTTGAATTTACTATTGACTTAGTTCTTGATGCTATGCCAATTTCGAAAAACCCTTTTCGAATGCCTCAAATTGAACATTTAGAGTTAAAGAAGAAATTGCAGGAATTATTCGATAAAGGTTTCATTCATCCTTTCACATTACCATGAGATGCTCCTGTATTCTTTGTTAAAAAGAAAGATGGTTCAATGAGACTTTTCATTGATTATAGAGCATTGAATAATTGTACTGTTAAGAATAAGTATCCTTTTCCTCAAATAGATGATTTTTTGGATCAGCTCCAGGGAGCTCAGTATTTTTCAAAGATTTATTTGAGGTCACGGAACCGTTAGTTGAATGTAAAGGAAGCAGAAATTATGAAGACCACGTTTTGTACTAGTTATGGCCATTATGAATTTGTTGTTATTCCTATTGGGTTAACCAATACACCAGCTGTATTCATGGATCTTATGAATATAATTTTCTGTGAGTTCTTGGATAAGTTTGTGGTTGTGTTCATTAATGATATTTTGTTTTATTAGAAATTTAAGGAGGAACATGAAAGCCATTTAAAGGCTGTCTTACAAACCATAAAAGAAAAGAAACTAATTGGGAAATTCATCAAGTGTGAGTTTTGGTTAAGAAAATTTCTTTCCTTAGTCACATTGTTTCAAAAAATGGCATAACTGTTGATCCTGCTAAAATGAAAATTGTTGAATAATGGCCAAGACCCACAAATATAACCGAGATCCATAGTTTTCTTGGTTTGGTAGGTTATTACCAGAGGTTTGTTGAAAAGTTTGCATGATTATCTAGTCCAATGACTAAGTTAACTAGAAAAGGTGTAAATTTCATCTGGACAAAAGAATGTGATGGTTGTTTTCAGGAATTGAAAAGGATATTGGTTAATGATCCAGTTTTGGCACTACCATCCAAAAATGGTGAGTTTGTTATCTATAGCGATGCTTCGTTGAAAGGACATGGATGTGTCCTTATGCAGAATGATCAGGTAATTGCTTATTCTTCACGTCAGTTGAAACCACATGAGTTAAATTACCCTACACATGATTTGGAATTATCTACTGTTGTTTTTTCATTAAAAAATTAGAGGAATCATTTGTATTGAGTGAAGTGTGAAATATATACTGATCAAAAAATATTGAAGTATATATTCACTCAGAAATAATTGAACATGAGACAGAGGAGATGGTTGGAATTAATCAAGGATTATGATTGCATGATCCTTTATCATCTTGAAAAAGAAAATAAAGTGGATGATTCTTTGAATCAAAAAAATAATTCATTAACCATGTTATGTTTGGGATGAGATCCTTTGGTTTTTTATTTGATGAAATTTTGCATAGAAGTTGTTGTTGCAGGATATTTTTCTATTTTGTTTTAGGTGTCAGTGAAATCATCTCTATCAGACAGAATTAACCAAGTGCAGAAGTAAGATAGTGTGTTGTAGAAAAATGTTTTGATGGTTCAAAAGTATAAGTTTCATGATTTTAAAGTTGATAATGATTGTGTTTTGAGATTTGGGAAGAGATTATGTGTACCTTGTGATTCAAAGTTGAAGAACGAGTTGTTATGTGAAGCTCATAGTTCCCCATTTTCAGTTCATTATGGCAGTACTATGATATACAGAGATCTTCGGGAGTATTACTAGTGGGATGGAATGAAAAGAGATATTGCTGATTTTTCTGTGAAGAGTGTGACTTTTCAACAGGTTAAAGAAGGGCACAGTTACCGAAAGGAATGCTTCAACCTTTATCAGTGCCAGAGTAGAAATGGGAAAATATATCAATAGACTTTGTTGTGGAATTACCAAAGACATCTCGATGAAATAATCCAATCTGGGTTTTAGTTGATTGATTGACCAAATATTCTCATTTCCTTCCTATTCTAGATACGTTGTCTCTAGATCAACTTTCTAGGTTGTATGTTAAATAGATAGTCAGGTTGCATGGAGTTCCCCTCTCCATTGTATCTGATCGCGATACCAGGTTCACTTATAACTTTTGGAAAGCCCTTCAGAAGTCATTGGGTACTGAATTAGATTTTAGTATAGCTTTTCATCCTCAATCGGATGGGTAGTCAGAATGAACAATTCAGACATTGGATAATATTTTATGTTTTTGCTCGATGGATTACCTGGGAAGTTGGGACCAACATCTTTCTTTGGATGAATTTTCTTATAATAACTATTTTCATTCCAGTATACAGATGGCTCCATTTGAGGCATTATATGGAAAGCATTTTCAAACTTCAACTTTTTGGGATGAAGTAGGTGAGAGGTTGCTGATGGGAATAGAATTGGTAGAATGGATGGCAGAGAAAGTTCAGTTGATTTGGAATCACATGAGAATACCTCAAAGAAGACAGAAAAGTTATGCAGATAACTAGAGGAAGGATCTTTCTTTTGAGGTAGGTGATAATGCCTTTCTCAAAGTTTCTCCATGGAAAATGTGATGATTTTGGGTAAAAATGGAAATTTGAGTCTAAGGTTCATTGGACCTTATGAAATTCTAGAGAAAGATGGATCTGTTGCATATAGAGTGGCTTTACCTCTAATTTTATCCCAGGTACACAATGTTTTTCATGTTTCTATGCTGAGAAAGTATATGCCAGATCCATCTCATGTTTTGAACCAAGAGGTTGTTTAGTTTGAAGAGAATCTCTCTTTTGAAGAACAAACAGTCCAGATTCTTGACTGTAGAGAGCAAGTGTTGCGGTATAAGGTAATTTACCAGGTAAAGTTTTTGTGAAAAAACCATTTGATTGAAGAGGAAACGTGGGAATCTGAAAATGCTATGAGGGATAAATACCCCCACTTATTTTGATAAGTGAATAAAAATTGCGAGGACGTAATTCCCAAAAGGGGGGAAGGATGTAACATCCTAGGTAAATGAAGAATAAGAAATATTTCATATTTATTAATATTTGTGAATTAAATATTAATTTTACTTTAAAAGGGTTTCTATGTTCGATAGCATACCCGATACACAACAACGAGTTTCTTTGGAATCTAACATTGCACACTAATAATATAATATTATTATTTTAAATGGTGGTTAACTCCTAGATGTTTTATTGGTGGGAATGAACAAAACTAACTACAATATGATTATACATGATTTTTAAATGTATTTAAATTATCCAATAAAAAGTAAGAGGCTTAAAATGTGAATGAATCTAATTTTAAGCATAATTTACATTAAAAGGTTGATTTACCACCTTTTAATGGAGAACCCTCTTTAAATATAGTTTTGGTCGCATTCAAAAATTCTATTTGACCAAATAAAGTCCTTCTTTAGAATAGGTACTTCAAAATTTACTTTGTGTAACTTTTTGGGATTTTTCCGATAAAGTTCATTTTTAATGAATGGTGAAAACATTTGTATTTTAATTCAAAAGTGCCTTTTAATATGATTTATTTATATGGTTATATTATCATTTTAATTGGTTTTAAAGTGTAATTGGAATATATTTTTACCATTTAATCCAATTTTGGTAATTGGAATTAATTTCACTATAAAATTGGACATAACAAGTACCATTCTTTGGATAGTTATTGTTTCTAAAAAACACGCTATTTGTTTTGATGACGAGATTTAATTTTAAAATTAATTAATGCCACTTTAATGTTTTTAATTTGGAAAAATAGGCATCATTTTTGAATTTCGAATATCAAATATAGCTAACGCTTAATTTTTTGTATTTTTCTGAAAAACTTCAATTTTTGAGGAATAATGAAACCTCTTAGTGGCAGTTAAAAAACTGAATTTTTCATTTAAATGAAATTTTACCACATAAATTAATTGAATTTAAAAAATCAGACAAAAATGGTTGTTATAAAGAATTAAAATGTTGTCCATTAAGATGAAAATAATTTTTGATGAATAGTAACTTATGACTTTTATTTACCGCGGTTAAAGGTAAATAGGGTAATTCAAGGATAAAAGAATATTATAATATTTTAAAATTACCTAAACACTTGTCCTAACCTTATTGGATGATTATTGGCTGACTATGGGCATCCTTGTATCGATTTTGGGACCCCATGGATCCACTTATGAATGATAATGACAGTTTAGATTAATTAATTTAATGTAAAGACAAAATTGACATTAACAAATATATTTTATTAATTAATTTTTATATGGTGTTATATAAGTCTTATTTTCAACAATAAATATTCATTGGAAATCTAAAATGATTTCCCAAATGATATTATTTTTTCTATAATTTTTAGACATCGAATAAATTAAATTATTCATGACACAATAATGATGCAGTATTTACATCATTAATAAATTATTTAAATAAATAAGATTATAATGATTAAAATATTATCCAAAACATGTCCAATTATGATTGTATGATTTCATTTAGAATATGAGTCATCGTATCTTTGACTTTAATGAATTTTGGACCTTTACAAACCGAATATCATTATATAATAAAATAATATTTTCACACCTTCCTAAAGAGCCCCTCCTCTCCCCTATAAAAGGAGACCACTTCTAACCAATTTAACACACCTATAAATCCATTTTGATCATCCAAACACTAACCTATTAAGCTCCATACATCCCTCTACTCCTCCTAGAAGCCTTACCTTAGGCATAAGGCACTTGAAGAAGTCCTTTGGTTCAAACCAAAGGGAGTTACCCAAATTAAAGGTAACATTTTCTCTTAAATTGTTTTCTTTTATTTTACTTCTCCAACCCCTAAACTATTTTTATTCATTTATTTTATAAAAAAAACATTATCCTAAATATACTTTTATTTTTTATGAGAAATATTCAAACTACAATTACAAACACCTCTATTTAATGGATGAAGAACATAATGTTTCTGTGGATGGCAAACTAACGCCTTACGAAACGATGATTGTTCAATTACATATTACCACCTCTCATGGTGGCCATTATGATGGCACTGTTTTTATATTTGATATTTATTATGTTTATTATTTCCTTATTCTTCTATACATCCCAATTACTTCAAGCTGTTATGGTTTCCATAGTGGGTAAATACGATAATCTCATTTGAGGAAGTACGGACTACCACCCCTTAAAGTGATGTGAATTGTTAATGCCTTATGTGGGATGTATGAAGGATAGGGTTAGTGATATTATATATGATTTTATACTGGAATTAAAATATACTTATGAATCATTATTTTTTAATTCCACTAAAATAAGAAATAGAACTGAAAGTAGCGTTCATGCGTACGTACGGCTTCCCGTCTCAATGAACGGTGCATTTCATTTCATACCTCCAAATGTTATGTATTTTTATAAATAAATGTGTATTCTAGATATATATATGATATATATTATATCTAAATCATGAATATCATTCTGTATATAATGGAATATTGACGATATGGACAACTTGTAAATATAAGGTGTTCATTTTTGACTGAAGTACCAAATATCGACAAAATGAACGTTATTAACAGAAATGATTACCTAATGTTTATAGAATGGTAATAAGTTATATAAAAGAAATAATAAACTTGAAAAAGTTTCCTAATCAGTTATAAATTAAATTTAGTTTATTATTCAAGAGATTAAAGAACGATCGAGTCAATTTGGACATGAGTTAATGGAACTTCTTAACCCAATTTCCGTTCTTTGGGTGGATATTCTCTTTCTTGTTTATGTCATTCCATGATTATGTGAGAAATAAATTTTTATGTATTTATACTTTTTGTATGTATTCTTATAATTAATACACATAATAGATATATTTTATTTGCAAAATGATCTATGTAAGGGGCATCATCTCAATCTACTTTCATTGAGGCATATTTTGTTCTAATACATGAATTTCTTTTATACACTGTATAAACACCTTTGACATTTCATTTCATTCAAAGGGAATCTTTTTCTACGAACAGTCTTACTATATGAAAAAAAGAATATTCTTTTTTACGAAAGTGATGACAACGACCTTTCCGTCTCCATGAGTAATATTTGATCTTTGGCTTCCTTAACAAGCCAGAATATTTTTAAAAGGAAAAATAAATACCATATACTCGTTTTACGTATTTTGGTATTGAAAATGATTTTGAGAATGGATTTATTATTTTAATAGCTTCAAATGATATTTTTCTATTGAAATGTGGAAATGTTATCTTTTTTTATGCTTATGTTATGTGTTATGATCATGTTATGGATCTTGGGAATTATTTACGTATACGAGTGGTTCCGTGATAAACCTAGGGCGGGTGAGCCCAAGATAGCTCTCCAATGCATTGGGTAATATGACGGAGGTAAACGTGAATGTTTATGTTAAGGTATTTATTGAATATACTGTGATTTGTATTCCAAATTAACTCCATATGTAGCTGTGATAGCTACCATGTAAGTATGATATGGATGCCACAAGTTAGCTTTATGTTTTATGACTTCTATGTGACTTTCGTAAATCTTATGATTTCACAAGGTAAATAAATTATTTCATGTTTTGTATATATTTATGGACAAATGTTTTCATTATTTGTTTTAAAACCCTTACTGAAATTTTTGTGCTCATCCCAAGTTTTGAAATGTTTTCACAGAAATAAAGATTAATAGGGTCAAGGATGGGGTCAAGGAAAAGTCACGCTGTCTAAAACATGGAACTAGACATGACTCTTTTTTTCAAGAGTTTTTATTTTATGAAAAAAATGGAAATTGTGTAGAACGGTCTACCTTTTAATCTTTTGATATGTAATAGTTATGTCTGAATTCTCTAAAACTCTAAACCTGAAAATATCCCCAAAGTGAATTATTAATTTAATTAAATATTATGTAATGTTTAAGGCCGACTCCTTATATAAACCTTTTCTTCATACCCATTATTGACCTTCATCATGTTCATAGATATAAAATACTTTCCTTATGTACCCCTCTGTGTGCACCCAGACCAATGTGCCCAATGTTTCACACCATTTCAAGCATTCCCTTGTGAAGAACCTAGGTGCATGAGGTGGTTAGTGATCATGGTTTGGAACCTATGCTTGGGGTTGATATTAAAATGACCCCATTCCCCGCATTTTTATGGGGATCATGTTTGAAATATTGATAGGAAATAGAAACCTAGGCATTGAAGCTAATGAGAACAAAAAACACTCAATTTGAATAATTTTAATTATAAACCTAAAGACAAGGAATAAAAAAGCTCATAAGCCTCCCAATTTGAAGGAACTCCATGGGTTTCGATACATGGGTGACGTTGTACCAATAGACTTGAACATCTTGGAACCACACCACTTTACCCCCACAAAACATGGGAACCAATACCTATAAAATGAAACAATATAGAGATCGAACACCTAAGTCCCTACTATCCAACCTAATTACCACTTCAACTTGATCTTCTACCCAGTTTCCCAATAACCTAGTAACCTACCTAATAACTCTTTCACCCAGGTCACCTACCTAGGTTTATTTTCAGCTTGTTCACTTACATATTAACCCTTTCATTCTGTTCACTTATCTAGGATCTTATTCACCTTGTTCACATACTCAGTTGACCATTTACCAAGGTCACCTAACAATGTTCCCATTGGTTCATACTATTTGGGATCCACCCTTCCACCTTGATCCAGATCTATGATGTGTTATAATATCATACGTTTATCCATATTCCTTAGATTATGTTAATAACCCCAATTAAAAATCAATATTCTTAAGACCAATTTTTTAAAATAGGTCAAACAGAATTTTAGTAGTGATATCGATGATCCCCACCTTGGATAGAGACAATCCTCTTTTTTCCTTACATGATATAAGTTTATATACTCTAATTAGATTCCTCATTTTACTTCAGTCATGATACACCACATGGATTCATCACTTTACTTAAGAATATATACTTATCATGGTTTCCTCATGTTACTTGATTTGGGATTATCTTGTTTGATTCCTCTTATTCATTCAGTATAGGTTATTCACTTTGTTTTATCATATTTCTTTGAGTGAGATACTACTATTTATTTCAATATATTATAGAATTCATGATACTCCTCTTATATTCCTGAAATTATATGATTTTTTTGATCATATTGGTATCATTATATGCCATGATTTGATCTTATCCTTTTTTTTCTTAAATGGGCTTGAGTTGATATACTTATCTTGGGAAAGATTTTCCTCCTGAATTGATCACATTCCTTGAATTGATAAAATCCCCATTTTTTTAATATAACTTGATTATAGATTATTATATTGAATTATAATATTCATCAACATATTCCATATTTCTTATTAATCCTAAAAGGGATGCTTCATCAAAAGTCCCACACCAATCCATTTCTAGGAACTTTTCACCAAATAATTCACTTTATTTGATGTTAAACTACTTGGAATCCTTCATGGAATAAAAAATTAAAATGAACCACTTTGTTCCTTATCACGTAATCATTAAAGTAATGGCTATCCTCATTAAATGGATGAAAAATATATGGGATTTTATTCTTTTCATAGGTATAGGTATAAATCTTATTTTACGGGCCCCATCCCAACTACACAATACCAAACAGTTCCTAATATAGAATTCAAAAATATATATTAATCATAATAAATTAATGATTTTCTACCTACATAGTTTCAAACAATATATTTATGAAATACCTGGATAACATAAGATATATTATAATTCCCATGTTTAGTTTTCGTCATAATTCATCATTCTTGAAAATTTATTTACTTATGGGTAACTGATATTATTAGATCTATGGATTCAAGAATATTCCATAATTATATTATTGAGTCATGTGAATGGTAATAAGACATGTTAATTGATGAGTTGACCACCCATCTTCTAGATCAATGTGTAATATAAGTATTTAGTGGCAGGTCCCAATGTCCTCCTACCTTTGGAAATAGCTCCATATCGACTTAAAACATGTTGGGGCATAGAGTGTGAAGGAATAATGTGGCATCATGGATTGCGATAAATTTATTATTCCTTTTGTAGATTTCCTTTATGTTTACATTATAGATATTTCATTAATTTTGACAAATTATTTTCCATGTTTAATTATGATGACCTTTGATATTTTCCATCCAACTCATTTTCATTTTTCCTTATATAGGAAATGTATTGAAACGTTTCCAATAATTCCACAATAAAAACAATTGAATGAAAATAAACCATTACATTTTTATTTCTTTGTTGAATTCTATTAGAATGGAATGAGATAAACTCACTAAAATATATATAAATATCATCAAGATCAATTTATTCATCATAAGACTTATAAGGATCCTGATATTTTGAAACTTTTTATTCTATGAATGGAGTTCCATTCTCATATTGTAATTTTTTCATTAATAATGACCTTCTATATATTTTATAATTTCTAAAGTCATTATTGAGTTCAATGATGCTCCACTCCTATAAGTATTGATCCAAAATGGTAGAAATATTCACATTAAATTTATCCAAGAAGATTATAATCACAATTTCCCCCATTTTGGAATCCTAAAATATTTTTACCTTACATTAAATCGAACACAAACTCATGTTCACCCTAATGAGTAATTGATCCACAGATTCATCATCTACATTTTAAATATAATAATAACTAAGATAATTTTTTTAAACATCACTGATTTAATTTATTATCTCTTTTATGGATATCATAGTGTTTCTTCCATATTTTCATTTGTAGTTTTTATCCCCATAAATATTGCAAACTATTTATCAAAGAAGGATTAAAATTACATATTTTTTTCTCTATCATTAACTTTAATATTTTTTTTATTTGAAAATGTTTCAGTTTTTCATACCTTTGGTACATTTTAAACCATTCATTAGGATGTTTATAATGTCATAGATATGTGAAATAAGATATAAAACCATAATATCTTTCCATATATGGAATAACTTTGCATAAAACATTGGAACAAAAAAAATATCATTGTCCGAAAGACGATAAAAATAAATGAAAATTCATATCATTTAGAAGGTTTCGTAGAACCATAAAATTAATTCTTTGATACTAAATAAGAACACTAAGAAAGATTATGATGACAATGAGGGAGAATTATTGGATATAAAATTACTAAATATTAATCAATATTTTTCTAATAACCAATTAGTGGGATTAGATCTTAATGGTGAGGTAGGATGATGGGAGATCAAGAGTTAAATAATATACATTACATAGGGTTTTTAGATGGTTTACTTGACTTTATTACAATGTGGATAATAATTGATATAGAAAAATTGTAATACTTCCATAAAAAAATTTAGTATATTATTAAAAGCAACATTTAATAGAGATTTTTTTCTAAACATTAATTTATATATTATCTATAATCATTAACAAGTAAATAAATATTCACTTATAATAATTTGGTGACTCGAAAATTAAGATAATTATTTCAACCCTATTTATCTAATATGTTCCATAAATAATTTCCTTGGTATAGTTGTTTTTTCATTCTAGTGTTTTGTATCAATTTTAAATACCTTCTCTTGGCAGATCGATTTTTATTAAATATATCTTATGAATTTTAGTGCGGCTTCCTAGGATTACGCTTTGTGGTTAGATATATAAGATATAGAGAATATAGATTTCTAAATATTTTTAGAGACCCAAAAAATCTAAAAAAACATTACACTATGACCACATAAGTTTTCAAATGATCGCCTTATTATATACAATCTTATGAAGCACCAAACATTCAATGACAAGAATCAGTTACATGAGTTCCTCAATTGAGTACTGGAAAAAAATAATGGGATGTTATTCCACATCCCTAACTAATGTGGTGTCAAATTGAATGTGGTATATAACTAAAAAATTCCTATCCCCAAAATTCATTTGGAATGCATTCCTGGAATATCCTTGTTGAAACATAATTATCTTACATAGAAGTATTATTCACCTCTTCTTCAAATACCTCATGACGTAACATCAATGACCATAGTGTAATGAAACGATCTAAACATAAAAATCTCCATCTACATCTTCCATTTTAGGATGAAATATGCCTATTAATATAATTATGGGATTTCTCTTAGCATAATTTTGAACATTTTTATTCCTTGTCATCCTTAAAAGGCATCCAACCCTTCGATGATCATGTTTTCAATAAATACAACATGAAAATAATTTCATCACTCGTGATTGAATTTCTTCAAGAAATAATCAAAACATAAATATAATGTGATGTTTATATGAACAATTAAATATAGTATAAATTAATGTTTGTTAAATTAATACAACCCTTAGTTAATGATGAATGGTATAAAGTACTTTTTGTCCACCAATCACAACACATACTTTTTCAATTCAGTTAATCTAATCACTTCAATCGCTAAGACAAATCAACTACTTGAATAATGAATGGGTATTAAAATATTTCCACTAAATGAATTAAATGTTATTTCTTATTATAAAAGATATTGTACTTTATAAATTAATTTTTTAAAGAATGATATCTATGAGAATAGTAGGGGAATGATTGGAATTTAGGAAGCTTAAGAAATAACAAATACATTATTGTACCTGTGTAACTCAATGTTAAAGTCAATTTTCTTGCTAAATATTTTTTAATATGATGTTAAATAATCATATTAATAGAAAGAGTTACGTTTATGTTTTTTAACAAATGATCTGAAATATAATTATTAAAGGAAATGATAGAATATAATGATTACAAACTCATAAAAAATTATATGTATTTTTGAAACCAATATTTAATAGCATTATTAATTTGATTATTTTGAACTAAAGATGTTTGCGTATTATTTTTTAGGATTTTGATAAAACAATCATAAATCTGAATCACATCATTATTCAAGTAATATTTTTTTATAGATTTATTTGAGGATTTATAAGATGGTTACATATTCATGTGGTTATTAATATATAGTAATGTTATAAGTTTAATAAAAATATTAAAATATAATAAACATATGGACACTCAAGTGGAATATCATGTAGTATCTGACTAAAACGAAACATAGGAATTATTTTTTTGTAATGTCAATGAACATTATGAATATAAAATATATATCATGTTATAATAAATGAATCTCCAGTATCATTATTTCATATATTTTGTATATATTATATGATATGAAATTATAACAAACCTCTCATATAATGACATTGATTTATTCTTAATTGGTTATCATAATAAAGATTCATTGGTTATAATAAATTGTGAATATTTGTGTCAACTGGGTTTTATATATAGATAAAAATTCACCGATGTAGAAAAAAGTGTTTTTTTGTGTTAGATGAACCACCAAGTATACCACAAGGTGTGTCATACACTATTTATTTAGCATACTAGGGGTATATATTTCTTAATTAATTCTAACTTAATTATGTTTAACACTTACCTAGAATGATAACCTCCATAATTTGACAATTATATTATACTAGAGATGAGGATTAGATAATCATGGGGTAGTTGGGTAACTTATTTATCCTAACATTAGGTAAGGTGTAACTAAGATAATAGTTTTTCATATACTTTGAAAATTATAAAACATAAGACCATAATTGAGATATAATGAATTTGTTTATACCTATACATAAATAAGTGACATGTCATGTGTTTATCAATATTGATAAGTTTTATTTAATATGATCATCCATATGGGTATGTTATTGGAGATATTTTGAAATTTCCCTCCTATTCTCATTGGATTGAGAAGGTGGAGGAACATTACATGTCTTAAAGTGACATCCCCATGACACCGATGGCCAGAAATAAATGCCAAAGGGATTAAATACATTTCTTCTATGATTTTACATTTGAAACTAAAACAACCAACCAAACATTCCATAACAAAATAACCCACTTTATGATGCATGATATCAATAAAAGACAACTCAAAATTTCATTTATATTTAAACAACCAAAAATAATACGAAAGTGGAAGAATAAAAAATAACAGTGTGTATATTAGAAGGCATCCTAAAAAAACTCAAAGACAACCACAACTCCAATGATCTGACCTAATCCATGTTGAAATCCACAAAAAAACCCAACCATCACTAACCACCACAATATATGTTTGAAACATTACCTTTTACCACGTCTCGATAAACATCATATATAAAATCACCAAAGTGCCCAAGTAGGTGTGAGTAATAAAACACAGTAGATCCCCCCACCGATGACTTCCACACAATGCCACTAGTATAAAACTAGTTAGCACATTTTATATAATAGTTTATAAAAGTAAAATTCTATATTAATTTTATAATTAAACATAAAAAAGTTCCATTTTTAAAATAGTTATCTCAAAATAATAAAATATTCCCTAGAAAGAACCTAGACAAGTTCCTCAAAATCATATCATACATCTTTTGGAAATATAATAATCAATTCCACACATCTATACATGAATACTTTGTTATGATAGTTCCTCACTCATGAATAGTTTCTCATAGATCTACCATGTCATAATAAGGTAATTAAATCCCATGTTACAATACACTATTGGAACCAAGAACAAGGTCATATTTCAGAAAATCTTCATATTGTAATGTGGACACACACCATTCGTTATTCCCAAAAACCATGAAAATTCAATCATACCAAAAAAATTTCAATTTGAAAACCATTTCAATAAATCAATATTTTTATTGAAAACTTTTATCCATAAATAAGACCAAGAATTTATTTTAAAATCATCATTTAAAAATCATTTATCAATGTACTTTGAATGAAAAATCCATAAACCATCACTACAGAAGGTTCCTACCATGATTTTCACGCAAATTTAAAAATAAATTTTAACCAATTTAATCAATTAGAAACTGTTCCTTCTTGTTATAAATTGATGATTCTAGAGGGAATCTACATAACATGGGTTTTATAGTGAAACTAAAGAATGACACTCAAACCCCCAAAAACCCAGGTTAAAACTCCAAAAACCTTCATTATATCTCTTCCACTATCATAAAAAAGAACAAATATAATAACATTTTTTATCTACTATCTCATATCTATGCACATAGTACATATATCTAAGAAACCAAGAAATATAGAGTTGTAGATATAAGATAAAAAAACAAAAAACCCAATAATGAATTCTTACCATAATAATTTGGCCTTAAAACTCTAAGAGAAGCCTTAAAATTTCCACGAGATCATTGGGTGAAGCTTACTTAGAAAATTGGAATAAAAATATAGAGTTAGGGATACATAGGAAGAAATAATAGAGTTAGACACAAAAATACCTAAGATCCACAATTTTATGATCTCTATTTTAACCCATGCACCGTTTGTGACATGAGTAAAAAAAGCATAAAATAACCATGAACAAGACACTACCTTAAAGTTAAAACTCATATGATTGGCTCATGTAGTTTCCAAGCCATGCACTAGCCATTCCAAAGTCCACTATATCATGTTTCATGGTTTTCTAAGGCTACCACAATATCTGGAAAAACAATGTATAGACCGTGTTCTTTCCCTTTATCCTATACATCATTGTTCACAGTATCTTGTAGGTGTTGCATGGTTTTCTGAAACTATACCCCAACCATGAACCATTAGAATATCCCCATTAACTATCCAAATGTTCTATAAATAGTCCCAAGAATCACTCATTAACTTTATATACTTAAAATCATAAATAAATGATTTCTTACTTGAAATAGGGGGTTCTAATTTTAACCCACCATTGGCCTTTCCATACATTAAATTAGAGAACAATAACTGTCCTAGAAGAGTTATAGCCATAACTCTTCAATTTCTATATTCCTTTTATAATTATGTTTTTTAATGTGTATATGTTTCCAAAAACCAACAATAAACCAATTATTTTTCCACACAATACATTATCTTTCTATCCATAACCCACACTGGAATGTGCACTAACGAAGAAAATGGGTCTACTTCAACATGACCCCATTGAATCACATAGTCAAGATATGGCTAATACTTTTCTAGTTGAGATACATGGAACAAATTATGGACCACACTAAACTATGTTGGAAATTCCAACTGATATTCCACCTCACCAGTCCATCCCAATATCTCAAACGATCCTTTGTATCAGGGGGATAACTTTACCTGCTTTCCAAAAAATAAATGCATATGTCTTGGAGATATTATCAGGAATATATTATTACTCATCTTGAATAGAAATGGCCATCTGAGATGGTTCACATACAATTTCTGATGACTTTTATCCGTCTCCATCTGTTTCCTCATCAACTAAATCTTATCCATTATTTCTTGGACAAGGCTTATCTAAACTACTAATGTCTCAGTTTTTTCTACCAAAAAAAGTGGGGAATAATAAGGCCACCCTTAGAATTATTCAAAGAGATACATTTGTATAAAGGCTTGAAAACTATTTTTATATGAGAACTCCACTAATGGTACATGAACTTTTTAATAGACACAAAAATATATTCCAAAAGCATGAAACATGTCTTTCAATATATGTATCATCCCTTCAGACTTCCTATCTATCTAAGGATGATACATCATACTCATAGTCCACCGATTATCAAGGTATTTCAATATGGATTTCCATAAATGATATGTAAACCTCATATCAATATCTAACAAAACTGAAATTGGTATTCCATGCTCCTTACAACCTCTCAGATATTTATTTCTTGACAAGGCCTCCACCATATTTGATTTACAAATATTATTGAAATGAGCATACATTGTGAGCTGATCCACTACAACCCATATGGTATCATGTTTCTGAAACATAATTTAGTGACATTTTATAAAATACATGACTATATTCTCCTATTTATACACAAGGATACATAAAAATTGTAACATACCTATTGGTCTCTTATGATATACCTTAACATACTTACATGTCAAGAGTTTAAAATCACAGTTAGTTTCTTTTCTTTTTATATCATTCCACCAGAACTATGCTTTCGATTCCTTATACAGATTTTGTGTTCCAGTATGAGTATCCTATCTCAAATGGTGGTAATCATGATGAAGTTATTCTTAACAAAAAATTGGTATGAATATTCAATTTCTGAATGAAAGCACATAACTCTCATCTAGGTTCTATACCTCAATGGTTTCCTCTTCATTGAGTTTCAACCTCATAGACGCACATTCGTTATCTGATGTCTGTGCCTCTTTAACCATCATTACCAAATCAGGAACAAAATAAATAGTAAATAATGCCACAACTTTACTATGGTTTTTTCATTCCAAGTGCATGTCTTCTAGGACACACATCAGTTGCCACTCATATAAATCCTAATTTTATGAATATCTACATAATTAATCTGCTAATGAATTTCCTTTTCTTGGTGTATACATCATAGAAAACTCAATCATTTAGAGGTACTTCATACAAATTCATTGTTTTTGATTTATTTCCATTTGTGAGAAAATATGTTTCATGCACTTATGATCTGTAAACATAGTAAATTTATCACCAAAGAGGTAATGACACCATGTTTTTAAATCATGTACTCTGATAGAGATCCTCAAATCATGTGTTGGGTAATTCTTATCAGGATCATGTAAATTACTTGAGCCATATTCTATAACATGATCTATTTGAATGAGAAAACATCCCAAATTGGATCCCAATGCATCACAATACACCAGGAACCCTTTTCCAAATTTTTAAAAAATTCAATATTGGTTCTATTGTAAGGAGAATATTAAAGCCTTAAAAATAACTTTTGACATTTCTTGTTCTATTAAAATAGATCATTTTTATTTTTCAAATCCAGTAAAGAAGAATATAATCTTGAAAAATCTGGAAAAAGGATCGATTAGAACCATCCAATCCACGAAAAATATGTTTATCCAAAATTTTCTTTAGAGGATTCCATGAGATCACAACCTCAATATTTTATGGATATACAGATACAAAATTTTTATAGATTATATGGACAAATAAGTATAACTCTTTTGTCTAAGAAGTAAACTTTGATAATTTGTCATACATATATTGATCCCTTAATATTCCCAATATTATCACCAGGTGTTTCTCAGTATCATCCCTTGTACTTGAATAAACCAAAATGTCATCCAAAAAAATCAACATGAATGAATCCAAATTTATAGGAAATATATGATTCATCAATTCCATAAAGGCGTATGGTGCATTAGTAAGACCAAAATTCTTTCCAAGATATTCATAATGGGAATATATTCTTTAGAAATATATTTTTAGAATATCCTATATCAGAACCTGCAAATGGTGGCATCCTAATCACAATTCAATCTAACAGAACTATTGAGATACTATTAACTGATCATAAAAATCATCAATGCATTGAATTGGATAACTATTATTTATAATGTCTTCATTAAACTGATGATAAAGAACACATAGCTATAGATTTAAAGACAACTTTTTCACAAACAAGACCAGTGGTTTTCACGTAGACATGCTCAACCAAATTTACCCCTTTTTCAACTCATCCAACTACACTTTAGTCTCCCTTAATCCTATTGGTACCACTTGATAAGACCGAAGTGAAATAGGACTGGTCCCATAATAGATATCGGTCTTAAAAACGACTTCTCTAATAGGTGGGTGCCCTAAGATATTTTTAAGAAACATCACTTGAAATTTATTAAACAGTACTGGAAAACTGTTCTTATCAAACTATTCTATCAATATCAAATATAACACCACCAAATGGTATGAGATAATTACATCTACCTATTTAATCAAGCCCATTGCTACTTCCTTTATATTATAATCCCCTCAAAAGACTTGGTCAATAACAACTGCAACTGTAAAACTGAAAATTTGATTATAAAATTTTTTGTGACCCTTGAAAATAGTTAATCAATCCATAACCAGGACCATATATGAAACTCAATCTCATGTTATGAGAAATAACATTTCAATGCATCTCCATTGATAGTTATAGGACATGTTCTAGACATTCAGGCATAAAATTCTCATTGACTAAGAGGATTTTGATTTTTTTATCATAGAAGGATGCATCTCAAGATTTAAACTCAGAAAATAAAAAACACAATAAGAAATAAAAGAATTTGATGAACCCAAATGAGAGAAAGATTTCATAAGTGTATAATTTAAAATAATTGTACCTTGAACTGTATATGGTTCAAACTAGTAATCCCTAATAACATTCTCAACTCCATATAATTTCTTTGTTGTGGCACTTTACTCTCTTTTTCCCAATTGAGATTGAACTACTTTAGGAGTCATTGTATTCTTGTAATCATCATGTTATGATCTATTCTAATGATTATAGGTTTTCTACTTCCCTCACCCCATCGAAGCATATGATGCTCATGCCACCTAAGAAGTGTCCTGAACACCTGACCTCAGATCATAGAGAAAATAGCACTGATGATTCCACATATTGTTGCAATTGTGGAACAATCTTGATGGTGATGTACACTCTCATTTCATGTAGTTTAAGGGACTACCTAGGTGACATAAAACTTTAGTCCTGGGTCTCGTATGAAAATTTACCGATCCAGATGTCATATTTTCATTCATGATCCCACCGTAGAAATAGTTATAACTCTTCTAATTTCTCTCAACATTATAGTTACTACCATTTTCCATATGTATCATCATACATCCTTCTCCAATAACTCTAGATATTTCCCTTTTAGCTACCATCAAACTATTTTCCATATTTGTATAATTTTTAATACAATGGATAACAATGTTTGAATTAAAATCTTACCTCATCCCCAATTCAATGATGAATTCCTTTAAGGATTCATTAGATGAAAAATCAGGTGAAAATCATAGAAAAATCATGAATCTAGCGACATAATCCATGATATAAATATTCTCATGGTTCAAGCTAAAGAGTTCCATCGTTATTTGAATTCGAAACATATAGGGATAATTTTTTTGGTTGAACAGTTGTTCAAAACCCTCCCATACGGGGCCATGGTCTAATTTTTCATGAAATACTAAATCCTACAACTACTGTGATAGATCCTCCGGCATAACCATATCATTCTTGAAATTAATCTTTTCTGGTGTGTCGATGTCATCGATGATATAATTCATCTTATTCATCCACACCTATTCATTTTCTAGTTTAGAATCACCCCAAATGATGGATGATTTCTTCTTCTAGAATTGGTAGGAATGATCCCATTTCCATGGATCATCCCTCGTATTTTTTTTATCTATATTAAAAAATGTTTGGAAAATACTCTAACCCACTTTTTATTGACCAATGACTCAAGTGCAACCACATATTCAGTAACATCCTCCAGTTGGTTTCTTTGATGTTTACCGAGTTCCATTTTATAGAAAACAAAACCTTAAATACCACTCTCTATTTACTGAAGTCTTAACATTTAAAATTCTAAAACATCATACCAATGTTTTCCAGAATAAATAATTTCCACATTCAACCATTTTTGAAAAATCTCACTTTACTTTGAAAATTATATAACAATAAAAATATCCCATTCAGACTCTTTTCAGAACTATCATTTAAAAATAATTTCAAGATATTTTTTCAAAAAATCACATTACAAAAAATATTATATCATTAATAAAAATAAAATATTAACTCCTATTGGGATTCCATATTCTAGTTCATGTCATTATCATCTCATTGGAAAATCCCATATAATGAGATTTCAAATCCTATAAGTTTATATAAAACCCTTACGTACCCGACTCCATGGTAACTTGATGTTCAACATTAAAAGGTTTACAATGTCTTTTAATGCTCTACATTAAAAGTTCCAACAATCTTACTCTGTTCTATAATCCGAACTCATAGAATGGACCAAAATTAATTTCAACTCCACGACCAACTAAACTAATGAAAACTTGTTTCAGAAAGATATTCGAAAGGACCAATCTGATACCACTTGCCTCAAATAGTTTTTTGGAAAAAAATAATACAACTTGTCGGAAATAATGTTTTGAAAAAAACCTAATACCACTTGTTTAAAATATATTTTTTGGACATCCCATGTTGCTAAAGCATTCAAATAAATAGTAGAGGGCTTAAATACATGTGGGGTAGGATTTTACATTTGAAAATAAAACAACCAAACAAAAATTACATAAACAAATAACACACTTTATGATACATGATATCAATAAAAGAAAAATAAAAATTTTATTTATATCAAAACCACCACAAAGAGTACCATAAGAAAAGACTAGAAAACTACTATGTGTATAGCAGGAAAGATAACCCCAACTATAATGGTCCAGCCTGATTCATGCTTCACTCCACAAAACATTCCATCTATCAAAAATAACCATTAAAGAATTATTATAATTTACCTTTTACTAGGTCTCAGAACACAACATATGAAAAATAACTATAGTGCCAGACTAATTGTGTGTAATAAAACTCAATATATTTTACCGCAATGAATTCCCTACTCACACCACATGTGTTGAACTGGTTATTATATTTTATAAAACAGTTCATAAAAATGAATTCTACAATTATTTTATAACTGAATATAGAAAACTTCCATTGTAAAATAGTTTTCTCAAAATAAGATCAAATTCTATGGAATGAAACCAAAAAAATTCTTCAAAACCATTTCATATTTTCTTTGCGAATATCTTTTCCCAATAAAAATATACACATTTACACATGAATTCTTCTTTCTGACAGTTCCATACTCATGAGTAGTTTCTTTTTTATGTACCATGTTGTCACAAGGTTATTAAATCCAAAGATCCAATACACCTCGGCACTATGCACAATTTCATGTTTCAACCAAACCACCTATTGAACTATGAAAACACACCACCAAGTATGCCAAAAAACCATGCCAATACAATTAGGCCCAAACCCTTTTAGTTCAAATATCTTTTAAATAAAAAAATTTCTTTAAATCCTTTTTACAGAAATAAAACCAAAAAACAAGTTTAGAATAATCTTTTTAAAATCCTTTATCAATGAAATTTTCACAACAAATCCTCAAAACATAACTAAAGACGGTTTCTTACATGATTTTCACACTAATTTCATTGTAAATTTCAATAAATTTAGAATATTTCAACTAATCATTCCTTTTATAAAAGTATAGTCATGATGGAAGATAGCTACCTTGGGTTTTATGGTGATAATGAATAACAACACTCAAACTCAAACAAAACCTAATTGAAAATCTAAAATCCAGCATTAGATCTCTTAGCCTATCATAGAAAAGACAAAAAAATCATATTTTGTATCCACTATCATAGATAGATCCACATAATATATAGATCTAAGACACCAAGTGATATAGAGAAGTATATCTAAGATAAACCACCAAGAAAAACCAATAATAATGAATTACGGTGAGAGTATGGCATCAAAACACTAAGAAAAGCCTTAAAATTGCATCTAGATCAATGGGAGAAGCTTCATTAGCATTTGCCAAGAGTGAATCATGAAATAGGGATGTATAGGTGGGAAATCATGGGATTTAGAGACCAAACCTTGAAAGATTCACAATTTTTCATTCTCACCTTTAACCAATGCACATTCAACCCCCAAAGCTAGACAAACAATGTGAAAACCATGCGCAAGACCCTTACATAAAGATGTACATCTCATTATTAGACCAAATGGTTCCCAAACTGTATTTCATTCGTGGTAATGTCCATTGTCTCATGAAGCACAATTTTCCCAGGCTTCCGCATTTTTTTGGACAAACTGTGTGTAGCAAGTACACCTTCCCTCTTGCCCTTGCTTCATTGTACATGGACTCCTATATGTGTTCCATGGTTTTCCCAAACTGTTCACCAACCACAAACCCATAGAAAATCCTCAAAACACATCATAAGTTATCCAAAATCTCCCAAACTTGATCAAAAATATTTATATACCTAAATCGCCTTATAAAAGGGTTTATTACTTAAATCTGAGTGTGATACAAATATTCCTTTATTTTGGTCAATATAAACATAGAGAATTAACAAAACCTATGTGTTTTATATATGAAATTAACATAACTAATGTATCACAGTCACTATACGCCATAAATATAGGGATTATATGATTATGAATGTTATATTTTATATCATTAGTTGATATAATTATGAATAAATATTTTTTTGAAGATCATGTCAAAACCCTTTATATATTGTTTAAAACAAAAATTTCATAGATTTTTCGAATTTCAAAAAATTATATGTAGGAAAATTAATAATTGTTTTCAATATAATATTGCTTCTTAGATAGAAACTTTGTGGTTGTTTGAATAAGTAGTAGGACTGTTTACATAGTGTTTGTATAAAATGTTTACATATACTATAAAAGTGTTTTAGCATATATCCAATATGTGATTCAAAAGGATTTTCATAATTTTATATATATAATGTGATATATTGTAAAAAATGATATATTCCTAATAAATAGTTTTTTATGATATCCATAGGAGTTTTAGATATTGTTTTACATGTTATTACACATGATGTTCCATATAGGGTATATATACTATGGAAATGTGTAATTAAAGAATGTATGATAATGATGAAAATATATATTAAAAAAACATGGAGTTTTGGTATTAACTAGATCATGGTATGTATTGGAGAAAACCATATTTTAGATAAGGTGACTTTGACAAGGTTATTTTCATGATAGTTAATGTTTTATGTGATAATTCGTATCTACTACATGTTTCTCTAGTAGCAAGTTTTCAAGATCAGTTAAACATTATGTAATACTTTTTATGGAGTATCAAATGGATAAAATGACTATTTTAATATTAAATAATTTATTTTATGATCAATCCATTTTTTACAAGGAGGTTTATTGTTTGAAATATTTTTGAAATGGTTTGAATGATGGGATTTTTTGGATATTTGGGCTCGTTATTTTAGTCTTAGACGGCTCTATAAATTGGTTCAATCATACATAATTGTGTCTATGTGGGTTTTTTCGATTGTGATAATAAATAATTTAAGTAATATCTCTAATTATATTTCATATTTATCACCAATGTACTATTAGATTGTGGGGAATTGATAAATCCTTACGAAACATTAATATATTAACTTAACCAATAGATTACTCGTGGTTTAGAGATACTCCTTGGATCACATTGGTGTGTATCCAACACTAGGGATGGGGGTGAATTAGTGTTGGTATAATTATTCAATTATTTTACTTTTATCTCTTTTTACTAATTTATTTATTCTATGAGAATATCCCCCTCTATTTATCTATCCTGTGGTCATTATAAAAATATAAAATTGGAAAGCAGTATAAGAGAAACCAAGGATTTTTTGTTGATGTTCTCATACGTGAGGATGAATACATCCTTGATGCATCATGGTTATCATCCAACATAAATAAATTCGTTCATATTATCAATGAATGTATGAGGAAAAGTTTTTCCTATGAAACCTTTTCTGAGGTCTGATAATGTATAATGAACGAACCAACTTTCTATTCACTCTCTAATGTCAACCAAGCTATCCTGACATAGATTAAAGGATGCTTGATTGAAAATCTTTAAGTAAGATCTAAAATGTGTCTTAATTATCTCTTGTATACATCAATGTATTTGATTATTATTCCCCATTATATATATATTTGAATGGATACCTCAATTCCCCATCAAATTTATAAAACATATTGATATAGTAACCTGGATTTCTCAATTCTCTAGCCCGTATATGATCAATAGTCAAGACTAAGATATCACTTCACCTCCTCCCCTTATTCTTGAGTGTAGTTGTCCTGTACTAAATATTTTTCCACTTTTATTCATCTTTAGTGAATAACAGTGGCCTTGGATTGTTCCATATTCTATTTTATACACATTTATTTCTCAAAAGTAAGTGAAATATTGGTTATCACTTGACACGGTAATATTTAACATCAAAATACGATGTTGATTCTCCCTATTATTTTTTCAACATGTTGAGTATCTAGTATACACATAGTCATGAATATAAAAATTTCTTTTATTTTCCCCCTTCTATATATTCATAAAATTCCTTGAAATGTTTTATTCATAATTTTTTCACTTTGAGAGTCTTAAAATATCATAAATATAGTATTTTTATTTTTCATTTTTCATTTCATTCATAATTAACCAATAAATCATTCTGAATAGTTAGACTTATTTTCATTGGGAGATATTTGAATTATTATGATCTTTTAATTCATACTTATCCTCCAAAAAAATGGACTAGTATCTTCGCAATAACTTAAATGAATGCATCAATAGTCACTGTAATTGATCCTTTATTTATAGTGAATGTGTCCTTAGGAATATATGGAATATTGACATCATTATGACATTAACTATGACTTGGAAATAATTTTACCGCAATTTTTCTCTATTGATCATAGAATATAGATTTTTGAAGGTTATGATATATATATCAGTTTTATATACTCATCACTATTAAATTTTCATACCTTATATCATAGTGATTCAAAACAATAAAATATTTAGGTTTATCTAAATCCATATGATCAAATTGATATGGTCAGATTAAAGTACTATTGTGAATTTATATAAACCATGCCGTCTTATGATGAAGGATTATTGTAAAAAAGTCATTTTGTGAAGACACATAATGAATCATTACTCTCAAAATAATATAATAAAAACATATGATCCAATTTAAATTCCTATGGTCTTATAAATCAAAGGATGATTACCATCACATGAACTCTTCGAACTCAACCTCTATCATTCTTGTAGTTCATTGTCATCTCCAATTTCAACCACATTTCATGATCATCAGTGTGATGTGGTATCTATCATTTGATGTGGTTACACCCTAGAAAACCATACCAACTCCAGTTAATATATATTTTATCTTTATTATTCATCACAAGATTCATTTCACGAGTCTTGAATAACTTATAACAAAATTGTGACATTTGAATAACATGGAATAGTATAATGTAACATTATTTCAATTCCCATTTCTTCAGAATATTTTAATTATCAAATTGTAACATAAAATAATTATTACACTCACAATAATTAATGAACACTAAGGTTACCATTACATAAATGTTCTGATAACCTTTCCCAAGATAACTAGAAACCTTTTCCCAATTCAATGTATTTAAAATAAACATTACACATAATAAATATTACCATTTCACATTAATTTAAATTCAAATATGAACCTTATAATTGTGTCAAATTTCATTTATATAGTCAGAAAACCTCTGGATATACCTTGATTCATGTATAGAATACCTATATATAGAATAATATTATCCTTATATAGATCATGGGTTTTAGAGTGGCCTTTAAATAGAACTAAATTTCCATTTCACAACACGTTGGATTGATATGGTCACATTTACAAAACTTCTTCATACCTTTACATATCATGTACAATTTATAGATTACCTTTATGAAGGTATCATGATATCCCCATTAATCTGAAATAGGTTTTTTTGTTATGTAATAAACCTCACACAATAGTTATATTCCCACTATACAGTTGCTCAGGTTTTTCAAATGAACTCATTAGATCTTCAAATTACATTTGGGCATAAAAAATATTCATGAATATAATCCATGTGTTCTTAGACAGTGATTAACATTGATTCCATGCACAACACACCATGGATGGGTTGTCTTTTGGTTCACCTCTTCAATCTCATTTATGTCATCGAATACGACCAATTTTCCTTTCCATTATGTGACTAAATATTGATTAATCAAATGGTAGAACATCCTTTTTCATAACTTATTTTGAAACTCTGATTCCCAAATAATAAATTCCACTCTTCAAAAAAATTCCATCATTGAAATAAAATAAAACTCATAAATGTGGGTTCATTGCATACTCTTTACTCTCAATTAACTTTAACATTATTTTGTAATGAGTACGGATATGATTAAATTGAGTAAGAGGCATGTTGTTCATTTATATTTCATTAAATTAAATTAAATGGTGAAATATTACTAAAAATTAGTTTTAGTGGGGTTTTCCCACTATATTCAAACAAGGGTTTCCCCACTAAAACCAATTTTTTTAAATGTATGTTATTTATGTTTATATTTATTATTTATTTAGTATTCTATTTTATAACAGTTTTTTTGCATTTTATATATTATTATTAATTAATCACATTTTTTATTTTATAAAATTTAACGTTACATCTTCATAAAAAACCATGTCATAATTTTTTAATGTTAAATTTTATCCGTAGACATTTTTTATGTTTTTTAGTACTTTTTCTTTTATATATTCATTTATATTTGATATTTCAAATAATTAATATATATAGAATCATATATATTTATTTTTTATAATTTGGTTTAAATATATTGAGATTAACAAAAATTAAATTTTAAAGATATTTTCTCAATAAAAAATATGCTTTTATTTTTATAGAGTATTTTTCTGAATTTAATTAGAAATATAAATTGATGATTTATTTCCAATAATTATCCACCTTATATAAAATACTTTATTAATTGTTAAAAATAATATATACCTTATTCTTTATTAATTTTTGAAATTTGTTTAATATTTATATAACTATCTTGTCTGTGAGAATAAATAATGTTATGTGTGTTTTCATTATGATTTGTATAATTTTTCACTCATTTTTAGTGTTATTTACTAATGTCATATATACTAATATACTATTAAATTGTATTTTTATGTTTTTATGTCTATTTTTATTTTTTTTATTTAAATTAATTTATGCGATATGAGTAAATAATACACTCAACACAAAACATGTTATTTATTTTAATTATTTTTTTGGCTTTATTTAAGTTCAGAGTGTTCCATCCAAGTGATGTTAATTTAATGGGTGATAAATATTTAGGTTTTTTATTATAATCCTATATTTTCATGACATTATAATTCATAATTATTTAAATTGAAAATATTTTTGGAAAATTATCAATACATATAACAGATATAAATATTCACTAAATGAAATCCTAATCATGGATGTATTAACCACAACATGCCATGTGATGGAATAAACCAGTTTATAGTTATTGTCTTTATATCATGGTATTTTTCATGTAAATACATGAACTATATAAAAATCCATATCAATGATAGTTCTAAAAAATGAAAATCTTTTATGATTTGTTTTAGAATCATTGGATGATGTTTGAAATAGTTTAAACGAAAATTTATGAAATACATATAGGTTTAAATGTTACATCATGAATTATTGAATTCTATAAATTTATTGTAATGAGTATTATTGTTTTAAAATTTATAAAACATTTTTAATAAGGAAATGATGAATGTTTATGAATTATTCATTGATATAATGCCTTGTAGTATTGTCCTTAAAGACAATAAATAAAGGTTGTGACCATGAGAAGGTGTATAATATTTTTTCATTAATTAACCCCGGAATAAAAGATCCAATTCCATCTTTAACATTGATCCAATGTTTTTGTAGATTATGAATATAAGGGAGACAATTTCCAATAATTTAAAGAATTAGTCATCCAATTGATAAATTATTAAGAATGTGTCCTTTGTATTTTTCTTAGTGATATTAATTAACCCTGACAATGAAGAATAAATATCTTAATCCCATAAAATTCAACATATATATTCATTAATTAAATTATATTTAATTAAATTGAACGGTGGGATTTTCTCAAAAATTTGTTTTAATTTTTTATTTCTATTATGTTTCGATAAGTTCTTCCTTGCAAAAACCCAACAAATATATATGATAATCTTCAATTATGATTGGTTTAAGGTTTTAAATAGATAAATAATATTGGAAAATGATTTTTTCAAAAAACGAAAACAATTTTTATAAATAATATCCATATTTTATGATGTTTTATAAAAAAATGATGTGATTCATTAAAAACCGGAATGGTTTTTGAAATAAATAAAAATACATCATTTTATAAGAAAATGTTTCGAAATATTTTTCCATAAAACAAGGAATCTTAAAATTATGAATTCAACATCATGGTTTTGAAAATAAATAATGGATTGCGTTAAAATAAAAATATCTACTGACAACCATGACATAGTGGAATGAAACCATATCATAGTATAAAATGAATGGTTTTAAAAGGCTTTATGGAAAATATATTTTTATAAGATAAATTCCAATCTTTATTTATAAATATTTATCTTTTGTGATGAAGCAAGAAATGGTTAATAAGTATACGTGACATAGTTTTATGTTTAATTAATGTAAATATTTTTTTAATTGTCAAAAACATTTACAAGCATAGGCCCATAGCACTCATGATGAACCCAAATGGGTATTTTAACCCTAGAAATATTGTTTTTGTGGGGTTGATATAATGTTTAATAAGAAACATAAATAGTTTTTATGTTTTTAATGTATTTATAACTTATAAAATACGGCTAAATAAAATATATTTCATATTTAATTATAGAATTTTCAAAATAAATGCTGATGTAAGTTGTCATATATCCCAAAAAAATAATATAAATTTATTTAAATAGTATAGTATATGAAAACCCACGTTTTCCCCTAAACAGGATACACACACATTATTCTTCATTAACATCACATATTTTTTAGATATTATACTATGAAATGAAATAAGGAAAAATTGTTTAGTAATATTTTGATAAAACAATAAGTATCATATAAAAGTGTGATGAAAATTGTAGTGAGAGAAATATGTCTAATACTGGGAAACATTCCTGATTAATTACTTTATACTTCTCAAAGGATTAGTTCCTCCTCATTTACTAACATTCAGTATATGATTATGTGTCCAATAATTATTCTCCTCCTAGTATGATGCATTAATAAACAATAATACATAAATACCATGGTATATTTACACTAATACACCTACAATTATATCTAAAACATTTTAAATCACTCTCACTAAACATACTTAATGCCAGTGTAAATAGAAAATGTCATATTAGGGTAGGATAAAATAGTGGAAACAATGGGATAATTTAATCAACACACCTTAAATAAGAAAAATTGATCCCTAATATAGTTAACACATGTGTACTATAACCTTATAATGAAAATTATGGACAATAAACATAAATAGATAAACATACTATATAATGGTAATGGAAAAAATCCTTAGATCAAACACTTCCTATTTTGGCAATCTTTTCATAGAGATTCCTAGAATATTAAGAAAAATTTTATAGATTCAAAATAATGTCTGAAAAATGATGATCTAAAAAATTAGTAAACTTATCTGATAAAATAGATACATTTGTATCATCCTAGATCTCCATATTTCATTTATTTCTAACTCCATATATATAGAAATGGTCCCAGATTCTCTCTAAATCTAATAAAAACATTACAAATAAATATATCACCTTAACCTTCATTACAAAGTTCAATCAATTCACACAATGATATATTATCTCATATATCTATTATATATTGAATTTCAATTATTAATTCTCTTAGGATATTATCTAATATGGTTAAAAAAAATTATAAAGATTTAATACACTTCATTTAAACTTTTGTAGAAATTGAGAAAACACCGTAAACATGAACCAATAAAAACTAGATTTATGATGTACCTACCAATGTCTCTATAACATGATATGTAATTAAATAATATACTTCAAAATTAGCATAGATTATTTTATTTCATAATGGAATTAATTATTATCATATGGAAAATTCAAAAAACTCACAAATATGATGAAATTATTTAACATCAGTACAAAATTCTAAAGATGTTATATGAAATTTTATGAAAATAATTTAGAATTTATTAAATATCTGGTATAATTAATACTCTAAGAAATATTCAATTTCAGAAGGATATATAAAGAAATAATAAACACAGTATAATGAGTATTTTTATAGATAATATAATTTTATAATCTATGTTAAACAAGGATTTAATATTATTTACATGTTAATTTTCATTCAATAACATGAAATATTTAAAGACTAAAATTACCTTTTTTGTGATCACCACATATTTTGATCTTAAAAATTTAGGACTTAACTATGATAAATTTTCTTATATTGGATGGAACAAATTTCTATTACCATTTTTTTCACTCTATATCTTAGCTTTTCTATGAAATGAATAATACATTGAAGAATATTTTATTTATAAAATTGGGCATTGTTTACTATTAAAGTTGGTCAACCAAATATAGTAAAAATAAAATCTTCTTTTTTTGGTCATATATGAATAGGTTATTGAATAGTTTTTTGAGGGGATAAAAATTATCCATATTTTTTTAGAAGATAACCATAATTTTTAAGAACTATGTGATCTTTAATTTTTATTATACTGAATAAATAAATGAAGAACCACATACCCATCTCTATTTTTGTAAAATATATATATAGATTTTTGAGAAAATATTGATAGAATACACAAAGAAGTAATTACTTGGTTTATGAGAATTATGGTCTCCAAGGTATAGGTGAATACCTTTATTCTTAGGAAGGATCCTTTATACGTTATGGTTTTCAAAGTCCTCGATTAAATAGAGAGAGTTTGTGTATATGTGTGTGAGAGAGAGGGAGGTTTTTGATTTGAAGAGAATTTTAACATGTCTCTAATACTAAGATACCAAAAAATCACATACTATAATGTTATTTATAAATAAATCCAAGGAGACTTATTTGATTCTAAATGTATAAATATTAGATGATATTTTTTATAATTTACAAATCTATAGCTTACAACTCATCATTTTTATTTTTTATGTTTTTAAAAAAACATTTACTCCTAAAAATCCATAAATAATAATTTAATAACGTTCAAACCAGTTATGTTATCTTGTAATATAAGGAAAAGCATGATCCATGAAAAAAAATTATAAAATTTTAATAGACACTAGTATGGTATAGTTAAACTCACCACATTGTGGTTTAATAGAGTGCATAATACAATATTATCTAAACCACTATGTAATTACTTGTCATTTAGTTTATTTTTCCTTAAATTTTACACGTTCTCTAAAATAATTATAGTCTTATTGGGTTTTCACCTTCTATCACATCATATATAACAACGATTGAAACAATATCCAAAATTGTTTTTGGATATATATCAAAAATCATTTTTTAAAAGTTGTCCTTATTTTTCAAAATATGTTATTGCATATTTAGCAACATGTGAATGTCAATCCTAAGCATATTTTGGATATCCTCAAAAAATATGTTTTTTCATAACAATAATAAAATTTATAAAGAAAACACTTTTCGATAGAACTGAATCCCTATTCACACAAATAAGAAAGTCCACCCATCGGCCTTTATAGTGTTGAAAATTATTATGAAATT
The DNA here is from genome assembly GCA_963277665.1 of Viscum album. Classification (NCBI taxonomy): domain Eukaryota; kingdom Viridiplantae; phylum Streptophyta; class Magnoliopsida; order Santalales; family Viscaceae; genus Viscum; species Viscum album. The sequence continues at coordinate 831,395,040 of OY728119.1, read as the reverse complement.
TTCAATCCATACATATAAGAAAAGGGTGAATTATAGAAATAAATAAATAATACTAGAGAAACAAATGGGTCATCCCAGATATCTATCGAACAAGTGTATCCCCATACCATTTTCCATAAATTCTATCATATATAAGTGTTTATAATCATATAATCACTTTTCATAAGGCATGGAGTGACCACGGGTCATAATCTTCATCAATTGTTTATAACATACTTATTCATTCACGATTCTATGAGTAAATATTGGATGTATGGATTAACATGTAATAATTAATTAATCAAAATATATGAGTACATCACATGTCACGCATCCAAATATATAATTACATTACATGTTCTTTATCTTGGTATAACCATACACTCCCTTGGTCTATCTCAATGGATGGGACAAATGTCATGATGAACATATGATTAAAGACATGATCAATATTAGAAATAACCACCATATTTTCAGCACAAAATCAATTTGAGAATAATAATTATATCATATTATGAATGTTATCATGTTAGGTATATATTTCCAATAAAAAGTGTTGGGATTCAATATAAAATTTACACTGCAACTATAACAAAGAAATAGTTTATGATACTCCATGTGGTTTACATTTTAATAGTCTTGGTTGTGTCAAGATAAATCATTTTCTTATCAGATTAGTATTCACTAATTATATTTTACATAGTTATGTTCATTATAAAAATATTAGAAAATTTTTCACCCAAAATGAAAATTCATTATTTTTAACCAAATTTGGTTTTCATGTATTATATTGTTTTGTGTAAAAATTATTACTTTAATATTAAATTATTTTAATTTTAAATAATGGAATTAATTTTTGATATCGAATGAAAAAATTATCTTATGTTTAACTATTTAAACATTTAATGAAATTTTTATTTTTCAATGAATAGTGAGAAATAATGATTTTTTATTGAAATTTATTTTTTCATTTAAAGTAGATATAAAGTAAAATTAAATTTTGGATAATTCATAAAAAAAATTATATTCTTTTCAATGAAATAAATTTAATTATGTTATTTTTAATGAATTTTATATTTTAATTTAGTATAAATACATTTTTGTACCAGAGAAGTCATTTTTCTATGATACCATTTTAATTATGTTTTTAGGATTAATATTAAAATAAATTACTTATCTTATTTATTCTTAATCATGGAAATTGAACACTATATTTTGAAGAATGAGGTCAATATTTTTTAAATAGTACCCTTTTATTTTTCATCATTATGAATAGTAGGATTATTAAATTTATGTCACATCGATAAGGGTAAAATGGATAATTTTGGTTAAAAATAATATGATAAGGAATCAGAAATCACCTGAACAATTACATTTTTTATATTGGGGAGATTCTACCAAAAATAATAATAATTTCTAACAAATTAACATTTTTCCATTTTGGCCATGGTTTTTTTTCTTAATACTATTTTATATAAATAAATGTAAAAACTGTCATTCTATTTATTTTATTATATGTAGTTTTCCAACCCATGGATAAAAAGATGATATTTTCATATCTAAATATTAAATTTAATAATAAATTATTATTTTGATCATGTTAGTTCATTTATAATTTTTAAGAATAAAATAATAACCTTAAGTGCTTAAGTAACACTGACATAATGTTTGGGAATTCTATAAAAAATAAATAAAAATTTCACTAGAAAATATAAAAATAATATTATTTTAGAGAGTTATAATATTTATTTCAGTGATTTTCCACCAAAGTGAACATTTGTCCATAGTGGACATGCATCTGTTGGCCCAGAATCCCACTTTCCAAATGTTGCTGAAATCCATCACTTTTTAGAGATGTCTTATCCTTGATCGAAATGGGATGATGGGATTTTGGTTTCTCCTTCTATGGATTCCTCCTTGGAACTTTCTTCATTGTCTGATTCTCCCTTACTGATTAAGATGTTGTTCGTGAAACTCATTACCAGTTCCATCTCTTTGTGGACACTAGTTAACCATGATGTTTCTATCAAGACATTACAAGGGGTCCTCTCAGGGAAGCAACCATCGGTTAAGAGAGTAGTTATACTGAGGCATATGTGGCTTGTCATGACGTTGGAACACTATAACACTAGTCTTGTTTCTTGTTAGGGGGATTCTCAAGGGAGTACAAACCAAGGGTTCCCCACATTAGTTTCATCATATTGTATGACATAGGCATTCTCTAATGTTTTCCTTGACCTTCCATGTTTAACAAGGGTTATCCTACGAGTTTAATGCCTTGTGGATACATCTTAGACTGATCAGAACACTTACAAGAATTGACAAGATGATAACAACCCTAGGAGGGAACACCTAGAGGGTTTACCAGATATATGGGTCAAGAATCCCAATGAGGATCGACCTAGGATGGATTTTCCTTAAAAAGGACAGTTTTCACACCATGAAGGAAAATCAGGATAACAATGATTGTGAATTAGGGACGGGGGGTCCTAGTAAAGAGGACACCAAGTACTACCATTGGCGGGGTTTAAAAATCAAGGATACTTTATATATACCCTGTATATAACATCGGGATGAAGATCAATGTAGTTTGAAAAGTTTATTTGGGGCTTACACACCGAGACTACTCAGGTGGATGGAATGAGATTACCAGGATGTATTAGCCCAGGTAAAATCAGGTTGAATAAGGAATAAGAGTCATAGGATGGGAGGGATGGATATGGAACTAATTTGAAGGTTACAGTATTAGGCTTGAACCTCTGGGTGGATTCTTACATATCCCAGTGCCAGATAATCAAGGTCCACATTGTTCAGGAATATGTGACGAGACACCTAAGGATGTGACTTGTGAAGAAATGATGCATGGATGGGGGTCTCGGAGGAAGTGTAACCTCCAGGTTAAGGCATTATCATCCCAAAACATGAGGGCTCGAGAGATAGAGATATCAACATAGGACTTGAGTGATGGGTTTAAATCTCAAGGAGGATTATTATATATCCCTATCGCAGGGAAGTATAGTCCACATAGTTCCGGAATGTGGCATAGAATTGGTGTGTACACAAAGGAAAATGACCCAGAGATGTACTAGGGATTACATGTGGTTTTAAACACATCACAAGAGTGATGAACATGGTTTTAGGGATATGGTGAAGTGTGTGGGGCTTACGCATGGCCAGCTACCCGGGGGGATCACACCAACTTAGGGAGGATGATAGTAGAGATGTGTCCCAGAGAGAGAAGATATCACATCGCAGGGCAGATCCCTAGGAGGGAGCACCATAATTTACCCTAGATTGGGGTTGAATTTCAAAGAGGTATCCTATATACCTAGTGTAGAAGACAAGGATCATAACCCACATAGTTCCCGAATATAGTTTAACAGCATTCGAGATGGGTAGTGAACTGACATGAAATGGATGGAACATATGTGTGATGAGCTTGAACATCATGTAGGATTTTTGAGTATCCTAATGGCAGGGAATCAAAGTCTACATAGTTCAGTGGAGAAGGGAATGAAATTAGGGTGTATATAAAGGGAATCACTCAGAGACATGCTAGGTCTTACACATGGATAATGGCCAAAAGGCAGTTTCATGCTCAATGCCTACTCTAATCTTACGTGATTCATGCCTAGTTTGAGAAACAAGGGGTAGAATCTGACTTGAAGATTGCATCATGATATGTAGGACCATGAGGGATGGTGAAGAGATTATGAATTGTTAGCAACCTAAAGACGATGGATATTGGGACTTAATCTAGGATGGGATCCCGAGGAGGGTGTCCAGATGTCTGATCAAGATATGACCATCGTACTAGGATCACCCTATCAAGGTGTGTTGGGTCATACACAGAGGTTTCTCTAGGGGCGCACAGTGTCAATGAATAGAGGGAAAGAGGAGGCTGATAGAAAAGGTGAGGAGAAAAAGGCACCTGATCTCATCCCTTCTCCAGTCCACTCTTGCCTACCACATATGTAGAAACTCATTATGTAATTTCATGTGTTCAAGATGTGGTTCTTTTGTTAGTTTAACATCCTGCAACTTATACAAAAAGGATTCACTCCTCAACCTTAAGAATTTGATAACTTTGAGTAACCCATTCTCATGGAATATAAGGCACATGAAAATTCAAGAAATGGTGGGGTAGAGGAGTGGTCACCTGAGGAGATCACATTAACATGTATATAGAAATATGAAATAGACATTAGTGTGTCTAGGTGATGAAGACTAGGGAAAGGAAAAAAATATAAAGAACTACTAAGGGGACCATGAACTCACTTTATACTAGCTTAGAGGGCCGCATGGGAGACGGTTTTGTGTGGAATGGGGCCCAAATAGGATGATCATTATAAAAGAAATGTTGTTTGTGGAAAAATGGCGCTTCACGAGGGATATGTATTTCACGAAGGAATGGTGCTTTGTGAAAGAGATACTTGGGTATAGAATATCTATGTGTAAATTTTTTTTTCTTAATTTGAGGATTTCTCCATAAAGGATCAATTATTTGTGGATCCTTGAGAAACCCAATATGGATTTCTCCTTTGCGAAGGGGGAAGAACTTCACAAAGGGCATCCCTACAATAGGCAATGGCCACAGAAATAAAAAGGATGCATGTCTCATAGAGCTCAAGGACCATTTGAGATCCATTTTTCGGGTGCACAAAGATCATCACAAAATTAGACTTAGAAGGAAAAAGGGTGGAGTTAACATCATTTGAATGGGGTGACCCTTTTTTTGGTGATATAGGTTGGTACAGCTAGAAGATCTCACCATTGATAATAACTAGAATGTGGTAAATTAAACAGAGTGCCAAAAAGGGAATACATATGCGATTGGGTCTATAAATGGAGTGAGATTCCATAGAGGAGAACCGTTTTTGAGTGGGTCCATGAAAGGAGTAATACACTGAGGAGGGGATCCATTTGTGAGTGGGTCTGTGAAGGGTCTTTATAAAGGAACATTGCGAAATAAACCCATTTGAGGATATTTCTACACTTCCAGGAAACTCAGGTCCACATTTAGATTTGAACAAGAAATGACTTTGTTCATTACTTTGGGTGCATGAGTTTCATTTTAAAAAACCCCAACTCCATGAATGGGAGTCAATGGAGAAAGAGATTGGATCTTGAGGGTATGTCACTAAAAACACTTATTAGATCATGAAGCTAAATCATGAAGAATGTAGGATCCAACACAGTGTGAAGCCATGTTGGCCAATGGAAACTGTGATGTAGGGAAAAGGTCACCCAAAAGGGTAGGTAATGTTCATCCTGAAGGGTGTACTAAGTTAACTATGAATCATGAATCATAAATTTTCTATTTTTTCAAAAGGTTGGGGCTTGATACTCAATTTATTATTTAAATCAATGTCTTCTTTAAGACTGTGTATAGGGAGACCTATTACATAGCCCGAAGACCAAAGGATATGTGGCCTTTATAAAAGGCTTAAAATCCCATTATTTGGCCCAAAGGACCCCTCGGTGAATATTACTACTACAATACCTACGTTGCTATTGTAGATGCTACAGTAACACCACCCCTACAGTTCCTACTAGAGTCCATCTGCCACTATAGTGTCGTCACTGAAACTGTTCTGCCGCTGCTACATTACTACTATAGCACCATGCTACAATACTTCTATAGTACCAGGAAATTTTTCCCTACCTAGATTTGATATTGTGTCCTTTGGATTCCAAGCAAGAGCCTATACCACCTGGTTTTAGGCATGTTGGTAAACAAATTTCATATAAACAGGGCTATACTACTTATTTTTCAGTACCTAGATCTCGATGAACTTCTATGATCACACTCTCATTCCGTGAAAAGATCCACCCCAGGAACACAACTACATGAACCGGGTTCTATAGTCTGTTTCTTTATGAATACTTTTCAGCGAACCTGATAATTGAAAACCGCTGCTTCTGTGCAATGAGAGATGCAAGAAAGGAAGCTCTGTTAATAGTATATATGAGTGGTCTCTATTGATAAAATTCAAAAAATTTATTATTCTATGGATGCTAGATGCTCAGGATGATACTCGAGAATATCTCACTGATACAACTCAAATTAAATAAATGGAAGAAAATATCCACATAAGGGATTACATTCTATGTACTTATGACCATAAATTGTTGATGTCACTATTATTGGTTATTCATAAGGACTTCCCACTATGAATATGGATTCTTCTATACAACATTGGATTATGGATGATGTCTCCATTCCTAAGGCAATTTGATATGATTCGACCTACTAGTATAGTGTTACACTAGGACCACATCAGTTGTACATGGCTACAGATGGCCATGTTGGGAATGATGATAACCTTGTCATAGTGCACTGCCTCCAAAATCATGTCAACAATGTATATGGAATGAATCTGTAAGCAGAGACATCCCTGATCTATTAAATTAATTTCATCAAGGTAGTTCATGGGAATCTTGAAAAGGTGTGGATCAACATCCATGATCTTATCTAGGGTAATAACATTATTGATGAGTGGGATTGGGCCTACTGGGTGTGTGCATCCAACATTGAGTTTGAGCATGATATCAAGTGAGTAGACCTGTATGAATTAATATGAGCTTTCAAATTTGTTGTTTCCAAACAAAAATTATTCATGTCAAAACTTGTAATCTAGTAGTCACCAAACACCAACCCATTCCACCTATATCACAGGGAGGTTGGAATTTTCGTCTAGGATATATATTAAATCTTAGGCATTCTGATTCTAGGAAGAATGTACGATGAGTTTTTTCCTTCCATGAATGTCAAGGACGATGTGGAAAAGAATATTTTTTTGGTGAAGGAATTTCTGAACCTTGTTTTGGGCATAAAAAATGATAAGAAAAACACCAGGGATGTCTATTTCATGCAGCGGTTTGGTTACATCATAAACATTCTTCCTGAAGGAGTAGCAGTACCATGGAAACTACCAACAAGGAACCCCTACCTTCCTGAGGGTAGCTCAAAAAGGGAAGGATGGTTCGTACTTGAAGATCCTATAGGATAACCAGCCACAACTGTTTGGATTTGGCATTAAGGATGCCCAACTGCCAATAGTCTGGTTTACTCAATTCATCTCAGTGCTGATATGTGGCTGGATGTTGTCATTTAGGGATGCACACATGGGAGCATGACCAAAAAAATTTATTATGGATGTGAAATTGGATTATGTAGAATGAATTACCCTAGGCATACCAGGGATAGTGAAGTTATATCATTTACTATTGAACATTAGTGAGGGAAAGAGGTCTCCACAGTTGAGTGATACATTCCACTTCCTATACAACTAGATCATTGTCCACATTGGAGGATAAAAATACCTTAATCCCATATCTCCCCTTGGGATAACCTCTCGAACAATGATTTGGAATATTTTGGGGACCTCCCTGCTCAATCTAGGCATGATAATTTTGCTGTGAAAATTTGAGAAAGACCATAAATTCATCTACGAACCATTTCTCCTACCAACTCGAGCATTCACTGATGATGGAACTTACACCCTAGATAAGTGGTCATATATTTTATCCTTTCGTGGTGGTGTGTTGGTCGTGTAGGTGGACTATAAAACCATATGTGAACCATATACTCAACACAATATTTCAAGATAATTCCAATGTTTGCAGAGGCTAACTCCAAAGGTGTACGTGGGGGTGCATCATGATAACCATCGGTGTTTGATGATAAGAAAATAGTTGATGTTTACATTGGAGGATGAAAAGATGTGGAATGAGCTTCTCCCACTTACCACTACCTTTATATTGATTCACAATATGCACTGAGTTGGGCAGCTACATACCATGGTGAGATGTTGAAGTAGCCAACAATCTGAGAAAGTAGAGAATTAGTCCCCACACCTCAAAGTCAATTTCAAGAATCAATAAGGGGACATTCAGAGGGTGGTGCTGACATAGGTCATGATGAAAAGGTGGTACAATTATGGTTGAATGGCCACAAACCTCTTCTAGTCGAAGGTGATGTATGGGATGTTTCATTTTTGGACTTAGAAACTCCAATTTTGATGACCTAGGAGAGAGGATAATCATCAAGGGGTTCCTCAAGGTTCCCACTTAGGCTCCTGAGAATCATTTCCATCAATCAATTATTCATGCTGATGCTATATATTTGAATGCTGGGGAAGATAGTAAATTTGATAAACACCTCCTCTACACCGATGACATATGGACGGACATGAAAAAGCATGGGATGCAGCTAGAGTAAATTGATTTTTCCAAATCTAACTTCATGGTGTCCCCATCTATGGTAAGAATGTTTATAAAAGAATTGGAGGAGATATAATACTCTTGAGGCACTGCATGACCACTGACAAGATGTGTAAGGGTGATGTTGTACAAGTCTATCCCCCTAACGTCATTGGAGGCTCAACAGGAAGAGATATTTCCTTTGTCTAACTCATATAGTTCCTAGGGGGAAGTGGTTGATGCTGAAGACATTCATAAGGGTAAAAATGATGTATCTTCCAAGGGAGGTTCTCCAGAGGATGGATATTTCTTGTCCATGGGGATACTTCCCTAGGAATATTTTCTACATATATTGATGTAAGTCGCAAATATTATCTTGTGATATTATGTCTCCCAATTTATCTTGGTCCATCAATTAAAATCTAATTTTTAAAGAGGACCTTGTAGAAACCTCCCATATCTTCAGGGATGGATATCTGATAACGTGTGTGGAAGACCAATCACTAGGACTCACATATATAGAAACTACAGTAATAGAATGAAGCTATATTGGGGAAGAAAATGTATCATCATAGGAAGACTATAGGATTACTACCATATACTAGTGAATTTTCCTTGGAATTCTAGTGATTAAGAGATAAATGCGGGACTAATAGTTTGACCATCATAATTATCCTACTTCTTATAGCCACACCTGCTGTTTTTCTCAATCAATGTGACCGACAAAATCCATTTCTGAACAGTTATTAGAATGGAGGGATCCATACTTTTACGGATGGCCAGAGGACCTAGGTCCTCTTTACTGGGAGTGGTGAATGACTATATGAAATCAATAACCCAAGATGGATAAGATATAGTTCCTGGTGAGCAATCATTCATGGTGGTAGGTGAAGCCATTGGCGGAGTTGAACTAGGAACCATCCAGGATAACATTATTGATATAGAATACATCGATGAAGGCCAACCAGAAAAGATGGAGTCTGATTATTTAGATGTAATTACTTAGTAATATCATTTAATTGAGCTCCAGAATACATTTCCTAAAAATGAAACAGTTAATCCCTTATATCTGAATGGTTCTAATTTTGATGCGGCTAAAGATAGTAAAGAGGATCGGTGCCGAGCATGGAAGCTAATCAAGCGGTACCTCAAGGAGGTTCTAGAACCTAAGTGAATAGAATGAATGGGATCACATTGAACATGGCTATGGGATCTATTTGATGGAGTGGTAGATGCGTGGCATCTACATACATTGGTCCAAGAATACTTTTCTGAAAGGATGTGGGTGAGTAGTCAACACCTGGATGCCAAGTGGAGCAGGAAACGTATGAAAATATCTAAAAACACCAAGTGGATGAGAAAGTGATCCCGAGAATCGATGGGTAGATGAGAGATCATTTCACATTCAATTCTAAGAAAAAAGGGATTGAAAAATTACTGAAATCCCAACTGGTGAAGGCCCGTGGTCAATTAACATAGGATAACCATCATGTAGTGGATCATCAAGATGATTGGGATAAAATGTAGTCCAAGGCTGATAAGATTAAATCAACAACCACTGATGAGGATAAGGAACATGGGTAGTATAATAAAGCCTTTGATTCTAAATTCCAAAGAGTGGTAGAATTAAAGAATTCCATTGATGGATTAAATCCATAAGGGATGTGTTTAGGCCAAACTCAGACATACTTATTTCGTCAACTTTCTCACATAAAATAAACTCTAGACATATATCTTACTTGTTTTTATTATTTAATTTCAATCATATCTATGAATCAACCAACAATAAACCCCTAATCTCACAATGGTCATTCCCAATTTAGGAAATAAGGGATGATCGTGAAACTACTCACATGGGATATGGGGGCACCAGCTTTTCATCGAACACTTTGGATATAATTGACCACCCATAGTTTTAAAACTGTGAGGGGGATATGACTAGATTGTAGGTTTATTATGGTATCCCTATAGACTTTACCAACACAATCTATCACATCAGAGTGATAAGGTCAGGGGTGTTAGAATCTACCCAAACCAGGGAAATGAAAAGCGTGAATCACGATACCCAAAATTCGGAACACAGTGAGGGTGAAATGATAGTTTATGATAACTACTGACCACTCTCTCAACACAATATCAATATCACATGACCTGGATTAGGAATAAAAAAATGAGGACCAACCCCTGACCATGTTTACAACACGTGTTCAAACTCAAAATTTCATTCGATGCCTTCCATAATGTTGGACTAGGATAGTAGGTGAAGTTATGTTGCATGGGACTGGGCCATTAAGGGATTCTCTCAGATGTGGAGGAGGATGATAAAACAAGTAAAAGGCATAAAATGTGTGGATGTGGAGTGATGGGTTGTTTTAATAGAGTCCAAAACTCTTGAAATTATGCCACTGTGATTAAAACACAACATGTGAGCCCACCGGTCTGAATTGAGATGAAACCTACTTCTAGACAAGAAACCTCTACTAGGGGCCTAGGGTGGCTAGTAGTTTTATGTCTTGCAGATGAGGATGATAATCATTTAGTTTAGTGTTTTACGGTGTGAAAGATGAATGGAATAGTTTAACATCATATAACTAGGACATTACACATAGTTTAAGGTCATATTTCCTAGATCATAACCTGTAGTTTAGATTCATTTTACATAGACTAGGGGCCCCTAGCTTATTGTCATAGATTTTGGATAGAAAATTTCCCGGTTTAATGTCATGTTCACATGATATGCCTATGCAGTTTAATGTCATGTTGTGAGGACCAAGGAGATCTCAGTTTATGGTCATAGAGCTCAGACCATGAGATGTATAACATTCCATGTGGTAATAGTCCTTATCAAAACCACTAATCCCACATGATCCATGCTCGGTGTGGTAAAAAGCGGCAGAAAATATTTGTACAACACACATAAACATAAGATATGGGAATGAAGGTGTGAGGCTCATGATGACCGCTTGACTTTGGTTCACCTAATCAATGTGCAAAGGTTCACATAAGAATGACATCGAGGGAGTCAATATTTTTAATGGAAATAAAAATGTAAGAAGTAATGTTAATCTTGGGACCAAAATTTTGGATTTGAATAAGTTGGAGATTAAGATGGAGGATATCCTTTGACCATGTTTACTATATAGTATTCATATCATGTGACCTGGAAAGAGAAAAAACATAGAGGATTGACCTTTGACTATATTCACAATGCAGGACTTGTGTCAAATTTTCATTTGAGATCCTCTAGGACATTGGCCCAAAATGGTATGTGAGCCAAAGTGGCATGAGAGCATAATGTTTAAGGGTACTTTCGGTCATGAAAGATAATGGAGACCCCAATGAAATGAACAAAAATCATTGCAGTAGGATGAGGGAATGTCCATGAAGAATCCAACACTCTGAGTCCCATACCCCAACACATCTGAGTATGTTGATGCACCAAGATAGGGGTGGAGGGATACAACTGAATGAAAAATTATCTAAAGGATGAGTAAGGATACTCTTTAAATGGGTTGATCAACATGGGGTTGGACCTAAATACAAAATGTCTGGTCATTCCCAAATATCCCATAAGGACAGGAATCAAGCCACATGTAGTTCTCAAAATTCCATTAATTTTAAAATCATGTGGTAATTAAAGAAGGGATAGAGGTATCTTACATGTGGAATGTGTATGTAATTGAAATACAACCTGAGGTGAATGAAAACCAATGATTCCTCAAACTACACTATTTATAATCCCAGGAGACAACTCAGGCCAAGGGGATGAGGAACATAATTGAAAGACCAAGGGCTAGACCCGAAATTTTTTTTGGGTATCTATATGTATCCCATAAGGATGAGAATCAATCTATACATATTTGCGATATTCCATTCAGTTTAACATCATATGGTAAGGACATTGGGTATGATATTGTTTGAAATAAAAGGAATGGGTTTGCATGGAGTGATAATGAAAAACTCGATGTGAAAGATAAACAAAGAGGCCCACACTACACCATGAATCCCCAATTAGGGCCAAGTCCTAAGGTCCAAGAGAAAACGTATGACTTTTGATACCTAGGGCTAGAACCAGATAAAAAAATACAGGGGGATAATATGTATCCCATTAGGATGGGACTCAAAAAATATGTATTTCTTGAGAATTTAGGCAGTTTATCATCTTGAGGTATGAATGTGAGGGAATGGGGAAATCCCTTGGGAATAAATGGTTGAACTATTGTTAACATTACATGAATGAGAACCAAATAATCCTTACCACACCACATAGTCCCAGAAGAACCAGGGCCCTGGGGAAGAATGAAAGAAAAGGATTGAAAGACAAGGTGTTGGACATTGAGAAAAAATGACTGGGCCTTCTGATGTATCTCATAAGGATGGTAATCAATCCATATGTAGTTCTTGATATTCCATGCAGTTTACCATCATGTGGTAAGGATGATTGAATGAGGAAGTTTTCATAAGGAGGGAACAAGATGTGGCTATTAAAAACCTAACATGAATGAAGACCAGAGAGTCCCACACCAGATGACATGATCTTAGGGGAATCCCGGGGTCGAGAGATCAAATATGGAGGAACTTGGGGTTGGGCCTGGATAAAAAATGTCTGCTCATTTCTACGTATCCTATAAGGATAAGAAACAAGCCACTCATAGTTTTTTAATTCCATGTATTTTAACAACATGTGGTAATGATATATGTGATCTTAGTTTTATGATCATATGGCTGGCACCATGAATGTTTTTTTACTATTTAATGTTTATCATTACATAGGATGAGGACTCAATCAAGAAAATTACTGCTTGAAAGTGTTGTAATTGGTGGGAGTTATAATATGCTCACCATCTATGGTGTATAGAGAGTATGCATCATTATGGTAAACCTTGTAGATAATATAAGGTCCCACCCATTTGGCTCCAATTTTGGTGTCTTCTAACCGGGTATCATTGGAATCCTCATGGCTAAAACCATATCGCCCTAAAGGAAAGAGAGAAGACAAAAAATTCTTATTGAAACCCATTACAATTATATTCTAGTACCTCTATATATTGTGCTAGGCCTGAAGCCTATTTTCATAGAGGGATTCCAATTTATCCAAACAGATTTATTCCTCATTGTCTGAAGTCTTATAATCATAGACTTCTATGGGTAGTGATAGAAAATTAATTTTGTGGAAAATATTTCCTCTTTTCTAGATATTGGTAATATGTGATCACTTGGGTGGAATTTTGAGTTGTCGTCTAGTAATTCCAGAGAGCGTTGGAGAACTTTTCCAACATAATTTTTAGTTTTTGACCAATCAACTTGTGAAAAATGTTAGAGAGGTTCTTACTAAATGCCTCAATCTTTTAATTTTCATTCTCATAATACTGAGATGTATGGTTAGACTCGATATTGTACATGGCATAAAATTTATTCAGTTCGGATTCCTGGATGCTCGTGCCGTTATTGGTGATAATAACGCGAGGGACTCCATATTGATGAATGATATTTGATCTCATGAACTCAATGAAAAAACAATACTTCAATTCATTGAGTGGAATGACCATTGCCCACTAGGGAAAAATCCATGGAAGTCCGGATAAACCAACACTAGCTAGCTGTTATTGGAAGATATGGTCCCACACCATCGAGTCTCCCGACCACAATGGGCCAAGAGTACATAGTAGTATTGAGGGGATCAGGTGAAAATGAAAAAAATTATCATTGATCTAGAACACAAGAAATATTTGAGATAACCCAACACAGTCATGGATCTTGGTGGGCTAGGAGTAGACCAGCCTTCAGATCTGGTGGGAGAGTTTAGGTCCTGCCTGATGAGCTTTGTAGGAAAAACCATGGACTTCCTATATAACCTTCAAAGTATCATCTACCTAAATTAAATTGATGATAATTCCATGAAAAAACATCTTTTTAATATCTTCTCATGGTTGGGACTACTCATGAGGGTGAACTTTTCTCCACACTGAGGGATTCGCTCACATTCGACATTATCTTTCATGGTATTTCCATGTTAAAGGTACTTGATACAAGGAGTCATCCAATTAGCGCTCTATTCTACTGTGGTAGGGGTACATAGAGGTCCATATGTGGAGGTAATGGCAGTGAGATGGATTAACTTCTAGCCATCATCCTCATCTGGGGTAACAGGAGTGATGAATCTTCGATACGCCACATGGATGATCAAATCATCTGGGTCAGGCTTTGCAAAAGAAGAAGAATGGCTTGAAAAGGCATAAGATCAACCATTATGTGATCAATAAACATGAATGACCTTATACTAAAAATGGAACTAGTCCATTAGTTGGTGAGTACATTCTAACAAGGGCACAATCTCAATATTTTGGATGATGTCGTCACTATTAATCAATTAGATGACTAGTTCAGAGTCCCCCTTGACATGCATGAAATGAACTTCAATTTCCTAGGATAGATTGAGAACAATAATTATATCTTGATACTACAAATCATTATTGGTGCAGCATAATGAGAGCAAGAATGAATAGGGCAAGACAGATTGTGAAGGTTTGATGATGACGATACCCAGGCCAACTCTATTGAGTCTGGAATAATTGAGTCTGCTACCTACCAGGCACCATGATGTAGCATAAAGTGAATATTCTATCATGGAATGACTTGATCCAATGAGAGGATGGTCTCATATAGGATTTTAATATCTAGATAATTCTCTATAAGGGTAGGATGGGTGGTAATGAAGTTTGACCATTTTTATCCTTAACATATTTCCAAGGAACAAACCTAATGTTGAACTGATGAAGGATGACTACACATCGATCTAGATGGCATGTAAACATTTGGACTTTTAGAAAATACTTTAGAAAATCCACCCAAGATACCAACTATATCTTGTGGTTATGTACATAGCATCGCAACTTCTATACTGCGAAACCAGTGCAAGGCATCTCTTATCGTTAACATAATATATTTTCTCTATATTGAGGAACATGGGACTGAGATAGTATAAATTGTTCTCCATACCATCATTGTTCATCTGGGTGAGAAGGGCACCAAGGGATTATTCTTGGGTGGTCACACAAATGAGCAAAAACTTTATGAATATGGGTGGCATCAAAACTAGAGGTTGTAGAAAATATTTCATGATCTCCTCAAAGGAAGTCTGGAACTCATCATCCCACTGGTAGATGAAAAATATCTTCATGAGCCAGAAAAAAGGTCTTACACTTTCCTACGAGATTCAAAATGAATAAACTTATATAGGATAAGTGGCCTTAAAGGCCTTAGAGCTCTTGATGTTTTCTAGGAGGGGGAATCTGACTGATTGCCTTTATCTTCAATGGATCGATCTCGATGCCTCTATATCTAATGAAGAAGTAATGGATCCTTCCAAAGGTTACCCTGAAGGCATGCTTCAAGGGGATACTCTTCATACGAAGAGATAAGAGGAGGATGGACACATTCTCAAGATCTTTGAGATTGTCCAAAAACTAGAGAGACCAAACCACCAGGTCATCCATGTTGTCTTCCACCCATGTTCTGAGGATTTATATGATGATGCAGTGCATGGAATATAGATAGTTATATCTTGCATTCTTTATACCAAGTAGCATTGCATTGTAATTGAGAAAACCTTGTGGAGCTCTAAAGGTTTTAGAATCTTCTCCCATAAGGACCATTATTATTTTATTATATCTGAAATACACATCTATAAAGGATAGGGCGTGGAACCTAGTGGTGGAATCAATCAACATATCTATCAAAAAAGAGAAAAATCATCCTTCATAAGGTGGTGGTTGAGATCATGGATGTCAATATTGAATTTGAAATGTCTTTTCTTCTCCCTTATGGGAATGATGTTGGATAAACATCCGGGGTATTGGACTTCATTGACGAAGTTTTCTTTAATAATCATATCAACCCCAACCTCGACCATGGAACCATGATAATGGTGCCTCTTCCAAGGAGGCTATATTAACTGACAAAAAAATACTTGAAGACTAAGATAGGGGAAAAAAATAAAATGATCTAGCTATAGAATATCATAATTGCTCTAGGAAAATACACCTCTGTGATGTTTTAAGAAATCCTCAATCTGTTTTTGATCTTTCGCAATCATAGATGAACTGATCGATGTTAGTCTCAGATCTACATTGATACTATGATTTACCAGTACCAACTCATTAACGGTGGTGGAGACACCTTATTCGAATTTTATAGGATCATCTTTCAAATATTATTCATTATCTAAGACAAAAGGATCATCCTTAGGGTCAAATATTCCAGCTGACTGACCCTGGTGAAATGGTGGTCTCAAGTTGAATGGAGGTGGAATCCTCATAGGGAGACTCCAGCACTTAAGAAATAGTGGATACAAAGTCTATCAATCCAATCTGATACATCCTTTGATCCAAGTGGAAATAGTTAAAAATATCAATGAAGTAGCGATGCATCGTATTAAGCCAGTTGAAACTTGATTTCCTAAATAAGAAAGTATATCATATTGTTGTTTCCATTGGGTGAACATCATGATATCATGCAGGGGTAAGGGGATCTCGTATCTATTGAGGCTGATTTGTGTATGAGTATGAATTGATCTTTCAGAATTCCTTTTGTCTAGGAATGAATTTCTCCCTTATCCCAGTGATGAAAATATAATTCCCCATGTCTCCTGTTCTGAATTCTAATAGATGGATTGGGAGGATGGATTCAACATCCAAATCTTTCCTTGGATTAACCACATCAATAGTCTACTCAACCTTATTTTTCGTAACCTTATTTTCCTTGATTATGTGTTAGTCAACATATAGATAGTGGGATTTCCAAGATGAAATGGTATATACATCACATTGGATTATGCACACTCCACCACTAAGGGAGTATACAATGCAATGTTTATAGGAGGAATGAACTGCCATGTGAAGGTGGAGACAAGGTCTACCCATCAATGTGGTATTGGTGACATACTGTGAGATTACCTGAAACCTGGTGATGAAAACCAATACCCTGAATTAGATCTTCAAATTGGGTTTTCTAACTGGTGTCTTCTTTATCATGTCATAACTTTGAGTCTTTAGGTCGGATGGATTTAGATCTACTATAGACAGTCCCAGCTAGCGGACCATTCTATTCGAGATGAGAATGGTCCTGGACCCAGTGTCAAGAATGTATCGATGGAATTCCAATCCATTGATCTGATCATTGATATAAAATAGATGGATGTGCTTCTGTACTAGAGAACCATCATGTTATGTAAAGAATGAAATGATGGGATAACATTATGAAACCTTAGATTCATTATCAAGTAATGTATTTTTAGCCTCTACCTCCGTGTCAAACTAGTGGGAGCATATCAAAGACTGTTAAAGGGTTTCACACATACCATTGGATGGCATTATAGCCGCAATAATCAAGATATATGTAGGAATACTTGTGAGGTACATAATTATATCATACATCCGTGATAGGCACACATTTCTACTAACATGAGGTTCCTCTTTGCCATGGGGTATGATAGGAACTCTGGTCAAACCAATAGATTCTAGCTATTGTTTGGGATGTCCCACTGCTCTCTATTCTAACCATAAAAATCACTACAGACTAACAAAGGGATGAAGAATGTCTGTCCTCAATTATATGTGGACAATAATATCGTGGTCTCAATGACTCAGCATGATCGAGGAACACAAAAGGTGTTGGGAGAGAACCTAAGGTGACATAATGACATGACTGTGTGTGATGAGCTCTGTGTTGAGCCTCCTATCTGGTCTTAGTTGGATGCACTTCTTAGTTAGAATCACTGTATGAAACATTCTATAAATTCAAATATCCATGATTTCATCAATTATGCCACCGATTGGGGACATTTGGAGGGTTTACACAACACTCCATGTTGTCAGGAACCATGTAAGGTTCTACTAACTCGACGGTGTTCAATGAGGCATACTCTTGGTCATTACCTAAAGTGTATTCCATCACTAAGAGAAATATGAAGGCTATTTTCCTCTCAATGGGAATGAAGTCACCGAGTGAATGGGAAAAATTTGGCACTGTCTAGGGTCTTTTATTTCCCTTTTGCTGCCTCCACCTGCCATTTTGAGAAGTGGAGTGATGAGATATTGATGTAACATTAGAGGATGGGAGATGTGCGATAACCTCAAAAAGATTTTGACCATTCAAATGAACACAAATGATTCTAGGTGAATGAGTGACCTCCTTGGGAGACATCCATTATTCGTACTTCTAGGACCTGTGGATGGAGACCTACTTTCATTCATCCTTACTGTCACTATAACACCTCAAGATTTTATGAGAAATAATCCTTTTAATTTCATTGATGTCTTGTGTTATACGCTACACCAAAATTAGCTTGCACTATACACAACCCCAAGTATAGAATTTTATCGACGTATAAATGAACTATATTTTGACTATGTTATATGCAATACCAATGGAAGCTTTCACTACATGCAACCCTAACTTGGCTTGTATTACACAAAATAGTGACATTCCTCGATAGCATGTGTTGTACGCAATACAGAGTTTCACTAAACAACGATATATTGTTATAATATTACCATGAACTAGAAGTTTTGAATATTAGTAACTATAATTTTAATTTTATGACATTATAACTCATCTTACACATTTTATAGAACATGGTATGAGAACAAAATAAATTTTCCTGGTAAAATAAATATTTTTCAAAAAATGTAGTTTTTCAATATTTGTATTGCACACCAACATTAAATCAAGTGTCTGAAATGTTTATAAGTTAAATTTTATTAAATAAACTCATTAATTTCAGTGGGGATATATAAAATAACTTTGTAAATTTTTTTAATATTTTCTGTTAACATTCATATTTGGATGAATAGTAAAAATACGCTAAATTTTAATTATACACAAATTTTTTCATCAAGATAATTTATATGGTTAAATTATAATATATAATGGTTTTAAAGTATAAATTGAAGATATTTTTAGCATTTAATATTATTTAAGTCATTATAATTAATTTTACACTGAACTCATTGGTAAAATCATTTCAATCTCTTGCAACGTTTTAGCTTTTAAAACCCGTTTTATCAACAGCAGGATTAATTTTAAATTAAATACCAACACTTCTGTGTTTTGGATTTGGGAAAATGGATACCATATTTGGAATTAGTAGGTCATAATTATTCTAATAGGCTAATTTTATTTTGTAGACATTATGAATAGTTACTATGGTAAATTTTATTTACTACATTTAAAGGTAAATCTGTTAATTAACTATAAAAATAAGATTATAAAATTACCCTAACACCTTCCAAAATTCTATTGTATGACTAAAAGTCGACCCATATCACCTAAGGGTCGGAATAGATTCATTTCAAGGACTTTGGATTTTAAAAATGATATAATTATTATTAAAACCAAAGAAAGTGACAACATTTCATCCTCTTATATCTTATAAGTGTAATAATTCTAATTTAGTGATAAATCTCATAAAACATCAATAATAAATATTCTCCATATATATAATACAATTATCTACATCATGTGTACTTATTTAGAATTTTTATAGCTTAAATAATTTTCATTAATGATGACACAATAGGGATGTAGAAATTATTTTGTTGATTGAAATATAAAATAAATGGTTTTAAATATATTAAAATAACTATTATATAAATTTTTTATTGTTCTAAAAAAAATCTATAGATGAATATGACATGTTAAGAATATATTAAATATTTTATTTCGAATATATCTTCTGTGTGGAATTTATTTATATTCAAATAAATAAATAGTGTCAAAATTGACACTATTGTTATTTTATAAAAATAACTTATTATAAAATTGTTTAAAAAACACAAAGAGATTTAAAAATTATAAATTTAAATTTATATGGTCTAAAATGTCATAATTTATCCAATTATGGAAAATTAACAACACTTAAGTAATTATTTATAACAATTTTATATTTAGAATATTATTACCAAAAATAAAAGAAAATAGATTAAATAAGGATAAATCAAGTCGGAAAGTTTTAAAATAAATTACCATCATGTATAAATCTAATTTTTTGATGATATTAAAAGCCTATAACATCTAATATTCATATTTGAGTCATTTTTGGAGGTTTTTATGTGGGGTTTGAGTTTATTATGAATTAATATTTTTGAGGTTTCCAAAAGTTCCCCTCTCCTCTCTTATAAAAGGAACCTCATCCCTCTCCTCCTCAAACCATTTTGAGCCTTCATGCTCGGCCAAACCCTGATTATTTCTATTCAACACTTCCCTAGAAACATACTAGATGTACTGTTCTTCCTCAAAGACCAACTTTAGTGCCCTAAGAGGAGGATTTGAAGAGGCATGTCCAAGAAGAGGTAATATCCTTTACCGATTCATTCAAATTAATTTCTTCTTATAATTCATATTATTTTTTTATTTAATTATAAAGTAACAATATCAGTATCAATAATATACTTATACTTTATTATAAATGTTAAAAAACTCTATTTCACTTTCAATCCATCAAACAGAAAACTGAAATCACCGCGTGTGCGTACGTACGAAATATCGTCTCCATGTCGTGGTGTAATCTGTTTTCCACCACTACCTTACATGGATGGGTATAATGGTGTAAAGAATCACTATATATTATTATTATAAAATGATAATAATTCTAAGATATTCTATCATCCACTTCAATTCAATTCATTAATTATGAGAACGATATCATCGCTCCTGCGTACGTACGGATTACCGTCTCCACAACGCGGTGAGATTCATTCTCTATGTTAACCATTCAAGAATGAGTATAAAGTATATATAATAAATAATCATGAAAGATGTGACATAATAATGATACTGGATTTTTGTATATGTTATTTACTTACTTTGATTAAATTTAATAAGGAAACAAAAACAACGTTCATGCGTACGTACGACCTACCGTCTCTATGAACGGTGTATTTCATTCTATTTATAGATCTATCATATATATATATATGATGAATATATATTATATATAAATCATGTTTTAAATTCTGGAATTACGTAAATCATGTTATAAGTAATAATATTGGGAACAACTAGTCCAAACACGTACGATAAATGAAACGATTTTACCCAAAACGTTGCATTAACATGGAGCTGACAAAAGAACGGGTAATATAAAGTCATAAGTGAATCATATATGATATCAAAAATATTATTATGGTTCTGTTACAAGTTAATAATATGTTTAGACCCACTATATTGGTGTCTCAGGCACATAAGAATGAAATTCGACATTAGGTAAGGGATAATTATTCCAATCTCGTTCTTATACAAGATTGTTTATTCATAAATATTTACTAGGATAATGTTTATCATCCATGGCCATGTTTTCTAAAAATGTTTTCATAAATTTTTTTACAATTATTCCATTTTATTAAAGTCATTTTTACCCTTTTTTACTTTTACTATGTGGGATGGAAGGAATATTTCTTTTGTTTACCATACGTGGTAATTTTTGACTTTTCAGGAAAAAGTACGAGAAGATTATTTTTTTAACTTATATGGAATGAATGTATTTTTGTGGTTTCATAAATAATTATTTTCATGATGTTAATGTACAATATTTCATGATTATTTTCATTAGATAAAATTTCTTTTAAAATTTCATGGCATTTTGTGAAAAGAAATTGATTTTGAAGAAGAAATGATATTTTCTTCAAGAATTCATTTCAAGAGTTTTATCAATACTATTTTCCATATAAGATGACTTTTTTTGGTATGTTTATGTTTCAAGTATAATTTACTTATTATTTACATGGTTTGATTTTTTGGATGAAGTGATAACCGTTTTTATTATATGGATTATGTCATGATGGGATGATGTTTATGAAACCCATTTTATTATTTGGGTTATGATGAATGATATATGATTGTTTTATGGAACATGTAAGAATGATTTAAAGATGATATGGGTGGGAACTATATATCCATCCACATTATTGGGTATAGATTTATATCTCATGAGTTAGAAATGGCTGGAATAACAAGTAAATCTGGTTCAGTAATACAGGGACGGAATGACAAGTATACCCATTCCAGTAATGGACATTGTCCACTATGATGGTTTTGGAAGAAATGCCAGGGCTACTATAGAAATCATACCATGTGATTAATGTTTTTCCACAATTACTTGTTTTATTCCCATGCTATTTTATCGTGACTAATGTTCCTTTATGATCTATTCCTTACTTGATTCCAAGATTTATTTCACATCTCAAGATTTTAATGTTTAAACATTATGTTCATGTTTTTAAGTTCAAACATATATGTTTTGTTTTAATTTCTCCATTATTAATCTTACAGAGCATTTGAGCTCTCCATTTTTATGTTTTCTTTTCCCCAAGAAATAAAGAAAGGTTTTAGGTAAGAAAACAAAAGGTAAATATCTTTATGGGAGATGTTGAAGATCTTTCACCATGATTAGAAGATTGTGTTCCATGTTTCCAAAGACACTAAACTATTATGGTCCTTGGATATATGTTTTTGTTATGTATTATTTATTCTGAAAAATTAATGTAATGTCCATATACTTCATGTTTGGGTCTCTACAGTTACTGTCCGGATTTATTGAAACACACACCACCTATTCTAGGGATAAACCCAATTTAACAATCTTATTTTCAACCATGTCATAGTTCCACTCCTTGAACAAATAACATTGATAAAGGATATGCTCAGGGATATAGTGTTATGGATATTAGTTGGGAGATCGGTGAGATCATTCTATTTAGGCTTTCTACATGTTGGTACCCATATAATTACATGTTCCTAGGCACTTAAGAAATAATAAAGTACCATAGACTCATCAAATGAGTACATATGGTTTCTCTTATATAGGAAAGGTAGTCTGGGATCCTGGACCTAAAAAGGGATAGGATTCTGGTAAGGAGGTTGCACCTCATTATCTCACCTTGGCGGAAATGGTTGATGGGGGGTAGAGCCTTCCAATTTTGAGGTGGGTGCTGCTGACCCTGAAGCTGAGGATAAGGGGGAATCCCATGATGAGGTTGTGTAGGAGTCTCGATGATCATTAATTCCAATGATCTAGGGGCCTCAACATGCATAACGATGGTTGCATCTCACTTATCATCCCTTATTTCAAGAGAAACGAGAGGGAACAGACATACCTAGTAGACTTGATTCAAGGCCTTCACTAGGCACTGGGCCTTCTAATAGAAATACTGAAATCCACCTGGAACGTTTTAATAAATGAGGGATGGAAACAATTCATTCTTCATATTCCCCAAACACATCATATCAACCAGTGGCATGTCGAGTGAATATGTGAGACCCTTCCCCCTAGTGAAAAATTCTTTGACATGATCATGTAGACTTTTCTTACACTTGAAGAGTTCAAAAATTCTTATCTAGTGTTTAATGGAGCTAAACTGATATAAAAACTGCTTGTAGAGATCCTCCCAACCAGCTTTATACCTAATGGGTAACTGGCTATACTATATGAATATATGCCCTTTCAATGTCTATAATAATCACCATAGCTTGGTGGATTCCTACAGAGCAAGAGTCCCCGTAATATGTCCTCATCTTGTGATGAAACTAGACATCTTCTATAGTGGATACCCCAACAAATTGTAGGTGGAGAAAGTGGGATTCCAGAAATTTGGGGGTGCTGGAATATCATCTACCCATGTTGGATACAACATTCCATATGGTTGGATTCCCAGTTGGTGCATTTAGAGAGCCTTAAGACTGGTAGTGAGAGTAAGAAATAGACCAAACACAGTGGGATTCCAATACTGGTCAATATTATTAACACCCAATGTGTTGTAAGGCACTTTAACATGATAGGCGGACCCATTTCCCCAGGGAGTAGCTGGTGTAACTAATCTATGGGCTACTGGAGAATCGACCAATAGAGCAGTTGGAGGAATAAATTGTAGTGCCACATTAGGGTCTGCCATGGGAACAACCTATAGAGCCAAACCACAAAGTGGAGTATCGTGCAGCTCAGGAAGGTTCAGAGAAGCATAATTTTCTCACTTTCCACGAACTACTTCATCCACCCTATCAATATGGGTAGGGTTTTTGAGATTTCCAGGAGGAAACTCACAGGGAAAGAGTTTTACCTACCATTTTTTTCCAGTAAAGGATAACCAAAATCTAGATGTTGTTTTGCAGCACATTATGCTTTGAGATCATCAAAGATCATTTTCTTCTTTGTGAGGTGTTGGAATTACATGTCTTTTTTAGGATCATCTTTTTTCTTTAGAATCGAACCTGAAAGGTCAGAGGGTTTAACATCTCTTTGGGGACCATTACCCTTTTTGGGGTCCTGACTGGTAGTCAATGACATAGAGGGCTCAACAAGACCATTAAAATTCCTATATTAATGAGTGAAAACTCATGGGGGATCGAACCGATGTGGTACTACCCCAGAAGGTAGGTTTTCTTTGAGAAGTCCCATAATGGTTTCCTTTTATATGTGTTCAACCATGTTGACTGTGATTGTTCTTGGTGGCATGTTCTTGATTTCACCGGGTGGGTTGGCCTATCATATAATTGGGCAAAAGTTAAAGGATGCATACTACACCCAATAGTGTAACTTCACATGGGGAGGATCATCAACAATAACTATGAAGATCACAATGTATCTTTGAATGCATCGTTAATGATGAATTAGATGATAACATGATGATGTAGGATGCTAGGCCATGGGAAGTATGACCAACTCGACTTGGCAACATTGCTGGATGATATCATCATAGTGATCCTAGATCCATTGATAAGATAACCAATGATGGGGGAGGATTAAATGAATTTCCCAGAATGATTGATGGAAGCATGTGTTCTCCTCTTGGATGAGGGAATTCAGAATGTTGAACTATGGAGTGGTAGTTGGCCAGAAAATTTAGGGGAAATGTTCTACGATGAAAATTTAGAACATGATCCTTCACTCCGTAGCATGATCTGGTGTCTAATTTCCCCATTCATAAATTGGGGGAGGCCATGGAATTTGAAAAGACATTGATACTGATCATTAGGGTGGAGTCATAGTAAATGGAGAGTACGGTGGGTGAGATGAAAACCCACTATATACTGGGCTATCTCCCAGGGACCGTACTGATTGCATTACCACATACCTATAGGATTGGGTGTTAACCTATACTTCATGGGCATAAGTAGTTGTCATTGGTAGTAGATAAGACTATGGTTCATCATTTTCAAAACCCCATATCAACTCTCTATGATCTCGTGTAACGGTAGAGAGTGAATCAGGTGAGAGTAGAGAAGACTGTACAGTAGGACCCTAGAAAGGATCCAAATCCTCTTCCCATATGTATCTGTAGAGGGATTAAATGATTTTGTTTATCTCACATTCTAAGAGGATGAGTCCAACACATTTAGTTCCTTACCTAGACCATGACATTGAGAATCAGGGGAAAGATCTATCATACAATCATACTTTACTTCAAAATCAGAGAAGCGGACAAGATGTATGATGATCTTGAACTTCTCAGGGCACTTGTTTTTGCTAAGAAGGCTCTCTCTCCTACCTTAGAAGTATCCTTTAGGGTAAATTATAACTTCGACATAGGGAGGACCTCCGCATGGGTTGGTGATAGAGTGAGGAGGACTTCCACTTGATTTTATTGCAATGTTTTGAGGACATTCACATCTTTTGTCGTCAGAGTGGGTTGGACCTCTGCACCGGCATATTGGGGTATGAGGACCACCCTAGTGTATGTTGAATGGAACATGAGGAGAGACTCCAATTCTGTTTCCAAAATTATGGGGAGGTCCTCCGTGATAGGGAGTGATAGAGAGTGGATGGACTCCACTAGAGTTGGTGAGAAAATGTGGAGGAATTCAATGATGATAGTTGATGAAGTGTAAATGCCATTATCTTTGATTGACACCACCATGGGGAGGACCTCTGCTTTTTCTATTGATGATGCAAGGATGAACCTCACGTTGATGAAATTAAATATCAGGGAAACATCTATTCCAAGGATCATGAGTAGTAAGAGGACCCCTATGGTGGGTGTCAACAACGTATGTAGGACCTATGTTTGGACCGATGACAGTATGGTGAGGGCCTTCAAACCGAACGCTATCATCATGGGTCGACCCATGATGGCTGCTATTCAATCATGATAGAACATAGAATTTCCCCTTAGCTATAGTAATAGGGTAAAAATCGTGGTCATCAGTGGTTTCATGGGCCAATGAAGCTGTGGAATATGACACCCCAAGATGGGCGTACTCTTAAGCCTGTGCCAGACTTTGAAACCGGGTTAGCTGAACTAGGGTTGGCTAGGCAGTGGTGTAGAATAACTGATCCTTGGTTTATGGTACCAGATGGTGGTGTTGACGTAGCCTGGTGGGATCCCTCCTTAGAAACTTCCTAGTTGATGTTATAGGGATTCATCTAAAATCCCTTACCATGTATTCATACTGGATTGAATTAAATGAGTTTTTTGGGGAGAGACTCCTAAAATGGTTGGATGTCAAAGCGGGGAGCAATTCCTCCCTATAAGACCCTTGGGGTGGTGACAATGATGAGGAATAAAATCCTCTAGATATTTATGTCCATATTCCTTGTATGAATAACTACTCCTGTTCATATAGCCATAAAAGAGTGCAGATCACCCTCCTATGGATAAAATCTAAGGGTGAGATAGGGCTTGGGGGCCCAACAACCGTAGCAATGGAAGATTCCATAGTGGAGGTGGAGCAGTATGGTATTAATGCATTGGAATTACCCTAGCCCTATATCTATGGGTGTGATGTAATTGGATTGTTGTGGTTCCAACTTGTTCCCCACAAAGATGGAAGATTAATCCATCAGTAAAGATATGATTAAACCAATTCCCAGTGCCCCAACACTATTCAGTCTTCCATGATCAGAGAGAAAGATACATGATAACCTTACCTCATACTAGAATTCCATGTGATTAACCACCCTAAACTCTGGTGAGTTACATGCCAGACCCTCTATTTTCATGACGAGACCTAGTACCAAATATCTACATCTGGTGGCATGTTCATCCTCTAATGACTTTAAGGCTACCAAAACCCATTTTAGGTGAATAGATTCACGCAAGGTTCACCATTTCTATTTCTGATGCTTTTTCACTGGGGTGCACACCTGTATGTGGGTGACACGCATGTGTTGTACCTCATCCCCAATTTTTAAAGGCAAGAAAAATCCATCACTTCTTTCGTGATGTATTCTCCATGATCTGAATAGGATGATGGGATGTTGGTTTCAACTTTCATGGATTCCTCCTCGGAACTTATTGCATATTTTGAGCCCCCCCTAATGATTAATATGTTGTCCATGAAACCCATTCCCAGTGCCATATCTTTGTGGAATCTAGTTATTTACGCTTCTTCTCTCAAGAAATTCAAAGGGGTCCAGTTCGGGAAGTAACCTTCAGTTTGGAGAGAAGTCAATCTGAAGCATCTTTGGAATGTATTGATGGTAGAACACCGAAAAACTTTTTTTCTTCCTCATTATAGGGATTTTCAAGGTATAAAAACCCAAGTATTCCCACATAAACTGTGGCTAATCATATGCGAGATTCATTTCTCCTTGGGTTTACATGGCTTACCATGATTAACCCTTGGTATTCTATGAGATTAATGTCTTGTGGAGATGGATTAGACTAATTTATAATCTGAAAAGTTTGAAACATATGGGTACATACCTAAGGGGGAACACCTAGAGGGTTTACCTAATTTATATGTTAGGACTCCCATGAGTATGGACCTCAAATGGTGTGACCCTAAAAAGGGATGATTTCATACCATGATGGCCGATTTGGACACCACTAAGGGATTATCACGGACTGTGGGTCACATAAAAGGGGACACCAAGGCTTACTATTGGCTGGGATGAATCCTCATAGAGGAAAACAATGTAACCATTATAGAAGATATGTATCAAAACCCATGTTGTTATAAAGGGTGATTTGGGGATTACGCACTGAGACTGCTCGGGTGGATGACATGTGTTTACTAGGATATAGCTGCTTGGCTAAAATCATGATCGATATAGAAGAAGTAATAAAATTTGGAATAGATGGATATGGAACATATGTGATGGTGAATGTTTTGGTCTAGAACCTTAGGGAGGATTTTTTGTATCCTAGTTGTAAGGAATCAAATTCCACATAGTTTGTGAATGGGTGATGAGACACCTATAGAGGAGAATCCTGAGGAATTGACACATGGATGGGGTTTCGAAGGAAGTGAAACCCCCCAGGTTAAGGAATGATCTTCCTAAAACATGAGTGTTTGGGGGAGTGTTAAGAATGTGGCATGAGTGAAGGGATTGGACCTCAGGGAGGCTTCCCACATATCCCTATAGCAGGGAATCAAAGTCCATGTAGTTTAGCAATGGGGCATAAAATCTTGGTGTACACAATGAACAATGACCCCGAGACATTCTTGGGCTTATAAAAGTCTAGAATCCCATCACAGTTGTGATGATCTTGGTTGAAGGGATATGGTGAAATGCATTGGGGTTATGCATGGATAGTAACCCAAGGGGTTCATAAAAACAAATGGAGGATGATCCTAGAGGTGTGTCCCAGAGCGATAATATTTCACATCATGAGGGAAGATCCCTGAAAGGGAGTTCTATAGTTTACCCTTGTTTTATTTTTAACCACAATGAGGCTACCTACATACCTTATGTAGAATACAATGATTAAAACCCACATAGAACAAGAATAATTTTTAATTTCATGCGAGACAAATAGTGAGATGAAATGAAATGGCCAGAACAAATGGGTGATGGGATTAAACCTCCGGAAGGCTTCCTAGGTATCTCAATGGAAGGGAATAAATGTCCACATATTTTGGTGGAGAGGGCCATGGAATTAGGGTGTAAAAATGTACATTTACCCAAATACATGTTGGGGATTACACGTGGCCAACCACCCAAAGAGGGTGTCATGAATTGTTCTTACTCTAACCCAATGTGAGTCAATCTTATTGTAAAAAACAAGTGGTATTGTCAAACATAATGATCACATCATGAGAGTGGCGTCCACGAGGGATTGTGCACAGATTATGCATGGATAGAGGCCCAAATAGGATAGAGATTGGGACTTACTATTAGAGGTAATCCTGATGAGGGTTTCCAGATGTATGAGGAGGATATGGACATTGTACGGGGAGCACAATATCAAGGTGTTCCACGGATTACAAGGATATTTTCTCGATCCATGCACAGAGACAAAGCATAGACTGAAATATGAGATTAATCGAAAAGGTGGGGAGCAAAACTATCCTCATCCCCTCCCTAATTTGGTCCACTCAGGCCTGCCCCACATGTGGAAAATCATGTTTTAAAAATATGTGTTGGGATGCGGGTTTAATGGGAGTTTAACATCCTATAGCTTGGATGAAGAGGGATTTATTGTCAACCCTAAGACATAAATAACTTGTACCAACCCACACTCAGGGAAGGGAAGGCAAAAGATATTCCAACAAAAGGTGGTTTGGAAGAGTTGTCACTCAATGGGCTCAACTTACTATGGCTATGTGAAGATGCAATAACTATTAGTGTACCAATACGAAGAAGTAGGTGGAAAGGAAAAATACTATGATGCACCACTTAGGGTACCATAAGTCACATCATACAAGCCTATAGGGCCATATGGGAGAGGGTTTTGTGAAGCCAAGGGGCTTATAAAAAGAGCTTCATGATGAAAAGGCACTCTGCAGAACAGAGGTGCTTCACAAAAGAGAGTTGGTTTGTGAAAGAAGGGTAATTCATGAAGGAAAGGCGTGGGTGGAGTAGAGCATCTCCATAGAAAAGTGATCTTAATTGGGTGATTATTCTATGATGTCTTAATGCGTCATGGATCCATGAGAAACCCATAGGCGATCCTTTATTTGTGATGGTAGAAGGCCTTCTCAATAGAAATCCCTACCATAGAAAAGGGCCCTTAAGAACAAAAGGAGGCATGGCTCACAGATCTCAAGGACCATATGCGATCTATTTGTGGGGTATGAGACAAGCATCACAAAATAGGACTATGAAAGAAAAAGGGTAGAGTAACAATCATCTAAAGGGGGTGAGATATCGATTTACAGGAAATGATGGTTGGTGTGGCTAGTAGAACTCGTCACAAAAAAAATCCGGGGTGCCACAAAGTAAATGAACCAATACAAGGGAAATACCCATGAGAATGTGTCCATGAAGGGAGCAAGATGCCACATTGGAGATTTGTTTTCATGTGGTTCCATGAAGGGAGCGGGAAGCCGTGAATGATATCTATTTGTGGGTGGGTCTGTGAAGGGAGCGGGACAACACAAAGTTGTTATATTTACGAGTGTTTCCACAAAGGGAGTAGCATGCTGCAGAGGAAATTGGTTTGCGACCAGGTCTTCAAATGGTCTTTGTAGAGGATCTTTTTTAAATAGACCACTCTGATGATTTTGACAAACTTCATGACCACTCATGTATGCTTTTATCTTTGAACTGGTCAAGACATTATTCATGAATTCTGGGGAATGAATCTCAGTACCAACAAATATCCCAAAAATGTTTTCGATAATTAAGACATATTTGATGTATTTTAAAAGTTTTTATTCTAATTCTATCTATTTCATGGTGTTCTTAATTTCAAATTAAATGACTAGTATCGTAAATGACATGAATTATATTATATAATAAACAATACTTTATTAAATCATTTAAAAGTCCTAAAAATATAATATTCATTAAAGTGAATTGGATATAATTGATGACGTAAACTATATCGTATTTATGTGTTGTTCTTATATTTATAATAACAATATTTACCCCAAAATAGTAATAAAAATTGTTTTGTTTAATCATCATAAGGTTTAATGGGGCGTTACAAAAAAATATATGGGTGAAAAAATCAACAAAACTATTCCAAATTTTATTGGTTGAAAATAATTTTACCCATACGCACCCAAGATTCTAAATATTTAGTTTGGATTCATTTGAAATTAAGAATAGATTTATATTAATATAATATTTTATATTATACCAAGACTGCCCCTCCCCTGTCCTTAAATAGGTAACCTCCTCCACTCTTTTCCTCACTCTTTAAAATTATTTTGGTTTGTCCAAGACCTACAAACATCCATTCCTTACATCCATACCAATGGAAAATATTGTTTTGATAAAAAACCCTCATAGAGAGGATTTTGATGTAAAGAATAAGAGGTTATCCAAAGAAAAGGATGATAAAAAAAGGTATGCGAGGAGTTAGACTCATAGAAATGAAATTTGTAAAATATCCTCTTAAATTTTTACTTAAA
Source organism: Viscum album (assembly GCA_963277665.1). Lineage (NCBI taxonomy): Eukaryota > Viridiplantae > Streptophyta > Magnoliopsida > Santalales > Viscaceae > Viscum > Viscum album. The sequence goes on along the minus strand of OY728119.1, from coordinate 831,363,561 downwards.
AATAATTTCTTCAAAGTCAATATTTATAAACTAATTTTATTGATATATTTTTATTGATAGAAATTAATTATGAATGATATTTTAAGTAACATCTTTACATTATTTCAATGGGTTTAAAACTAAATATTTTTTTTTATATTTTATACAGAATATTTTGACTTACTTTAGAAAAATACAAAAGGAATGTTAAAGTTTAGTGTATAAAGAAAAACTAAATTTCCCATTATCATATCCAATAATTTATATTTGAATTTATTCAGAATACTCCCTAATTTATTTAAAGGAAAACCCTCATTCCTTAATTCTTTTTATAAAGGTGTTTAATGTGGAGAAGATATATAAATATCTAGTAATGTTTTCTTATTGGTTCATAGAGTATTTTGAAAAGTGTGTGTTTTATTATTATTATATGGTTCCTGGGAAATGTTAATGACGACGGGTGGTTATATTGTAAAAATGTAAGGGTTAGTTCGTGATACCCTCCAACGAAGTGGGTAAGAATTGTGTTTGAATTTGACTGTAATGTTTATTATAAATATAAACCATGACGGATATTTATCTATAACCATGAAGTTTATTCCATGTGTAACCTTGAGGTACATTCCTTTTGTAATATTGATGGATACCACATATGTTAGAGTGGTATGTATATGATTCATCGAGTTAAATACATGATTTATTTATTATTTATATGGTTTATATAGAAATAATATGATATTCCTATGTAATATTATTTTCCTTTGTTTAAATAATACAAAAGTCTTATTGTTATGTGTGAAAATTATAACTTTGGAAGAAAAATTTCATGACTTTTTTTATAGTTTCTACGAAATTTTTAGGGCTTTTATCTTAACAGTAAAATTTATTATAAATTTTTTTATAAAATTATTTGGGTAGAGAAGTTGATTTATTTTGTAATAACATTTTCAGTTTAAGAACAATGTTTTGTTTGAAAAATGAATTTTTTTGAGAATCCATAGACTAAAAGTTGTCTTTTTTTCTTTTTATTTCCCTTACTTAGCTCTTTATGGTTATATGATATTTTAACTTTTTTTTCATATGGTATTATTGATGATTAGTGATAATGATATGGTTAGGATAAAAATTGTGAATATGTTTCCTGAAAATTGAAATTTCAATATATTAAAGGTTTTTGGGGAAAAATTGATACTGGATAGAAATGTACACTTTTTAAAATAATGGGTTGTTATATATGGGTTATGACACAATTAACTAAAAATATTACAATAAATGATCTTTGGTAATTTAAAAAGGGACTTGTATTCTAATTTCACTAGAATATGTAATGTTTAATGTCAGTATGAGAGAAAAGGATAATATTTAATATTTAATAAATCTTGTATTTGATCATTTAGAGAAGTATGTCTCTCTACCCATGGGATCCATGAAGAAAGTGCTACCGCTGGTGATGGTGGTAAGTGTCATACCTATGGGAATTTCCTCATATGGTGTGATATTCTTGGTATCAATTACATCATATACATCATAAGTGCATACTATTATAGTTTGTATCAGTTTGAGGGTCCATAAAATTTTAGAGGTTTTGATAATTTATGTAAATAATCGTAATAATTATTTTTTTCATATAATGGTATAGAATTTAAATTTTACCATGTTTTTTAATATAATATATGTATATTAATAATGGGTTTCTATAGGGGAATATGAGAAAATTAAGTGGGAAGAAATCAAGAGGACCATATCCATTCAAATTATAATCCTAGAGTGGTTAGAATTGGAAAAAATAGTTTTTCACTATGATGGATTAGTTGATGCAAGATATAAATGATGGTGGTATCCATGCTAGGGAGAAGCCTGATTTAAGAAGTGGGAAATTGTTTCTAATGAATCATTTTAATAGGAAAAAACCACCTCTTTTAAGTTGTCCATCTAAACCATTGATAGATATGCAATAAATTATTTTCCAAGAAAATATATTTGAGGTAATTAGTTATTCAGATCATCAATATGAAATAATTTATATTTACCATTATAAAGGTGAAGATGAGCAATGGTGGTCAAAGGTTATGAATATCTAGGAAATATAAGATATTGAGGCCTTAGAATGGGATTAATTAATGAATATTTTACTAGATAAATATTTATCAAAGGTTTTTTGAAAATCGATAGATAAATAATTATTTTTATTGAAACATAAGGATGTGGATTCAATGGACACATATGAAGAAAACATCACTCATTTTTCAAGGCACACATAAAATATTTCTAGGATCTGGATAGTAAAATTAATCATTTTTACTAAAGATTATAGAAAATATATTCTGGGTATTAGATTCATATGAATTTAAAAGTTATTATATATTTTTTCAATATACCAAGATGGTTGAAATGGTTTATTTAGATGATAGTTTTTATTTAAAAAACAATAATAGATGAGCTCTGGAAAGAAGGAAATTATAAAGATCCAATAGAAGAAATATAAAGATATGAAAATAAAATTTTTTGCTTGCGATAGGTGTGGAAAAATCACACAAGATAACGTCTTATGGAATATGAGAATTTCTTCCGATGTTGTAAGTCAGATATATGACTTGTGATTGCAATGAAATATATATTGGTAGTGTTAATCCCAATTCTGATAATCATGAAATAATGTGTTTTAAATTTATTTAGATGGATCATTATGTGTATGAGTGTACAAAGAGGAACATGAATGAAGGGAAGTAAAAAGAGTATAAAAATAAAGGCATAGTGAAATTATTTGTAACTACTTCATCATAATTTAGGCCATCAAATGAAGTGGTAACACGTATATTTCTGGATTATTCATATTATACTAATGTATTGTTTGATTCTTGATCTACATATTGTTTCATTACTAAAAAGAGTTATAGTAAATTAGTAATTAAACCTAATGAAATGTTTCCATATCTTATTGTAATAACACATTAGGGTAATTATTAAGATAAAAAGAAGTTATAAGAATATTATTAATTTTTTTTGGAAATAATTTACCTAAAAACATATTTATCTTTTTATTAGTATAGTTTTATGTTATTATTGGTATTTATTGACTCTCTATTTACCATGGTATCATAGATTGTAGAGATAGAGATGTTTTTTCAAATTTATTTTTATTTTGTATTCAAGAATAAATACTTATATTTTAGAACAAATCATGATCCTAATAATCTACTAAAATATGGAAATGAATGTTGTCTTACACATAATGTTGTGAATAAAGGGGATTGTATAGATTAATGATCTTTGATGGTAAAATAATACTAGAGTTTTTTTTGATGAGTTTCCCAAAGTTATACATGATATGAAATTTTAATTTAAAATTTAATTAATTTCATTTTCTAATCTAATTCCAAAACACCCTTACCGAATGGGTCACGTAGAAAATATGGATTTGAAAAAGAATTCATATGAGTTTATTAAATAATATTTAATTAATCATAGAACTTCACAATTGGGTGAACCTATTTTGTTTGTTAAAAATGAATATTGTTCCATGAGGCCTTTCATTGATTAAATACCTTCGATTAAATTTACGATTAAGAATATGTGTCTATTTACTCATATCGTTGACTTGTTTAATCATCTCTGGGAAGCTCAGTATTTTTATAAGGTTGATATATGGTCTGAGTAACATCAATTTAATGAGAATAATGTTGATATTCTAAAAACAATATTTCAGGTTAGATATGACCATTATGAGTTTGTTGTTAAGCCCTTTTGGATAGAAAATTACCCAGATGTATCCATGGATATAATGAATATATTTCACTATGAATTGATGGATATGCATGTTTTTTATGATATATTAAATTATTCTAAAAATGTGTGGGTCATAATAAAATATTATTTTTTTATCTAACCATGATAAAAATAAAGTTATATAGAAAATTTACCATTTTTAGTTACAAAAAAGTATATTTATAGTAAATATCATAAATAATGATAAAATAAAACGTTATCCTGTTAAAAATAATGATTTTTATTAATTAAAAATACCTATAAATGCAGCTTATATTTTTATTTTCCATATAGAAGTTGGATATTACCAATATTTTGAGGAAACAATTTCACTATTATCTAGCACACTGACTATGTTAACTAAAAATTGAATTAAATTCATATAGAAAATAGAATGTGATGTATATTTTTATGAACTAAAAATAATATTGGATATTGATATAATGTTGGATATTCTCTCTATAAATGGAGACTTTGACATCTATAGGAATTCTTTATTAATATTATATAGTTGTGTCATGATGTATAATGATGTTGTAATTGGTTATGATTCACGAAAACTGAAAACTATTGAGTTAAATTATCCTACTCATGACCTATAATTATTTTATATTGTATTTTATTTAAAAAATTTGAGGAATAATTTAAATGAATCAATGAGTTAAATATATGGTAATTAAAAAAGTTTGAATGATATATTCACCCAGAATGAGTTGAATACGAGACTGAGGTGATGGATGTAATTGATAAATGATCATGACAAAAAAATTCATTTCAATCTAGGTAAGGTGATAATAGTTTCTAATGATTTGACTAAGAAATATAATTCTATATTAAACATGTTATAGTTGTAACATGAACTATTGGTATATGATTTTTAGTAATTTTTCACTACAATTTTTTTAGGACGGAATATCCTTATTTTTTTTTCAAATGTTAGAAATGTCATATTCATAGGAATTAATTAAGAAATCCAAAAAGGTGGATTAATTATTAATGTAAAAGGTATACTATATAAATCATGATAAGTTTCTAATGATTAATATTATCAAATAAGGTGATATAAGTTTGGGGAAATGATTATCTATGTCATGTGATCCCCATTTGTAGAGAGTATTGGTGAGTGAAGCTAAAAGTTCCTTGGTATTCATTCACCCTATATTACCCAATATATACAAAGATCATTGAGATTATTATTTATGGAATGAAATAAAAATATATATTTATAAATTTACCATGAAATTTTAGACGTGTAAATAAGTTTAAATATAATAACTATTTTTAATGTGGTTTCTTCAAACATTTCCAGTTCAAGAGTGGAAATAGGAAAAAATATCCCAGTAGTTTATAATGTTGTCATCAATTAATTCTCATATTAAAAATGGTATTTAGGTTATGGTTGATCGAATAAATAAATATATGCATGTGTTAACTATTAAATATACTATGTCTTTAGATCATATTTTTGAATTGTACATCAAGAAGATATGCAATTTAAATCGTGTTCCTATCTCCATTGTATATTACTATGATACTAGGTTTACATGAAATTTTTTGAAATCACTTTAGAAGATATTAGGTATTGAATTAAATATCTCTACATCCTTTGATCCTAAAATTAATATACAATCTGAGAAATAGATGCTGACCCTTTAATAAATTCTTTGTGATATGTCAATGAATTAATATAGAAATTGGTATCAACATCTTTAAATAACTATGTTTTCTTATAATAACATCTATTATATATACTAATTTATGTCCCACTCATGTACATGTTTCTCCACTAAGATTAATCTACTAACCAATATAACTCCCCCTCTGCCATAACCCATGAATTGTGTGCCCGACTATTTACCAGTCATGATTCCGAAAATTCATTATACTCCACTCTAACTACTTCTTGTTCCATCTTATCATATTTTTACTTATTTCGTTAATTTTTCAAATTAATTCTCATCACATAAAACTTCTTCCGGCCCCATGTAAAAATATTGAGGAAATCTCATTGTTCTCCACGAAAACTAATTCTAGATATACATAGAAATATTATAAAAATATCAACCCCTCAATAAATATATATCTAATCTCATCCATTCCCTAAAAAACAAATAGTTATTCAACCCCAAAATTTTTATCTTCAATATTCTACCCTAATATAGGTTCTGGCACTTTGTTGAATGCATCCTACAAAGTTATTTCATTTAAATATCACTTCAATATTAATAAACTATGGTCTATCTGCGGTATTATTAATGAAATAGTTGTATGTCTATTATAATTCCAAAACATCATCATATGACCACTGAGTTTCCAAGATGTGGTATATAAATATTATTAATACTAATTGTGGGTACATCTCTAACACATCATACACACATGATTCTGTCAAATACTCCATCTATTGTGGACATAAATCTTCTATCAAATATATAACTCAAGGTATCATTGCAGGTGTGCTGTATTTTCAAGGTGTCATTATAAGACCACTAGATTTCTATGGTATTATGGAAACAAAATTTTCAAACCATACAATGTACATCTTATGCATTATTCAAAACACTATAAGTCATTTCTTAAACTGGTAATCATTCGTTGATGTTTCCTTCTTCCATTTTTCATTTTTTTATATTTTGACATACCATTCCTTGAGATGAAGAATATTGGTCCTATCTATATCCCCTATTGTCCAATTCCCCAACATATGTTTTCCATTTTCAGTGCAAAAACACCCTTTAATTTGTGATATTGATAATTAAATTGATAGATTTTAATTCCCAATCATATCATTGTACATTAAAGATAAGAAACCAAAATACATGGGTAGTTTTTAACAATTATTCTATTGAAATTACCAACTCTAAAATTAAATACATGGATAGATCTTGTCAATAATCCAACATAGTGAGGAACTCTTTTTGAAAAAATTTGTTCTCTCACCCTATCTCTATCACTTATTACTGGTTCTAATTTTTCATAATATTTTATATTTATGTTTCAAGTTAATTTTACATATATATATTATTTCGTATATTGTTTGTTTTTTATTTATTTTATTCAAAAAGGTTTTAATTATTTTTACTCATATTGTATCCCGGTTTGGATTACTTTTTTGTATATGCATTTCTATATAATTTTATGTTATTTTCTAGTATAATTTTCTTCACATCATTTCACTTGATATCAAAAAAAATCTATATTATATTTTATATTATTATTATTTTCCACATATATATATATTTTTATATATCTTAAATTTTATTTTCTTTCCCCCTCATTATTCCCTTATTTGACCCACATTCCATTACATATAGCCTTATATTTTGGCTACAATTGACTTCTTGCTTCTATAGATTATAACATGATAAAATATCCATTATCAAATTTTGGGGATTCTAAAAAAATATTGGTCATGACATTCAAATAGGTTAAATTTATAGATTTATATTATATCAAAATTTTTGCAAATAGATTTTCTCACTAAAAATACTTTTTTGTATTTAATTGATTATGAATAATCTATTTTACAAATATATCTATTTTGATAGAAAAATAACTAGGTTTTTGAGATTTTATTACCATACTGGTGTTTATAAACATAAATAGATTATGAGTTTAGATAATTACTAGGTGTGAATTGATTAAAATCAAGTTGTTTATTAAAAGTTGTTTTATTTTATACTAGTTTATATTATTTTGGTTATTTTATCTGATCTATGACATTATTTTTCATATAGATCCTACAAAAATCAATGAGTAACATATTTAAATAGAATCTTGATATATAACATCAATGATCAACATTAACTAAAAGGGTAATTTTTAGTAGTTTTTTATAACATCTCTACACTCTGAAATGTTAGATTTTGTTTAATGATTATTTCTAATTGGGACTTAATATTTCTACCATTTTAATGATTAATTATGATTACAAGTTATCTATTCAAATGATACATCTCTCTATACATGTTTCATTTCTTTGTGAGATATTAGTTATTTATCTTTATATTCTTATTTTCTCATGTCTTCTATTAATCAAACAAATTTAATATAAACTCAAATAATTATTGTTCAATATTAAATTATCATCAATTATTTATTATTTTGTGAAAAATTCATGACACACTATAATTAAGAAGTCACACTGTATTGAAAATAAAATAGTGTTGTGAAAGAATGTTAGACATCAAAGATTCTAAACATGAAAAATAAAGTCAACATTGTCATGGGTTTGGCCTTATAACCTTTCTCTCTTTCAATATATGATACAAAATAACATTGGGATGAAATAGAAGTTCTTAAAATAAAAAAAAAATATATTATCGGTTTAAATCATTCATTTTATGTTAAACAATCACTATAGTTTCAAAAATTTAGTAATCCAAAAAAGAAAACTATGTTCAATTCTACCCATCATGAGATATATGTAGTGACATGTGAACTATATTATAGAATCATTTGTCTAATGTTCTGATAAAAAATTTGTAACTGTATCATTAGTTATTCACTATAATATACGAAGTAATTATTAGTCAAAATCTAAATTTAAAAAAATAATTAGTTCATTATATTTCAACATATGAACCTTGAAAAGCATTAAAATTTCATCATATCAATGTAACTCTACCAACAATTTCCAATAAAAAACAAACATTACCCATGAAGAAGGAAAAACTACATATAAAATTATGTATAAAAACACAATAATAAAATGTTACATATATCTTATTAATTAATTTTGGAATTACCAAATCATTGTTACTACATTTCGTAACAATTATGTATTAACTATCTATACCTTCTACATTTAAGCATCATTAAATACTGGTAGTTCGGTATATTCTAAATAATTATCTAGTGTTACTACCACAACCACTATTTACATTGATGTTTGTATTGTACCAAATTCTATAAAAATACCATTGAATGAATTGTGAGGCAATAAAAAATTTCACTTTTTCAATAAAGTAATCAATGAATATCCAGTATTTTAAAATATGTTTAAATAATTAACAAATATAACTAAATTATAGTTTCATCGTTGCTTTTTGATAATCATCAATCCATGTAAAAATTGCAGTATCGATGGTCATTTTCTTTAAATTTAACATGGATACTAATTTTTTTTAATGTTTTACATTAAATAATCGATTCATAATGTAGATTATGTGAATTAAAGGGGAAATTTAGAATGAAATTTAAATAATGATATCTACTTTTTTTGTGATAATGGTATGAGATTATATTAAGTTATATGTTCAATATAGAAATATATTTATATAATTTTATTTGTATTAATGATTATAATCTAATACATACATTAAAAATAATATAATTATATTATTTAGGATTCTAACTGTTTTTAAAATGAACTGATATAGAAATACATACTGGTGGGCATACTTCAGTTGAACATATTGGTATTATATAACCCACAACATTATTTCAATAATGATTTTTTATTTTTCTCGTGTTTTTATTAGTTTTAATTCAGATTATTTTCTATATATCCAACACTAATAATATGGATTCTCCTTTCTGACTATCTAATTATGCTTCAATCGTCTTAAAATTAGCATTGCTATTGCTTTTGAAAATTTACTAAAATTATTTACTCATTATTATACTGAAAACACTATATAAATTATGTGACAACGTGAGAAAAAATCGACATTATGTTCTCTATCATCTTGAAAATTATTCTAGATGATTGAAAGTAATAAAAAATATCATATATCAGATCATGCATAGAGGATAGATAATGGGATTATATTGTGAAAATTATTATTTTTAACATTGCTTATGAAAAATAATGTAGAATTGTGGTACACATTAATGATTCATTGCAAGAATTAAATGTTACAATATTCTCAATGGTGGGTACGATGAATAAATCTATATAAAACTACAACTGTTATTAGGTATCTTGTACTTCTTGTAGAAAGAAGGTATATTGCATTATTGAATACATTTGTTGTCATAACAATATTTCATCAATTAATTATACCATTCCACTATAATTTCCCAAATTTTCAATGAATATATTCTCTTTTTATATCATTTTCTGAGTTCCATTTTTTATTCTGTAAATATTATTAAATTTTAAAAACATCATTTCGAACAAAAAATTTCTTATCTAATTTTAAATTTCATTATATTTTGTTATTATAATATAGAACAATTCATATTTATATGTTATATATTTTGTGGAGACCATTAAATAGAGTATTTCATAAATATCAAATTATAAAATCTTTGATATAAATTTTAACTACTTCTAACTTGAAACACTATTCTCTCAGATTACGATTCCAACTACTAATCAATGATAATGACACATCTATCTTGACCATCCTCTCTAAAAAATAGATTATGTAACTTGTATAAAAAAATATTATATCTTCTAGATTTACTGATTTAGATAAATAATTGGTATTCAAATATTTTTTCTTATTATTTATATGAAAATTGAATGAATATTAATTTATAAATTATGAAAGAATGATAGGATTTTATTTACTACTAAAATTAAAATATTCATATATAAAACCGTTCTTATTGGAGTTGATGTTTCAGAATTAAATATAAAAAATAGACAATAATAAATTAAATAAAATACCATCAAAATTATCGGTATTGCAGATTACGCGGACCAAATGAGCGATTTGAAAAAAAAATTCAAATGAACTTAGAGTAGGTCAATAAAAAAAATTTAACATAAAATGAACAATTATATTTGGGGCTTGTCTATAAAAGTCATTTTCTTATAGCACGTTCCATCTAATGAAACCTCCTGACAATATATTTGATGTACTATAACAATTTCATCTTTATACACATTGGTATGAACTATTTTATTTCCTCAATGTTTCAATATAACATTGGAAACACATTTTAAATAAATTAATTATTTCACATTTAATATATTAAGACTCTCATGTGATGTTATATGATTATTGTTGTTTTTATGGTATGAATATAATATTATTTGTAGTATTCATATAATATAGAAATTGCAGTTTTTAAACCATGTAATATTATATGTTTATTAGTATTCATATTATATGAATATTGGGGTTTTTAATTTAATGATATTATATTAATATATTGCTAAAATTTCTAAACAAATAAAAATTATGAAATAACGGGTATACTACAATTCATGTTGTTCAGAATCCAATTTAATGTCATTATCTAGTTATAGGGGTAATATTAAATCTACTTCACTTATTATATTACATAACAAATTTTTAAAGTAATTATAGTAATTTATTTACTCAATTTTTTCAAATAACGTACTATAATTACTTTTTCGAATCCAGATAATATGATTAAAATCTATGCACTATGACATGTGAACAAGAATTAAACATGATAATATTATTAGCCTAATGTTTTCTGTTCATGTAATTTGATTATGAGAACATCCAAACTGGTAGGAATTATATTTCTTACACAATAAATTAATTTTAATAAAGCCTTCCAATCCAAGGAAGCTGGAAAATAGATATGGGTGCATTTTTCCCCCATCATTATATAGATTGAACTTTTAAATATCGATTGGTTTTTCCATACTAACCCCTAAATGATTTCTTTATGCATATTTTTGTTGGATAAATAGCTTCTCTGAATCATAAATCTTGGGGTTATATGTACTATTTTCATGTTTAAAAAACATTAATATTTTCAATCACTAATGTTGGTAAAAAATCCGTCTCAATACATCCTCAACCACTTCTTCATCATGCTCTGTCAACTCTTTATGGTTCTCTTCACTAATGATTCAATGATTTTAATTAACGTATCAGTTATGTGATCACACATTGTAAAATTTTTACATAACTTAGTATGGAATAATGAATAGAAATTAAAATTTAAATACTTTTAAATCAAAATGGAATTAATTTATGTATTTTCACAATGGATATGAATAATGAATTTAATTTATTCGAGTTTTTGAACTTTTAATATAATTTTACATAACTTATAATTTATAGAAACATTTAAAATATGAAATCGGTCAAGAAATATTTGTCACATGTAAGGAAGTATAACAACTCATGTACTTACATATTATAATTTTTCTCATTCTATAATTAAAAGGTTAAATTATTTGTGAATTTATAATGAAAGATCTGGAATTTTTAGAAATTCAAAAATTTATACTTATTGAATATTAACCTCACTTATGAGAGTTTAAATAAAATTTATGTATCTTATAAGTAAAAATATGAAATATTTATATCACAGAATAAATAAGTAAATGTTTTGAAATTGATAAATTATGTATTTGTGTTTTTGTGAAACAAATATGTCTATTTATAAATTTATAATGAATATATTTATTTTAAAGAAAATTTATCATCCTAAAATGGACTCATAACTTAAAATATTGTTTTATTATTATTTAGATATAATTTTATGAGAACTTAATTAATTTTTTCGAAGTGTTGTAAAATCAGTTATATTATTAAAATTAGTATTTTTTTGAATAAATGTTGAATTTAAATAGAAATTAAAATTTTCATATATGTTCAATTATTTTAAAAAAATGGGGTAGATTTTGGAATTTTACATGTCAATAAATGTTTTGGGTGGATTTTTTGGATTTTTTTGAAATAGTTGAATTTTTGCTGAATAGTGAAATACAATATTTTATAGTATATATAAATTATAAGTTATATATTATATTATTTGATTCATTGATTATATAAGAACCATAATCTATAAATATAATTTCATATTTACTTTATTTAGTGATGTAATCAAAACTACTCATAGTATTTAATACAAATAATCCACGAAGGAATAAAATAATTAAAAGGCACCGCTATCCTCCACTATAAATACCACCCCAAACCACGTCTTCTCCTCACACCACCATAGACTTGAAGATAGCCTAATTTCTACCCCATTACCTTTCTAATACTCTTCTCTATGTCCATAACCTACAAGTCACACAAATATTCCAATTCCAAGGGATTTAAGGAGGTTCCAAAGGATAAAAATTCATGAGTTAAAATCATCTTTCATTTTAATTTGTTTTATTTTTTATTTTCCTATTCTATCATCATATCCACTAATCCATGTGACATGGTAACTTCAGTATCATACATATACTAATATTTTATTGTTTTTTTATAATATCCAGTGTCAATCCTATCATCCTCACCTCTTATTTTGGGAAATGAAATCATCATCTATGAGATGTCAATTCACAGCCTTTGTAGACAAAAAATTTTTATTTTCATTTACCACTTTTAAGGAATGATATAAAATAATTATTATTGTTAAATAATATTTTATTATTGATATTATAAGTTAAATAATGTTCTTGAACGAATATATATACATTATATTAAATAAAATGATATAATTTCATAATGATCGTAAATAACCACCAGAATAAATTAAATCATTTTCAGTAATGATTTATTTAATGAATAATTTTCATATCAGAAATAAAAATGATATATGAAATTACGAAAACATATAAATACGTTTTATTTCAACTTCTATTGTTTTTTTTATATTCCATAAGAAATTCTATAGTGGTCCAACCATGGAAACCATTAAATAAATGAAACCAAAACAATGAAAATAAAAAATCATTATTAATAAATGGGTGGAAATTTAGAATAAAATATTGTATAAAGTAATATAAATATGAATATAGTTCATATATAAATTAATAACACTCTTTAATCCATTATATAAAAGTATTTAACATGTTTTAATAATGTGAAACAAAATTTAAGGGACCATTCTTTAAAAATAATCTTTTAATTTCTATTTATAAAAAATTCAAAGTATTTTTTAACATATGTTGAATGATAAGATTTTCTTTTTTTCATGAATTGATATTTTTTATAATTTTTATTCACATGATCTAATGGTTATTTTCAAATAATTTGTTATCCTTATATGTGGGAAATATTCTTTTAAAATAAGACCATTTCCTCATAGAATTGTTTTTATAATACAAGTATTCAAGTTTTGTGATTATGTTCTAGTTCTCGGTCTTTATTTATGATCCTGGGTGGTTCTATTATAAACCAAATTCATGTATTTATATGATATCCCCATAATTAATTGTGTATGTTAATATTTTATGTTCACTTTAATGGTTATTCCAAGTGTAACTGCAATGGTTACACCATAAGGTAGCTGTGAGGGTAACATTTTCAGTTAGTCAAGAGGGGTACAATTAATAAGATAGCCATGACAGTTACAAACATACTGATATATTGTATACAATTTATTCCCCAAGTAACCTATATGTTTTATTTATATATTCTATATTTATGGTAATATTATGTTCTCTCAAATTTAGTATATAATTCTTTTAGGGTGATAAGTATATCATTATAAAATTATTTCATGTTTATAAGTATTAATTAACTACTAGTTTTTTATTATTTTTATTTATATTACAGAGAATTTCGTGCTCATTCCATGTTTTCGAATGTCTTTCACATGGTTTAACGATGTTTAAGAGAAAATGAGAAACCAAGATGAATGTTGTGCATATTTTTGAAGAAAATAATTAATGATTTTTTAAAACATCTGTATTTTGGAAGAAATAGATATTGTATTAATTTGTATCCTCCTTGTATGATTGTGTGTTTTGAGGTATGAATTATGACCTAAATATATAATATCATATACTGATAAGATCATTGGGAATGAAAGAAAATGAATTATATTAGAATTAACTGGAATATATAATGTTAAAGGTTGGGTCCCTAGAGTTGGTATTAAAGCATGACTTATAAAACATTATAGGTTATATTGATGATAAAATAATACCATAAATGAGTTTTTTTTCATTTTATTTATGTTAAAATTATATAGAATTTGATTATTACCATATTGATTTATTTAAGATATGTCAATTTAGATTGGATCTACATATAAGAAACAGGAAAGTTGAAGTAGGATAGAACCATGTGAATGATATCATTCCAATTCTATAACATAGATTGGTGGGATTTGGAACCGAGTTGTTCGTGAAAGCAATGGATCTGTTGACATATACTATAAATGGAAGTGACATCCATGAAAGAGAACATACATAGCCACCGTAATGTAACATGATGAATGTGGAACATTTTATGAGGTACAACCCTCATTATTTATGTGGATATTTTTATGAATGGTGGGTGAAGGGTGGATAAAATCCACTGAGAAGATATTCAACGCCATGGGGTGTACAGATGATCAAAATATTAGCCATTACATTTTTTATTTTAAAGGTGACACTGATCAGTGGTGGTAATTGGTCAATAATATTAGGGAAAGAGAAGTTATTGACTCCTTAAGATGATATGAATTTTGGAATATTTTTCTGGAAAAATATTTTCCAAAGGTGGTTTGAAGTATGATGGAAAAGAAATTTCTTGAATTGAAAAAAATGAGTAATATTCAATGGAATTGTATGAAGAAACCATCACCCTATTGTAAAGGTATTCACCAAATATTATGCTATATCTGGATGTAAAAATGAATCATTTTAACTCAGGATTAAAGACAATATATCATAGTGAATTGGATCATAAAGAATTAAATGTTACGAGAATCTTGTTCGATGTACTGGGAAGGTAAAAATGTAGTTTTCATGAGATCGAGTTTACTTTGACAACATCATGATGAAAAGGTCTACATGGAATTAAATGGTTGTGAATCAATCAAAAAAATATGAAGGCATGAAAATCATGTTTCTATTTTGTGGAATGTGTGGAAAAATGCACCCTGGGGAATGCCTTAAGAAATATGGGAAGTGATTTCTATGTGATAAGTTAGGACATATTGGATAATATTTCAAATAAAAAAGATCTAAATGATGGAATCTTTAATCTGATAATAAAAATATAATGTGGTTTAAATATGGTGAGATGGGTAATTCAACAAATACTTATCTAACAAAGGATCTAAATGATGGGAAGTATCCAAAATATTAGAAGAATGTTGTGGTGAAATCCTTTGCAACTACTTCGACAAATGCAAGTCCATCAAATGAAGTTGTATAAGGTACTTTTTTAACTGAGATTTTTCTAGTGTATTTTTTGATAAGGGTTATACACATTCCATCATTTATGTTAAATATTCAAGTAAATTGGAAATTTCACGTCAATAAATTAAAGTAGAGTTTAATGTTAAAACATTAAGGGGAAATGTTAGGGAAAATGAATTATAGTAATTTTTACATGGTTTTATATGAAAATAAATTACCTAGAATCCTTTTTTTCCATAGTATTGTTTTATGATATTATGGGTATGGATTGGATTTACGTTTACCATGCTATGATTGATTTTAGATAAAAATAAGTTGTTTTCAGAAAGATTTTCAGTTTGTATACATGAATGAATCCATATTATTGGTAACATATTAGGATTATGAGAAACTGTTAAAAATGGAAATGAATGTTGTTGAGAACATATTTTTTAAAATAATGTAATTGTTCAAATAAATGATGTACTATTCTTAAATAAACAATTTTATGTATTTCCTGATGATTTTTTCAGTGTTAAAATAGATAAAGAAGGTTAATTTACTATTGTATTAGTTTCAAATGCTAATCTAATTTCAAAACACTCTTATCTAATTGCACAAGTGGATGTTCTAGAATTGAAAAAAAATTGTATTTTTTATATAATGGTTTCATTCATCCTATCACCTCACCATGGGATGGTCCTATATTTCTATTAAAAATAATGATGGTTCTCAGAGGCTTCTCATTGATTATATATCTTTCAATAACATTAATATTATATATAACTATCCTATTAATCATATTGATGATATGTTTTATCCACCATTGGTAGCTTAGTATTTTTCCTAGATTAAAATGAGATTTGGATAACATCAACTAAAGGTTATAGAGGATGAATTTTTAAAAATAGTTTTCTGATATAGATATGAGCATTATGAGTTTAATTTTAAGCCCTTTGGATTGTCAAAATTTCCTCATCTATTTAAGGATTTTATGAATAGAATCATACATGATTGTAAGGATAATTTTAATGTAGTTATTTTCGATAATAATTTTTTTTTAGAAAATGTTATGAGTATCATGGAAAAATCTAACTATTTTTTTTCAAACACATAATGAAAATAAGTTATATGAAAAATTTATAAAATATGATTTTTTAATGAAAAACAATTATTTTCTTGGGAAAATTATAAATAAAGATGCTATTATAGTTTATCCCACAAAAACAAAAGTGATTGATGAATGGAAAATCCCTAAATATGTAACTATGATTTTTAGTTTTCTTGTATTAGGTGGTTATTACTGAAGTTTTGTTAAAAACATTTCATAGTTATATTTATCTCTAACTAAGTTAACATGAAAAGGGGTTAAAGTTTATTAGGTATCTTAATGTGCTTTTTATTCTTAAGAACCAGAAATGATATTGGCGAATTCTCTAGTTTTGGCCATGCGTATCAAAAATGGTAATTTTTTCATCTAAAACAATTCTTCATTTATGGGACATAGTTCTGTTCTAATGAAAAATTATTATCTAATTTATTATGATTCAATGAAAATATAACCTCATGAGATAAATTATCCCAAATATTATTTGGAATTATAGGGTGTGGTTTTCTATATATATATTTAGAGAAATCATTTATATGGAGTAGAATATGATATATATACTAAATATAAAAGCTTTAAGTATATATTACTGAATATGTAATTGAACATGAGGTAGACAAGATAGAAATAAGTGATAAAGGATTTTGATTACATGATAAAATACAACCCAATAATAGTATACAATATAGAGGATGCCTTCATTTGAAAACATCGGGCTACATGAACCATGTTACATTTAGAACATGACCCCTTGGATTCAACTTGATGGATTTTGCATTAGAAGTTATTGGGGAATGAAATTACTCTTTTTTTTCATGTGTTTGTGAAATAATCTCATTTATAAAAAATTATGAAAGCATAGACGGAAAACAATGAGTTACAGAAAAAGGTATAAATAGTTAAAAAGTGTATATTTTTTGAATTTAACATTGATAAATATTTTATTTTGAGAATTGAGTAGAGATTATGGGTTCCTTGTGATTCACATTTGATGAAGGAGTTATTAAGTTAATATCATAGTTATCCATTTATAGTTCATCTTGGAATCACTATGATGCATATGGATATTCAAGATTATTGTTGGTGTGATGAAATGAAAAGGGATATTGATAATTGTACCATGAAATGTTTGACATTTCAAAAGTGTAAAGTAGATCGACAAGTACCAATGGAGATTCTTCATCCCTTTCCAATACTAGAGTGAAAATGGGAAACATATATTCAATGACATCATTGTAGGACTACAAAATAATATGAGAGGTAATAATTATATTTGGGTTAATGATAATAGAATGACTAAATCTACAAATTTTATATCTTTTAAAGGTACCATGTCTTTTAATCAACATATCAACTGTATCTCAAATAGATTTTTAGGATACATGGAGTTACTCTTTATATTTTTTCTTAATATGATCTCTAGTTAACTTGTAACTTCTTTATAGGACTTTAGAATTCATATTCAAATGAATCAAATTTATTCACTTCTTTTCTTCCTTAGTCTGATGGACATATCGAGAAATAAAATCATTCACTGGAGTTTATACTTCGATCTTGTTCAATGTATTACCATTGATGTTGTTATAAAAATCTATGTTAATTGTGTTTTATTATAATAAATGTTTTCATTAAGTATAAAAATGGTTCATTTTGAGTCATTGTATTTAAAGTGGTGTCAAACTCCAGCACATTGGGATGATTTTGGAGAAAGGAAGTTGATGTGACCATAATTCGTAGAGTAAGCGGTTTATAAATTAAAGATGATCCAAAAAAATATAAGGATAACTATGATCATGTATAAAGGTTATGTTTATAACTGGAGGAAAGATAAGTCATGCAAGGTAGGTCATCATGTCTTTCTCAAAGACTTGGTATAGAAAAGTGTGATTCATTTTGGAAATAGGGGAAGTTGAGTCCAAGGTTCATTGATCCATATGAAAACATGGTGAAAGTTGGATCCGTTGGATATTGAATAATTATTTCGCTATGTTTTTCCTAGATACATAATGTTTTTTATGTTTAAATGTTAAAAATGTATGTGCTTTATTCATATCATGTTTTGATCTCAGATGTGGTTCAATTGGAAGAGATCCTTTCTTATTAAGGGTAGCCTATTCAGAGTCTTGATTGGAGAGAAAAAATATTGTGGAATGAGGTAATTTACTAGGTTACAGTTTTGTGGAGAAACCACATGGTTAGAGAAGTAAATTTTAAATATAAAAATTATATGAGGGAATGGAATCCTCACTTGTTGAATAATTATATAAAAAATTTTAAGACACAATTTCTATAGGGGGATAATGTAATAACCAAAGTACTTATAAAATAATTTGTTTTCATTGTAGAATTAAATTGTTAAAATCACTATAAATGTATAAGGAAATAAGTGGTATTTATATAAATTAAAGAATGTATAAAAATAGAATAATTACCACACTTATGGGAGTATAAATAAAATTTATTTATGACATAAGTAGAAATATGTTACATTAATATCATGGAATAAGTAAATAAATGTCATGAAAATGATAACTTAAGTGTTGGTATTTTCTGAAAAATAAATCATTATTTAAAATTTTATAATTTATATATTTATATAGATTTAAAATTAAATTTACCTTTCTTAAACAATATCATAAATTAATATTTTTTGTCTTATTATTATAAGATAATTTTTTGAGACCTCGATTAACTTTTTTGAAGTGTCATAAAATTATTTATACTATTAAAATAAGGATTTTTTTGAATAAATGATGAATTTAATTAAAAATTAAATTCATAATATTTAGAAAATTATTTTCCAAAAAGGGATTCCATTTTTTAATTATATATTTCAAATAAAATTTCAGTTGAAATTTTCGTATTTTTCTCAAATAGTTTAATTTTTGGTGAATAGTGAAATACCATAATTTAGGTTATATGTACATATAAGTCAAATAATATATTTCACGATTCATTTCTTATGTAGTAACCTTATAATCTAACTATAATTCCTTATTTACTATATTTTGTCCTGGAATCACAATTATTTATAGTCTCAAGCCAAAATAATAAACCAATGAATAAAATAAAAAAACACTCGGATCCAACACTATAAATACCACACATCACCACCTATTCTCATCACACATGAAAAAGGATTTTAACTTGTCTAATTTTTATCCCATTACCTTAAAAATCCCCTTCACCATTACCATGACCTTTTTTTCTTACCAAAATATGAAAAACAACGGTCTTGAGGAGGCTCTCAAGGAGAATTATTCAAGAGGTACAATCCTCTTTGATTTTCTTTTATTTTCATTTCAATATATTTAAATTTATTATTATATCCTCACCTCCCATAATTCGAGTGAAATGATAACTCCATTAACTTACATATATTGTAATTTTATTGTGTTAATTGAATATCCACTATCAATCCTCTCATATTCTCCTCCTATATTAGAAAATAAAATCATCGTTTGTGATGTGCTGATTCACTGCCTTCGGGGACGATGGATATTTATTTTCCATTACCGCAATTTTGGATAGTCATAAAAAATTATTGTGGTAAAAGAATATTTTATTATATATATTCTAAGTTATTTAAATTTTAATAAAAATAAATAGAATTGATATTAAATAAAATGATATATGTTTATAATGGTCGTAAATGGTTGCCAAAAAAAATTCGATCAATTTAATTAAATTTTTTTCTAATGAATCATCATTATATTAGAATAAAGGAAATACAGAATTATGGAAACACATTAATAATTTATTTCCACTTCTTTGGTTTTTCATTAATTCAATAATAACTTCCATTACAAACTAACCATGGAAACAATTAAATAAATGCACTCGAAATAACGAAAAAAGAAAAATATTGTCAATAAATGGGTGGAAAGATATTAAAAAAGTCTATATAAGGTACAATAAATATGAATATAGTTCATTAATAAATCAATAAAACTATTTTAACCAATGTCAAAGAAGTTTGAACACATTTTAAGAAATTCAAACAGGAGGTAAGAGAGTTTTCATTAAAAATAGTTGTTTAATTTCTTCTTCTACCTAAATCTAAAGGAATATTTTTTAATATATATATAATGAGAGGATTTTACTGATTTCATGACGCCACATTGTTTCTAAGACTTATTTAAAATATTAAATTGCCATTTTTAAAAAATAACAATTTTTATTGCATGTTCTCAATATTCTTTTTAAATAAGTTCTTTTCCTCAAGGAATTATTTTTATAAAGAAAGTATTCATGTTTTATGATTATGTTCTGATTAAATGTAATTTTTTATTGATAAAGATTGGATTAATTATAAACCAATTACTAGTGTGTCTATGAATCAACGTCAATGAATTGGGTATTTTTATGTTAGAAGTTGACCATAATGGTTATTCCATGTGAAAATGAGTATGTTACCCCATAAGCTGTCCTTGAGGGTTGCATTATAAGGTAGATGTAAGGGTTACATATTATAAAGTTGTAGTGATGGATACACTCCTATATTTGTATTGAGAAAAAATCATGCCCCAAGTTAAATAAATGGTTTATTTATATTTTCTATTTTATATGGAAATCTCATGTTCTCACAATATATGTATATTATTCTTTATCAGTGAGAAGTATATTGTTGTGAAAATGATTTCATATGTTTATTATTATTCATGGAACTAATGTTTTTTTGCCTCTTTTTTAGGTACCTTATATATATTTTTTTGCTCATCCAACGTTTTAATATTTATTTCAGAGGTTTTTATTGATGGTTAAGGGAAATGAATATTCATTGAAGAATGTTTTGGAAATTTTTAATGTAAATAATTCATGTTTTATTAAAATATTTACTCATTAGGATAAAATTAAAATGTTTTTAAGTATTATCCTACTTTTATTATATTTGGGTTTCTATATGTGAATTATACCCTAATATTATAATACTCTAAATTGATTATGTCTTTGGGAATGAAAGAAAACAAATTTTATTGGAACTAACTATAATATGTAATGCTTAAAGCAGGCCCCTTATAATAAGTCTACATAGAACATTGCCTATACAGTAGTAGATATGATTAAACTTTTTAGGATATTAAAAATTAATTTCAATTGAAGGGTGACAACAAAATTTTCATAAATGGTTAAAATTATTTCTTTTAATATATTTCTATTTTTTAATGGTTTTAATAACTCCATTGATAAATCACAACCATTTTTAAAAAACCAGTTCATGTATTAGTTAATTATTTGGAAACATGACTTGGATATCACCTTTATAAAAAACAAAAATGTAGTTTCAAATTTTCAAATTATATTTAATTTTTCACAACCTTTATTTAAAATCCACACATCAAAGTTCCATTGATCTAAAACACCATCACCAATATCTAATATGGGAATTTTGTTTATATTACTTCCCCAACATAAGTCCACTATAATATACATGTTGTGATGTCTCATTAATAAATTATTTTTCCATCATTAGAAAAAATCACTCAAAAGGTGGTCATAATCCCTAAACACCATAAAATTAAAAAATTTACACTTTAATCCAATAACGATCAAAATATGTCATTCTTTATCGAATCATTTATTTTATTATTTCAACAAATACTATCAACATTATATGGTACACCCACAATATGATATATCCAAAAATAACATAATGCGAATGTATGTTAATGGAAAACACCCTAAATAACATGGTATGCTACCTCTTATTATTATCCACACACTATGTAGTTGAGGGAATTAATAATTTATTCCATCCAATTGAACTAGTTGGGTACTAGTTTCCCATTAAATTATTAAAATTAAACCTTTTATAGAATTATATGTAAAGTGGTGCTGGACTCAAGATTTTTTAGATGTTGTAGGTGAAATAATGTTATTAGGGCCAAAAATGGAAGAGGAAATGGCTGGTAAGGTGATGAGAATAAAAAAACATTTGACAATGGCTCAGAGAAGGTAGGAAATTTATGTGGGAAACCTGAAGAAATATATTTATTCTGAATATAGGGATAATGTTTTTCTTAAATTATTTCTAAGGAAAAGTTTTACATGTTCTGATAAAGAGTGTAAGTCATGTCTATAGTTCATTCTAAAATATGAAATGATAAGGATTTTTGTTCCAGTTTCCCACCAAGTGGAATTTTACCCTTGTTTTCTCTAGGTACACAAGATATTTTATGTTTCAATGTTATGAAAATATGTGTTAGATTCATCTCATATTTTGAAACATGAGCTAGTTATGTTAGAATATATCCATTCATATGAGTTACAACCAATATAGATTCTTAAAGATACATATAATTGTAATATCATAATGTAATTCACTAGATTATGTTTTATGGAAAACTCATATGGTTGAATAGGAAACATGGAAATCAAAAGATTAATTGAGGGAAAGAGATCCCTATATGTTTAATTTATGAATACAATTGTGAGAACATAATTTAAAAATAGGGGGAAGAATGTTTTGAAATATGTAATGAAGAGATAAATAATTCTCATGTCATTTTAGTATTAATTAGCTTTATTTTATATATAAACATCGATCATAAAAAGTATTATGTAATTTTTTAGTCAAAAGGAAAAAAGAAATATTATTAATGATTTTTTTCTTGTATTCTATTGTTATATTAAAAATATTGATTTAAAAATTAAATAATTTTAAATTGAAAAAATAGAATTCCTTTTTGGTATAATCATGTAAAAATTATCAAATACTTACTATTGGAAAATTTACATAAAATTTTTACTTTTCAATAAAAAGTGAAAATAATGATTTCTTTTGAGAAATGTATTTTCATATAAAGAATTTATAAAGAAAAATTTAAATTTTTATCACTTTCAAAATTTCATCAGTTCAATTACCTTAAACATAATCCAATTATGGTCTTGAAAATAAATTTTATAATTCCATTTAGTAAAAATATTTTTTATTATTAAAAAGGAATTCTTTGAAGAATTGTTTTTCATCCCCTTTTAACGTTTTAATTGTGAATTAAAATTTTAAAACATTATGATTTGAATCATGAAAAATGGATTCTATATTTTTAATATGGGTTTTCAAATCTAGAAAACTAGTCCCATTTATTTTTGGTTATTATGAATAGTGACCTTATTTAATTTATGTCACCTTGGTAAGTGTAAATCGAGTAATTTATGTTGAAAATAATTTCTTAAGGACTCATAAATGTCTCTAACATTTTAATTAATTTTATTGGATGATTATATCTCTTCCATGAAAATTTTATTGTAATAATAGTAGACATTTTATTCAAATTTTCCCTGATCTTGACCATTATATTTTTCTATATTAAGAAAAGATAAAATTTTTATTTTATTTGTTTTATTGTCGCTTAATTTTTAACATAGGGTTAAATTGAAGATTTATTCATTTAAAATATTAAATTTTAAGGATAATTGTTTTTCTTTTTAGAAATTAATTTGCAATTTTTAGGGATTTAATAGTTACCTTGACTGCATATAAAACACTAATAAAATTCTTGTGGAAGTAGTTAAAAATTTAAAAAAATTACATTAAAAAATTTAAAAATAATATTATATGAGTTAGTTATAATGTCCAATTAATATGTTTTATATGTATATCAAATTTGAGGTGTGTGAAAATTTTATATTCAAATTATAAATTTATATTGATCTTTTTATAATCCAATTATATGATAACTATCAAAATTACATTAATGATATTTTATATTAAATAATATTTTATTAAATGATTAAAAAATTATTAAAATATTATATTTGGAAACAAGAATAATATATGGTTTATGATATCAACCATGGTACATTTTTGGGATGTTTTTCTTTTTATAGTAATTATTGTGACCCCAAAATAGTAAAAAATATTTAATTCATGGAAATTTTCTAATGGGTTACCTAGGGATAAAATGAACATATACGAGTAGAAAGATCACCTAAATATTTAAAACATTTGTTTTATGAAATTATTTAAACATATAGTCTTATTATTTTGAATGTAAATTTTTTTGTATCCATTTGGACATGAAAATTAATGTATATTAATTTAATATTTTATTTAATTCCAAGAGTGTACCTCACTTATTAAAGTGTACAATCTCTCCACTTATAATCACAAGTCTAATTCCTTTGGGTTTTAATATGATTTTTTCAAATACCTTTCTTACATAACTCCATAAATCTTATAATCCATTATTTTATCATAAAACCAAACTCAGGAAGGTTTTGGTGTAAACATTAAGAGGATGTTTGGATAAGGGGAAGATAATGAACATAAGTGACTAGTCAGACTCAAGGTATGAGAATTTGTTTCAAAAATAATCTTTCAATGATTCCCTCCCAAATATTTTTCATCCTTGTACATGTTATTGAAAATAATTGTAAAAGAAATAATTTTAATATAAATGAATTAAAAAGTATATTTTATTTATCTTTTTACCATCATTCAATGGTTTTCAAAAGGAATATTTTTTCTTATTTTGTACAAGGCAATTTTAATTTCATTAAAAAAGTAAAAAAGTTCTATTTTAATGTACGAGTTGATATTGAATTTTCTCACCACTGTAACTATTATTTGATATTTTAAATTTTTTATATTTCTCTAATATTTCTTCATAGAAACCCTCATTCCCTATGATCCCATTATTTTGAAAAGGTTTTCAAAATATAACGGATATATCAATATTTGGAAATTTATTCTTATGGGTGAAAAAAATATTTGAAAAAGTGAAAGATTTTGTTTTTCCTGTTTATTATATGTTTATTTTACATTTTTCATAATTATAGCTTGTTCCATTATAATCCATGTATTTATGTGTTCATGATTTCCATCCACTGAATTATGTCTAATTTATTTTTAGAAAATAAACATAATGGTTATTCCAATTGAAACTATGATATTTATTCCATGTATAACCATGAAGTTTATTCCTTGTGTAATGATGTGGGATTTTACATTTGTAACCTTGATGGTTACTCCTTATGTAGAAGTGATTTTGAAATGTTTCCCCTTGATACCAACATGAAATATTAATGATTTAATTTATTTTTATGGAAAGCATATCACATCATAAGGTAATATTTGAAGTTTATGTTTCTAAAAATGTATTTTCAACTCCTGATGGGTGAAAATTGAAACATTGTGAAAATGTTTCTATGAAGTATTTTATGATTTCAATGAATCCTTTATATGTTTTTTTAATTTATTTATTATTATGACATATTTTTTTAAAGTACCTGTTAATAAAAGTTTATTTCTTAGATAAAAAAATATTTCATTTTGGCCGATGATTATGTTAAATAAGAAAATTGATTATTTTTATCAATGGAGTAAATTTTTTATATTATTAACTGATATTTTTGGGCTCATCCCACATTTAAAAAAAAATTCATTGTTTTTTATGGATGATTAGGGACAAGGATGTGGTTAGGATGAAAATTTTGTGGATGTTTTGTGAAAAGAAAACCTTTTTATCCTAAATGTTTTTCTTTGTTGGACAATTGATAGAGAATATAATTTTTGAATTTTTAATATATGGGTATTTTACGTATGGTTTAGGGTCTAATTCCCTATAACTCTAAACCAAAATTATATTTGGGAAATATACAAATTTAATAATTGTGTAAATTTAATAGAATAATCAATTTTTTATGCATGGTCATTATATACATGAAAGATCACCGAACACAAAAAAACACATATGGTATCCCAAGACAATATTGTGTATCTCTATCTAAAATATATAAATAGATAACAAATAAATTTTCATCAAAACCTATAACAAACCATGATGAAAATTTTTTAGGAAGATACTAATTTTATACTTTGAGAGAAGAATTATTAGTTTAATTCATTAATATTTGTATCCAATATGAAATAATGATAAAGTGGAGAGTTCATTTTAAATAAAATGATACATTTATTTATCATAAAACACTTTTAATAATACTAAAAAAACCTACAATAATAGATACCGAATAACATAGAATATATTTAACTACTAAAAAGAACATATATTTTGTACACTTTTAGAGATTTATTAATCTCAATAAACTTATATGAAATTAAAAAAACACTTAAATATTACCATATAATAAAACCTCGAATGAAACAATTTTAGTGAGTAATATCTATAAAAAAATTTTATTTGAAAGAACAGATACTTTGGAATCTTATTAATAATGTTTTAATCATTTATCATAGAATTAAAACTCTATTATAGTATCAGTTGTAATAATTTAAATCTCTTGTCTCTCAAGATAAATATTTATTAGTGATTTTTTTATTTAATGCATGTATTTTAGAGTTTTTTAATATATTGATTTTTTTAATTCAATTGGTATTATTTATTTTATTTGGATTTGTGATTTATGGTAGGGTACTATCAATATATGGAAAATGAACAACAAGAGAAAAAATTTGGAGCTAAAAGACATTTCTCACCACAACGTGAGGCATCATGATGCAAAAATGGATTATTGAAGCTAGATACCAATTCACTGGCACTTGGAGAAGACTGAAGAAAAATAAAGAATAATTTTTACATCATGATTTTTGTACATGTCATGAGTCTTATTCATTGGGTTAAGACTAAGGTATGTTAAAATTCATTAGTCCCAATTGTGGTGTTAATTTTGGATATATTAATGAAATATACCCCATTCACAACATTATAGTACTAGGATTAGTATGATAGGAGAAGTCTCACCATCTCATTAAACTCTATATAACCAATACTTGTGATGAACCAATCATAATTTATGGGTTTTTATGCATTGGAAGGAGGATTATTTAAATATATTATTACATATTTATCCCTACAACCACACATAAGAGAGGAAGTAATAATGGGGAGATATGGATGAATTCTAGATGATCAGTGTAAGACTTCATACCCCTAATGCTATTGTTGTTAACTTCCTATATTCTGGAAGTGTCTATGATTCTCTTTTTCATCATGTATAGCATGAGGGACTAGTTCATTCCATACAGGGTGATTTTATTTTAGGGATATGTGTCATTAGTGATTATTTATATTTTATTTTGATTTTTTGTATTTGTGATACTATATTTGTCAATTATAGGTATTCTTATTTCCATATTTCTGTAAAATTATTTGGGATTTGAGGAGTTTCAATTATTTTCATCAAATAATTTTTCCAATTGGTGTAATATCATTATGATCTCTAGGTCTATTATGTTTAAATATCATTTTGGTTCACCTAGTTTTGTGGTTAATCCTAGTATATGAAAATTTCAATGGTGTAATTATATGATTAGTGCTGCGTACCCAAAATAATAATCCTTAAAGATCCAATTATGACACTAACTAATGAATGAATATAAACTATATTGATTTCCTTACAAAAATTCCTGAAAAAATTAAACCTAGACTTCCCCATATCATGATTTCAATTATTTCCATTTCTAATTTTTTTTTCTCTCTCTTTAAATAATCAAATAATTACCATTTCAATTCCTTTAATTAATTTGGGTGAAATAGATAGTATTTTTGTGTTTGACTCTTGGTATTTCTTATTTTTAACATTTTAGTTATATTTTATAATATTTTGATATCTTTAAATTTGGGTAGCCTTATGGGAATTTAACAACGCCATATAGGACATCAATTAATGCATAGAAAAAAGTTCAAGGAGGAGACAAATAGTGAAACCCAAGGGCCTTAGTGGATAAACTAGCATTAAAATGATTGATAAGGGAGATGGGATAATAGAATATTCAAAGTGGTTATTTAAAACTCCCATTGGATCCTGGTATTCCCCCTAATGTATTACCATTACACTAGGTGTGTCAGATCTATACCTTATAATATCATATATTTTGGGATTTTCTATTAAGATAATTCAATGATCAAGGTAATCTTGTCTATCCTTTTACTATGCTTGGGAGAATAAAGAAATCCATCACAATCTATTCAATAATAATGTTATACATCCCACCAAAACTAATCCCAATATTCATCACATTTTCCACCTTAAGAATGGAATAATATTCAC
Organism: Viscum album; assembly: GCA_963277665.1. Lineage (NCBI taxonomy): Eukaryota > Viridiplantae > Streptophyta > Magnoliopsida > Santalales > Viscaceae > Viscum > Viscum album. The sequence continues at coordinate 831,334,705 of OY728119.1, read as the reverse complement.
CATATAATAAAAAAATAAAGCTAGACCAAACTATGGCCATCATGAATTATCTGTCATCCACACATAACCATACCTGTGAATTATCTTTTAGTAGTAATATAGAGGTTAGATCTTTGGGATGATTGAGCCACCAGATTTCAATAAAAAAATCCATCATTGTAGTTTTCTTCTCTATCTACTGGATAAAAATTTTAAATTTACCATATTAAACATGTATCCGAAATGATGGAAGGTAAATTATTAAGAAGATATAATAGTGTCACATTCAAGAGAATATTGTTGATGTGAGCTCCTTGGTGTCATGACTAATTGTATGCCTCCAATTGAGTCTAACATAAGATAAACAATTCTATACTCTAGGCACTCTTAGCCTAATAATTATAATTCACTTAGATGAAACATGAGTAGAATAATGAGAAACAATAGTAAAATTTAATTCTAATGATATAAAAAATAATTTCCTATCAAATCCTAGATCAACCACCATCTATAAAAATATTCTTTATTTATAACTATTTATAAGTTCATCATCATTACCACAGACCCTTTCCATATATATATTTTTTGGAATCACTTTCAAAAATGATAATATTTGTTTAATATTTATTTACCAATACATCATAAACTATTTTATGATTTTAAGTGTCTTTAAATATGAGTTTAATTGGTATAATATATTACTTTTTATACTTAAAACATCTAAAATTCTAATAATACAGCCAATAGTCTCTTAGAATCTATTCTTTATCATAATTTCCTACAAATATTCTCAAACTTTTTTGTATTAAAAAATAAATCTTATTTACTTAGTGATAATAACTAATGAATAAATTATTAACATCAACATAATATATTATATTCTATTTGATTTGAAAAATATTATAAAATTATTATTTTTATGAATTAAAACATTCCACTTTTGGGTGGTGGGATCTATTTGGAAGTTATTTTAGAAATATATTCTATAAACAGATTTATCTCAGATAAAACTCTTTTTATCCTTTCATTTTTGAAAAGGTTTTATTTATAGATCAATCTTAATCATGTGAATTATAACTATCATCTCATTTAATAGTAATATGTATTATTTTAAAAAAATATTCATATTCAAGAAGTGAAAATTAGTAAAAATATATATCATATATCTTATTCCTCACGATATTTAAAGTTATGCACTAAATATATCTCTTAGATTGAATTATCTTTTTCTTCATAATATTTGTGCTCAAATTATTCAGTTATCATCAAAAATATATTAATTTTGAAATCTGATACGATTCAAATATATCAATTATTGTGTATTTGGTATCTATTTAAAACTTGAGAAAACCCATATTAAGAAGTTTTAGGTTGTCTTTTTTGAAATGTTTTATGGAAAATTATTTCCTAGATGATGTAGTTATTTAAAAAAAGGAATAATTTTATATTTGTTTTCAAATTAGTAAAGTTGGACTTCACCATGGCATAAAAAACACCATGGTGAATTCATACAGGCCTTTTCAAAGATGATTATTATTGAATATTGTTACCAAACTAGCTCGAGTGGTGTTATGATCATAGAATTCGCCTTTGTGAAATACAAAAGACCCATAGGGCATGTTGGTGGTCTCGGTGAGTAAAAAATATCCAGTAAAAATGAAATATATAGTTATATATATCATGGTGTATTAGGAGTGTACCTACGAAAAATGGGGTAGACTACCACAAGTATGTAAGAGACATTGGTGAACCTAATCAAATATAAGTTATAAATGTTCTCTATCTAATGGTGAATATTTTGAGGGTGTTTTTTTCCCATAGGTGAATTTGAATGAAGGATGTATTCCTTTAAAATACATTAAAAAAATAAGAATATTGGAATGGTTATTAGTGTATTGAGCTCAAAATGGGAATGAATTCTCCTCGACAATATAAGGAATATGTTTCTATGATTGAGTTAAAAAATATAGAAAATAAATTTTGGGATGTTTATAGAATTTATAATAGTTTTAATCACAGATTTATGGGTTGTTTTTTGGTTTTTTAATCACTTAAACTACATTAATTCAATTGGATATATAACATTCACATTAAAGAGTGGATCTAAAAGGGGATCTAGTTTAGTATTGAAAGTTGTACAATGAAAATAGTGGTACAATGAAGTGGAAATCTAGATAAGTCAAGAAGGTAAGATAGTGATTCCATATCACTTTTGAATTGATAAATTAAAAGATATTGTTGTTCTTGGAGTTATACTTCTCTCAGAAAATTTGAAAACATTATGTTTAACAAAAAACATAAATATTTATTATATTTCAGTCACTAATATTTTTAGAAGAATATAACGTCATGCAGATCTATGAGTTACTTGGTGTAAGAAGTTAGCGTGATTTCCAATCACTGGTGGTTGTGAATGAAGAGGGATCATGAGACCAAATCAAATGTATAAATTTTTAATCAATGAGATTTAATTGGGTTTATGGATTGAGAACAATATTATCTATTCTCATTGGATATAACTAGTATATTAAACTATATAAAATCATCACAACCCTTTATTTATTTATTTTCACTATAGTGAAATAATGGTAGAGTTTTAATTGTACCTTATAGTGAGATAACAAGATTGAAAATCAAGGACCAAATTATAATACCATTATTCACCCCTCATAGTGTAAATTAATCAATAATGGGATAAAAATTGGTATCAAAAGGGTTTATTTTCTTAGGGTGATAGACTCTATCTCAAAATCATTGCAAGATTTTTTAACCATAAATCCAATTTGATCATTGAATTTAAGAATATATTGTTATGAAAGATCCATATGAGATAATATTTTCTATATTTGGGTATGGGAATTTATATGTTAGAAATGTATTTTATTTCTATAAGAATTGACATTAGAGATTTATCAAATAATGATCATAGATAATTAGATATAGATGAAATGGTAATATATGCATGAATATATGCTCTAACCAATCCCATTTATGAAAATATATTTTATACCTTCCATGTTATGTGGGAATAACATCTAATGTTTTTATGTAGGAGATTGAAATGTTTGTGAGACAATGTAAGATGTTTTATATAATAAATATGAGGACATGAGAATGAATCCAAAGGATATGGTCAATGAATTTTTTAATATACTGAACACTCTCATTGAATACATGGAAGATGTATGATCAAAATGATGAGAATATTGTGAAGATAATTATGAGAAATATTCCTCCTCAATTCCATGAAAACGATTCAATTCTAAAAATAAAATGTCTAAATAAATTATCTTTAAAATTTTTCCTTGAACTTTCATTATATATTTTATAAGGAATGAAGAAAATTATTACACGGTGATGTAAAGTTCTCATTAAGTGTATTTTATGGATATGATAGAACTCGTGGTAAAGGACATTTAAAATGAAGATGAAATTCATGTGATGTTTTCAATTCATTCATATAGACTTATAATATTAAAAATAATTTTTAAAGGTGTAATTATACTTCTTGGTTTTAAATGTGGAATATAGTTACATATTTCCACTATATTTCCTATGAAATTTCCATAGGATTATAAAGAAGATGTGATTGTCAATAAAACTGTTTTAAAAAATAAATATATTCAATCACAAGAAAATATAAGCTATAATGAAATTAATTTAAAAGAGATTGATGATTTAATGGATCTAAATGAGTATACATTAGTAGGAATTAAAAAATAGAAAGATATTGATTATAATTTTTTTTGACAGAATAATTGATAGTTATATTGAAAATGAGGTAGTCCTTGTTGAAATTGATGTTTATAGTGATAAGAAAAAATGAGGGTGGTTCATTTGTTCATAAATATAAATACTATATTCAAAAATAAAAGAAATGTATGCGATAATTAAAATTTGTAATAAAAAATAAAATTAATAAATTAATAAATTTGATAGAATTATATTGAGTATAAACTCAATGTTAAGAATAAATTCTAGATCATTGATGGGATAGCTAAATTAGTGAAAGAAAAAACCAAGAGAATTGAAGAGAACAACGAATAATTCATCAAATCGAAACACAACTGTGATGATCAAGAATGTATTCTCACACAAATTATGAAAACAAGAATCTCAATGAAATTTTATCCTATTAAGGATATGAATTTCACTTAGGAATCCCTTGAGGAATATATTCCCATTCTACAAGGACTAAAAATCAATATAAAAGGAAAATATTTTATTGATAATGAAGGCATTAAGAAGGGAAACATAGTTGCTAATAAAACTCAAGAGTCAAAACCTCTCAAGAAAGTGGAAACTCACAGTAATCCACTTGGTACATTTAGAAATGAAAATTCTAAGAAGATTCTGATGATAGTTATTTGATTTATTTTGAAAATATGGGATACACCAAATCTCTATGTAAATTATCTATGAAATATCCATGAAAAAAATATTCAAAAAATTAGGCATGAATAATTTATAATTTTTTCTATGATCTTAAGGGTTACTATTTTTTAATGGTTTTCAGAACAAATATTTCTATTGAACATTAGTAATAAATACTCTTTTGATAGGGGGATATTAAAAGGGCGGAAAACAGTAGTTGTAATATAAATTTTTAAAACTAAATTTTTTATATAATTTGTATATTGTAAAATGAAGAATAATTATTGGTTCTAGATGAAAATAAAGTTCATATATTAATAATAAAGGTTAACCAAAAATATTTGGTATAGAATATAAATTTTGAGGGGGATAATATGGTTGAGATTTCTTTGAGGGAAAAATAAAAGAGATTTTTTGGATATTTTATTGTTTATACACATATCACATGTACAAAATTGAATGATTTTTCTTCGGTATAAAATATAATAAATATGGAATTTTTTGTTTTCTAAATTATGAAGGTCTCAAGATCACTAAATCTAAAAAATATGAATTTGGAATTAAAGGTATCTAGAAAACAAATTTTGTATCAGTTAAATCCTCAGTCACAATCTTGTTAGTGTTACTAAATTATGTAAATCTATGCATGTTGTGGTGATCGATAACAAGTAATCAACATTTATAAAATGGGATAGTTTAGTTATTTTAAATTAATACAATCAAAATGGATTCTTTTCATTTTTGGTTGGGATAATTTTTGTATCATGACAAAAAATATGTGAATAGAATATGCTAAAAATAAGTGGGAATTTAGAGAAACAAACACATATAAAATCTAATAATGTTTAATGGAGATCGAGAAATACCAAAGCTAATATGTACTCACACACACATGTGATTATTGTTGAAAGGGGAATATTACTCAAAATACTTATAGGTCAATGTAGTCAAAATCATCAAGACTTATTAAGCTCGTGAATATAGATGAATGTTGGGAAAATAAACCCCAATAAATAGACAAAAAAATTTAATACAACATGTTTCTTGATTATTTCATTAAAATGACCTGGATTTTGGAAATAGTTGAATTTTTTTAATTATTTAATTGTATCATAAGATATCAGAGTTTGACTGAAAATACTCCTTTTAAAAAAAACTCAAAACATTCACAAAAATAATTTATATAATTTAAAAACAGAAAATTGAAATAATATTAGGAAATGTATTGTATTTGATCACAATATTCTGTAGTTATAAGTCAATAGAAAAGAGTATCTGAAATAAGGAATCACATAATCAACAAAATTTCTTTGACTATGATTATTGAAAAAGGCCTATTAAAGAAAAATTTGAAATAGGTTGTGAAAAAACAATTATACAACTCTAAAAATTTCTTTATTTTCTCACAATGAATAAAATACTATATTAAATCCAATATTGAATGAAATATACTCTAAAATACATCTAGGTGTTTCAGAGTAAATGTTCCATTCCAAAAAAATAAATGAAAAATTGTTGAAATCTCATGTTAAAAAATAATTTCTTATTTTGTATTCACCAATGAGTAGATCCAACCCATGATTAAATAAAAGTAATTGGAATGTGAATGAAAGTAATATGATGTATTATTTTAAAATGAGTATATGATAATGACACTTGAATAAAATTCAAATTTTAGTGAAGTGGTATCACCTGAAAGTTATCTAGATTTTGAATTTGATTTTGATAATGAAGTGTATGGATTTATAAGAGTTCTTAGGGAAATAAATAAATTTTATAGAAGAATTAGTTATGAATAAAAAATATGCATAACAAAAAGTTCAATTAGACTATCAGACAAGGATTAAATTAATGAAAACAATATTTTTTTGGATCAAACAACCCTCGTTGAAATGAAAATGATAAAGGCTTATTATAATGTGTCCATCTTTTCTCTAGTGGAACCAAAATTGTATGAGGATTATTATAAGGATTAATGTTGGTTCAAATACATGAATTTGGTGCTTGAGAAGATAAAAAATAATAAGGGCTTAAATTGATTTCCATGAAAACATGATAAGAACACCATCAAGACTGAATGGGTGATGCAATATGAATTGAATGAAGATAGAAATTTTACTAGAATTAATGAATGACTTGGGTGTAAATGGTATTATAAAATTAAAGGGATTTTTGTGGATGAACCATTAATATCATTGAAAAAATGAGAAATTAAATTTTATTCATTTCCATGGTGATAAAGAAAGGATTCACGGTGTACAAAATAATTTTCAATTAAGACTATCCTAAGGTGTTCCTTTAAGAGGTTGTTTAAAACGAGAAAATAGATTGAATTGATCACTGATAATGATATAAATAAAGGATTTCGGTTTATTAATTCCTTGTTTGGTCTAAATCACGTCCTGTGTGATTGGTACTCAATTCTAGTCCAATATTTGATGAAGCATGGATATCGATGGAAATGAGTTGATCAAAAAATTTATATCAAGAAGGAAAAGTATAGTTGTTGATGGTTCTTGTATGCGTGCATGATATTATTTTTTTAGTATCATATGAACATAAATACAATAAATTATCAATATTATGTGGTGTGAGTTTGATATGACTCTTATTGGTTAATTTACATTTTCCCTTGGCCTCTCGGTGATTCAAGGAAAGGATGTGATCTTGATATATAAAACTAAATATTCCATGGAGGTTCTGAGAAAATTTAGATAGATAATTCTATAAAATATAAAATCCTATCAAAACCATTTAAAAATTTTCAAAAGATGAATATGGAAATTAGTTTTATATCACTCATTATAAAAAATTGATTAGCAATGTTCTCTACAAGACTATTAATTGTCTCGATATAGTTTTTTCCTTGTATTTGACCACAAAATATAAAAGTTATTCAAATTATAGTAACATGATTTTAATGAAAATGATAGTTCACTATTTCAATAATATGATTGACTATGGGCTATTTTACTATATCAATTATTAATAGTAGTTTATGGGGTATTCTAATATAGATCAATGAGATTTGGATGATAACCAAAAATATTATTCTGATTGTTTATTCTATCTATGGAGTTATTCAATTTCATATATCCAAAATAAAAATGACTTTATATCATTAATCATGGTGGATGATTATATTGTTGAAACTGAAGCCCACATTAAAAAACATTGATGGAAACAATAGTTTGAATATTCCTGACTTGAAATTGGATACACTATTCTGATCATGTGTGAAAACTCAACTGTGATAATACATAGAAAAAATTCAATATATATTTCATGGAAATATAACTCCAATATTAAGTATCAATTAATAAAAGAAAAGTTTGATAAAATCATGGTATAATTGGAGTATCTATCAATTTAAGATCAAGTATTGGATATAATTTTAAATAACTACATAATGTAGAATTTGAGCATCATTAGATATACTTATTATTTTAAATGAATCAATCTACCTCTTTGGATCATAAATTCACCTATACGCTAATGATATTTTACATCTAGATAATGGTATGTACCTCTACCCCATTTCATTTTTTTATTTCTAACCCTTTCAGATAACTATTCAATGAAGTGTTCTATTTGTGATCATTTATAAAAAAAGGGATAAATCATAAGTATGTAGAAGTGTGACTAAATGTGGAAGATATTGAATCATTTTGAGTCAAGGGGATAAAAAGATGGTATTTGAATGTGCTCATGATAATCTTTTAATTCAAATATTGTTTCTCACATTGAGCATAGATTAATCATGGTTAGACTTGGTGATTGGTAACTCAATGATGTATTCTTCTAAAAGATTAATTTTGATGATTTTGTGCTTATGTTGAGTATTTTAGTGTTTTTTTGTTTTATATTTATCAAAAACAATAAAAGGGGGGATTGTTAAAAAATATAAAAACCCATCTTTTAGGAAATTCTGTGTTGTTTTTTCTCAAAAAATTGTATGAAGGATGTTTTCCTAAAAGTTTAATTTCTTTAAAAAAAGTTCCTTTGAGTATTCTGTCCAAATTAGTGAAGAAATTATTCCCCATATATTAGACCAAACTATGGTGAATTAATACATTCCATGTTAAATATGATTATGGATGGAGTTGGAGATCATCTATGAAGCATTTAGTTTTTTGATTAGGGACGTCACCTATGTGAAAAATCCATGACCTCTAAAAGAACATTCTTGGTCATGATGAGTCTAAAAAAGATATTCAAAGGGATCCATGTCATTTCATAGTTCGTGGGGTATAAGTTTTCTACCTATGAAACTAGGAACTGATCACTATGTGTATAGAAGAGACCATGGAGAACCCAATTGAATAAAAGATATGAATAACCCTTTTTCTCGTGGTGAAGATGTTGAGAACATTTTGTTCCCCATGGAGAACTCCAATAGATTATGTATTCCAATGAATAATATTAAACGAAGTAAGACTACATGTATGGTAATCAGTCTGTTGTGGTCAAAATTGGTTGTAATTTATCACCAAACTGTAGTGGAATTGATATCAGAAATTGAGTTAATTTTTCTTGGAAAATACCTATTATGAAATTCATATATTTTATGGAAGTTTTAACCATCAAATTTTGGGATGTTTTATGTGTTTTTTTGTGGGATTAAATTACATTCATATAATGTAATGATGACAATTCATATTTAATAATTAATTTAAAAGGGGATCCAATATTTGTATGAAGTTAGTATATTAAAAAAGAGGTTGAGCAAAGGTAAACAATAGATCTCTCTAGAAATTAAGATGGATATTAAAAATAAATTATAGAACTAAAAATACAAAGATATAGGCATTAAAGTATTTACAAGTCTCATTAGAAGTTAGAAACAACTGTATTGAAGATTAAAATCATAGATTTTGTATATTTCCATTACTATTGTTTGAAGAGAAAAAAATTAACCTCACATGGAGTAGTGAGTTCTATAGTGTAGGAAATATATTATCTTTTCAATAATTCATGATAGTGATTCAAGAGGTACAGATAGATTAATCAAAAATTTTAAACATTGATGTAGTGATGTTTTATTATGTTCAGTTCACAAGAACATTAATGGGAATTTTCTTTGGACTAGTCTGGGTTGGGTGAATCAAGTAAAATCATATTTGTAATTAACTGATTCCTTCCTAAGATACAGAAAGTGATAGTTTAAAATATTACTAATGTTAGTATAACAAGATAAAAAATAAAGGATCATATTGAATAACCCTGATTAAACCCCCTCTCTAGGTATATTTCATGATAAAGGACCATATGTATCATATTCCCTTAAAAGTAGAATAATTTATTTCTACAACATAAATACATATGGTAAACTATCCATGGAATTTATTTTCACCAAACTAGTTATTTTTTAAAATATATCCTTTAATTTATAGTTTTCCCATAGTTAAAGAACCCCATTTCCTTATATTTATTATTCGTCAGTTTAGAAGTTGATGATGATTATGAACGACCCCAATTTGTTACTTTTTAATAAAACATAAATGTTATCCATTATGTACCATCATAAAGGAAATTAATCATACACATATCAGGTCCTAATAAAAACAATGAACTTATTTCGGATATTTATTAATGGTTTATTTAACTAATTCTTGATTTAACTCAAAATAAACATTTAGAGACATTCTTTAAGAAATTGTTGTATGAAGACTATTTTCAGATCTAGCATTAATAGTGACCTTAGATTATGAAATTAATTTATTTATCCAATCATATTGATTGTATAATTTTATATGTTAGAACCCTCAAACATTTTTAACTAATAGAGTGGTTTTAAAACATCCTATCTCTCATGTATATCATATACATTATATATCATTTTTAGGTTTTCTATCATCCCAAAAGATTCCATTTTATTATGTTCCATTTGAATTGTGTGATAAATTCCAGTAAGAATCAATATTATTATTATAAGTGATCATTTAAAATGTATACTATAATAACATTACTCTTATTTACTTGTTTAATCAGAATAAGGTTTTGTTCGATGTCTTTATCACCACATAAAACATTCCATGTAGATTGATAATTATTTTCAAGTTTGTCTTGTAATAAAGATTCTTTATTAAATTATGATTCTCTTTCTCAAATATTTATCTCAAACACATAATAAATGACAATGAATTTATTCCATCAACAATGTTTTCTTATAATATAAATACCATGTTTTAAATTTTTTTAATATGAAATTTTATTAATTCTCTCTGACTAAACTTAGTCCCCATTTAATATTATCATATCCACTTATAGAAAAAGATATATATTCCATAATTAGTTATACCAAAAACTTTTACAACATAATCCATGGTCGTATCTGGAAGAGAATAATATCAATCAACTCACATGTGACTCTTGGGTTATAGGGTGGGAAAATATTTTCCCAGTCTTTTTTATTTATAAACTTCTCTCATTTCTTCATGATTCTTAAAAATAAAGAATTACTAGCTAATAACAACCAAATATCATGATAGAAATAATCATATTACAATTAGGGTTCCCTATATACTACATTATATACAAAATATAATCCATGGTAGCCCATAATTATCATGACATACCCATTTGGATGATCAAAGTCATGATATGTGTTTCATCAAAAAGAATCAACCACGATATATTTTATGAACATTTAAATATAATTTAATTTCTTAATTTAATCCATTTACATGTATTAATTCATCTAATGATTTAGAATTTAATCATTATTACTTCCTCCAAATAAATATATTCAAACCATATTGTTGTGTAACTATTTCCAGAACTCATAATTGTGTGACTAATTAAAATTAATATTGAACAATATTTAAAAATATATAAATTCATATCCTGATTTAGGTATATGAAATCATTCAATGTAAATTATTAGATTCATGTGAAACTAATAATCTCAATATGTGTAAGAAGGGTGCAATAAGTATCCAACCCCCAGTTTTCTTAGAGATGGTATATACTCCTAGACTATTGAGTAGTCCAACATAAAGCTACACTACACAAGTTTCAATTATCAAGATTTATCTTAACTAAATCATAATTATAACACCTAAAAATTATAAAATATAATTAATCTTTGAAGTCAAGATCATAACTCATGAATAAGAAAAATTCAATAAATAAGAAAACTAACACAATTAGCATAGCTCGAATGCGACTCCTTAACTTGATGCCTGGAAATGTAATTAGAAGTATAATAATTTAAACCGATGAATACATCCATGTATATTATAAAAACATTATATTTTGTTATAATTTTTTGTTAAAATAAACAAATGAACATTTCAAAAATTTAGACAAGATATAATCAATTTATCAAAATATGATAAATAAATAAATGATAAATACTTTAAATTTTAAGAATACAATGTGGACAATGAATTGCATAAATAAAAATGAACATTTAAAATTTATTATAATATGAACATTTATATATGAAATATTTAAATGTTATTTAATATTTAATATTTCATACGAAAATAAATGTGAACTTTTTGAAAACATTTATAGTCATGTATATTTTTTACATTAAGTAAACACTGTACCAAAACTAAGAATCATGTATTATCCAAATAAGTCCTTTGAATATTAATATTTAATATCCACATTAATAAATTGTTCATTAATCAAAATAAACCATTTTATTTATCTCAATAATTAATTATTTATAAAATTATTATAATTTATTTACCACATAAAACATGTTTTATCCCACTTTTCACATAATAAGAATTTTTTTGTACATCTTAAAGCCCCAAAGATGTATCATGAGCCTATTGGGATAGATTGAGTGATGGTTTTTTAGAAATTTAAAGAGATAATTTTATTTATTAAAAATTATTCACACCATAGTCATTTTGGGTATGAATCACAATGTTGAAATTAAATTAATAACAACACATTCCATGGGAACACCAATGATCATTTTTCATTATTAAAATATTTTTGGTTTAATAGTAAAACAAAAAACAACTATAACTTTAGGAATTTATTTTGGGAATCCAAAATTGTGAAATCCTCTATCATAATGATAGTGTATCATGAATCAAAATTTTATTAAAACCAAAACCATATATAGAAGATCTAAGCTGTTTTTGGCCATTACTTGTCAACAACTACCATGATGTGTTTCTATAAAATGGTTGAAATGAATATGAAATGTGATTGGTTGAAAATATCATATTTATATCAAAAAACAATTCATTATTATTTTTGATTATTTTATATGATCGTTTATATAAACTACAACTTTATCTTGTATGATTTATAAGACCAATATAATTTTGTACATGAAAAACATCATTATCTTGAAATATTCATGATGTATACCCATTTATAAAAAATAATTTAATTGTTTTATGATTTATAATTTTTTAAAGTCATTATTCAATCAATTAAACAATCCAAATGATATATAAAATTATTTCATTATAAATAATAGTATTTATGTGGATAACCTTTTCCAAAAAAAGAAATAATTAACAAAATAATTTTTTATTTAAAATTATGCACACCGTGAAAACTTTGGGTATGGAACATGATGTGGTGATTCCCAAAATGGAACTAATTTATATGGGAACTACATGAAAATGAAAATTTTATCCAAAGATGTTTTGATTTAATGGTCATACCATAAACCATGATCATTTTTGGAAGATAATTTGAATTGACAACATCATGGTGTCTTCAACTATGAAATAAAATTACAAATAATGGTTAATTTATTCATAATCACTAAAAAATAATTTAAAATTGAAATAAAATTCCATCCATTATATTTATTCACACTTGTATCATTTCCCACATGATCAAGATCAATATTTAAATCACAAGATTGTACCCATGTTACATTTTCAAATGTAAATAGTGAGAGAACCTTTTAAATCTATGTTATTCAAAACTTCTCAAGCATTATTTTTAATCTCAGGTACCAAATTCTCATTTTTCTAATTAAATTAAATATAGTCTTTTATTTCTATTTATGTACACTTCTTAGAAGTTGTTATCTCTTCATATAAGGTAGAATTTATAAATTATTTCATCTGATCAATCTCATGCATGTGTCACTATTCGATTATTGGTCCTCATAAATCACAACTCATATAGTCATGATCTTATATTAATATTATGTTTTTGTAGGACTTCTGTAATGTTAATCATTTTTGGATAAAGAGAATATTTAACTATTTTATTAAAAACACACAATCATTAGTTTAAATAGTCAATGAATCCTGCTAAACAAATTTACATTTATATGAATCACTAATAAAATATACATTCCATGATTAATTTTAATATTCACACATCAAAGACAATATTTATTGAAATTTCCTCTTATATCTATTTTTATATGTATATTTGAAAACACACACACACACACATATTTGTGTGTTTGTGAGTGTTTGTTTATGTATATATATATATATTATTTATCATTGATAAAGATAGGTGTAACTAACGACACCTCAGGTATCTTTGGGACTAGTTGTGGGGAGAATTTGATAGATTTTTTCTTGGAATGAATTAATATTTTTTAAAAAAACTCAATGAAAGAAATTTTGAAATTTTTTATGTGTAGAAATGATTTTATTGTGTAGAAATGATTTTTTAGAGATCATAATATTAGAATAGAAATAACCATAGTGAATTCTCCTGTAGATTTAATTAAAATGATAAGTTAGGTGATAGTAAGTTCAATGAGGGCCTCATATGCCACCATTGTGTATTCAATGGTAACAATAATTCGGTTCTCACTCTAGTTTAGAAACGTATAGTGGGGTGGTAAAATACCAGACTCATGTTGGGATATTAGGTGGCCATTGGGGTTTGATCAGGTACCTTATAGGTTTTGGGACCTATGGTTTGTGAAACGTTTGTCTATGGGGGTGGGGGTGTACAAATTCAAAGAGAACATGGGAATCAATTCCCGTAAATGACCTAATGTGGGAGCAACCTCCCTTATCAAAATTATACCATTTTTCCTTTTTATTTATTTTTATTAAAGGTATTATGCAATAAATGAAATTTATTGTTATATAACCTTCTTCATCACACTTGTTTCCATTTAATACCATACTCCCTTACATGGTGTTCCCACCTAGGAATCTATGTTGTGATTCGACAAGTTTAAGGTGGAATATATTCATAATCAGGTGCATTCAATGTGATGTTTGTAAATAAATATTGAGAATGATTGATTATTTCTTTCACACACTTGTTCAATTGGGAAATATCACCAAATTATTTTATTTATGTATTATAGTTAGTTTAGTTAAAAATAATGATTTATTTAGGTTTATTACATTGGGATTAAGAGTATAATACCCTTAAGGGTGTTTGGGGAGTAGATTATACCTCATTTTTTGTAGTTTTATCAGTTTGGTACTGCCTAGTGAGTGTTATTATGGATACATTAACTATAAGATTACAATATAAATTTTGCAGTTTGTTGATTTATATCTTTATAATGGGATATGTTCTAATTAGAGTAAATAGTGGTTGGTATTACCATGGATTATTACCTGTATGAAGAATTGAGGTGGGTGGAATTTTTTCTTTATAATATTTTTGATTTTGAATGTATGGACTTTTCCATCTATTATCTTATAACATAATATGATAATTATTATATTGAGAATGAATTCATAACATTTCATGGAATCATTCCATGAATGGGATATTCTTGCTGCAATTTAATAATCCAAAACATGGGTATATATTTTTCAAAATGATTATTTTATTAATAGGTTCATAAAAAAGTATCAGTAGACAATATTGTGGATTGGTTGGTGGTGTGTGTTGATTTTATAGTGTAAATAATTTCTTAATTTTTACATGTGATTTAAAAATGTTAATGGTTTAAAGTGAATTTATAGATAAAAATGGGTTTAATAGTAGATTATAGTGTTAACGGAAATTTTTTTTGAATGGAATTTAAAAATTTAATCTTAGGATAAAGTCATAGTTTAAAAATGAAATTTCAAAAAAAAGGTGTTTTAAAATGTGGGTTCAATGATATCTGGATAAGGGTCTTGGTTTCTTGAGTAGACATGAGTTATCCATTTTAATTGATTATTATCAATAGTCTGAAGTCATATTTATATTGAAAATAATGAATATATTTGGTTCTGTGGTTTCGAATGGTCGATCATGTGAGGTTGATGCCTAGTTTATTGATGAATTCATGTGTACTTGTTTTTTACTCATTCACATTATTATAACAATGCATGTTATTTATTGTTATATGAGGATTATATATGACGTAGTTATAATTTGTGAAACATCTGTTGGGAGATTGGTTCGGTTGATTAAATTGTGATTCTGAGTATATATCTCACTATTTTCTATTCAGAAGAACCTTAGGATACACCTCACAGAGATAAGAACAATGAATCAATGATAACCCACCAAAATAAGAGCAAGTCATGTGGTTTGGTTAAAGATTTATAGACTGACTGAAAATTAACATTTTTATTATGAAAACACTATTGAGGGAAAAGTGAGAAACCACATTATCCAAACATTATACAAAACCCAAGTCAATACTACAGGATCTGCCCATTTCCATCAAATACAACTAGATGTCAAGCCTTCACCATTGCATGAACACTCAGTTAGTTGTCCTGTGTAGAGTTGCATAGGCCTGGTACCAACGGAAGAGCCATAACCTCTGGAACATCCAAATCCAAATGGTATGCAAAGTGAATGCTTCATGTTGAGGACCTCATCTAAAGCAGACACATGTATTATGCTGGATACAAACACACCTAAAATTCAACGCAAATCCACGAAGCATCTTCACCAAAGAATGTGGAACTAGTTAAAAGAACATCATGCTGTCAACCACTCCATGAATTGTAGCACAAATAAGCACTACAATTGCATCATCAACACCCAAGAAATGCAAATTACAACTTCTTCATCTTGAATCCAACATAACTCAACATGGTCATAGCAGTAGGGACATGGTCCAAAGCCACAGAATCATCCATAAAACAATAGAATCACATAGAAACAGTAGGACCTCAATATGGATGAGGTTCAAATAACAAATAATTCCAGACCCCACAGAAAACTAGATCCCAGAGGAGAAATTCCAATAAAAAAAATTGTAGACCCCAATCCGACCCACAGACATCTGCAACCAAATATGAAATCAAACAACGAAGGCAACAAAGAAGATCAAGAAACATAACCAAGACGCCGGACACATAAGCTTCAAAGATATTCAGAAAGGCCCCTCTGAAGAAAAGAAGTCTCATCGCCGCCATCCCTAAAACCCTTAGGGACTACAATGGACCATCTATCTCAAACACTGGTGGCAAGGCTGCAACCCACAGTCACCGAGGGTGAATCTCAGCCACTGGACCATCACCGTGCCGCCGGAAGAAACCCTATCCAATGGAGTGGAGTGGGGAGTGAAGAAGGTTGGAATGATGAGAAAAGTCAGAATAGAAGAGTTCCCAAGGTCGCATGATTCCACCGTGGATCACAAAAAGATGCTGAGCCAACTATGAGGGGAACCGTCGAGCCAACCTAAGGAAAGAGGTAGGCAGCGACGGTGAAACAACCCTAGGGGAGATGCCCCTTACGGGCTCATATGCAGCAGTCAAGTTAGACTTTGATTGATTTATATCTAATATATGAAAAATATCATTATTAATATCAGAATTTTTTTTCATTTTTCCATCATTAGGTCAATAAAAAATCATAAGAGAAAATATTGATGTTATATATAGTTAAAATTTACTTTAATAATTCCTAAAAAACATTTTTCATTCCATCATATCTAGAAAAAAACATAAAACATGTTTTGAGTCCCTTATTCAAAATTTAAAAGCATTTAACAAATAAGTTAATACTAATCTTACCTCCATTGTGACATGTTAAATAAAAATTTAAAATGAATCAATTATCTACAAAACATTTAATAAAAAACATGGACCGTCTCATTCCAAAAGTGATTAATGAAATTATAAAATTTCATCAAAATGAATCATATTGTGTCTCTAAAAAACATGCAAGGTTCTCTCTATTCAAACATCCACGAGCTTCACCAAAAACCATTTCAAAAACCATGCCCAGGAAATATGATATTCCCATTATAATAAGACTTTCCCAAATAAACCATGATATGTTCATTACGTCATTTAATCCATCCACCTCATTAACAGCCATGTATAATAAAATATAAACACTAAACTAAAATAATTTACTCTAGAAACTAACCATGCATCTTTGATAATAAATGTGACATCGTTTTGAATAGATAAATATTCATTCCAAATATAATCTTTCATATTTATATTTCATTCTATATTATCCATAAGATATATGAGCGAACAAAGATAAATTTTTTTCAACCTAACTAGATTCCTCTTAAATTATTTTAATCATTGAAAATCTAAAGTAAATAATTTGAAATAGGGTAAGAGGTCACTTAAAACCAACCATTATATGAGATACCACTAAAAAAAATCAACTATAAAATTCCTAGAAAAATATAAAATTTTAATTTTAATTTATATTTCTTATCACTATAACTAAATATTATAATATATTATGGTATTATAAATAAATTTTTGAAACTTTTTACTAAGATTATTCTTATAAGAAACCATAATTCCATTAAAAAATACTATTAAAATCATATAAAAGGTACATATGATATTATGTACATTCTATCAACATTTTAACACTTCCACTAGTCACTTAATAAACATCACATCCTCATCAATACATATTAAACTGTAATCAACCACATGAGAATAATCACAAAGGTAATTCTTGCAATGACTCGGTGTTTATAAGTGACACTTATTATCAGGATAAATATGTTTTATATTATATTTCGTTATACAGATAAA
Source organism: Viscum album (assembly GCA_963277665.1). Taxonomy (NCBI): domain Eukaryota; kingdom Viridiplantae; phylum Streptophyta; class Magnoliopsida; order Santalales; family Viscaceae; genus Viscum; species Viscum album. Next base: position 831,316,475 of record OY728119.1, on the reverse strand, counting down.
AATATAGAAATATGAATAAGTTTTTACTTAATTATTGGATATCGTAACTTTAGTCAATAACTAAACCCATGAAAATTCCAAATATTTAAATAGGAAAAAATGTTAAATTGAATAAATAGAATTGAAAAACATGGATATTTTAAATTAGATACAGTCATCACCACCAGGAAAAACATTAAGTAAACAAAATAGAATATTAGTAAATCTATCAAAATCTTAGAAAAGGAATATATAAACCCTTGGCAGTATGTATAGTTAATGTTTAGTGAATAAAATAAGAGGTATTTTTTGGTGGTAATATTTCTTTTAGATTAGTAACCTAACCATCGAGAATAGTATCCTAATTGTTGAGAATAGAAACCTAACCATTATAATAATAATATCATTTAAAAATAATAAGAACTATTGTAGAGAATACTTATCATTAGTAATTTATGAATATATGAATATTATAATTCAATTAAATAAATCTAAAAATCTAAAAATCAAACAAAATGAAAAAATATTTATAATAAATTGCATTTACATGTATTTATTAAAAATAAAAATTTATAAATTAAATAATTAAATTACCTATTATTATAAAATGTTTTCAAAAAATGAATTATATTTTCAGAGTTATGATATAGAAATTTTCTAGTGTTATTTTATGATCACTATGTGAAATAATTCAATTTTTAGGTGAATAATAAAAATAATTTTTTTATAACCTATGTATCTTAAATTATACCATTTATAATGTGACCATTATCTAATAAATTAAAAACAATTAATGAAAAACATATATAATTTTATAAATGAGTCAATGAAATTCAATATACGTGTTTCCAATACCCGAAATGTATTTTCCGTAATCTAAGGTTAAGAGTATTTAGTTAAAATATTTTCTTACCATATTTTCAACCTTTCCTTTTGATTAGATAAATGAATTCTGTTTATAAAGTATTTTAATTTCTTAAAATCATGTTATTAAATTAGATGTTTTTATAATATCTCTATTATTACATTTTGAATGCTAAACTTGTATATAATAGTTTATTCAATATATTTTCTCTAAAATAACCCTCTCCTTATGAATAAATTGTCTCTCACCCCTTCAGTGTCAAACCACTTACGTTCCACTCTCCAATACAAATATCTACCAAAATCCTCACTCTCAAGTACCTTATAAACGTCAAGTATGTTCTTCAGAAAGAAAAATCCATTGTTCTTGAATTTAAGAATCATAGAAAAATAAAAAAATCAAGAAAGAGTTAATGTCAATCCATTTTTTATTTCCTTTTATAAACTCTATATCTTTATTTTATTTTCAAAAACAATTATTATAAAAAACATTATTGTGATATTCATAATATAATGTTATATAATTTTTAGAAATATCATCACATAAAATATAATTTTCTCCTCCTTATTAGATAATATATTGTTAATGGTTGGTTAACTGCCAACGTGGACATGAAAAATTATATTTTTATCACCACCCTTAGTGAAAATTATTATAAATTTTTTAAAATATAAAAATTGGTTAATATATGGTATTTCTAATCATTTGGAGTAAATTTTATAAATTTATAAATATAAATTAAGCATAATCATTAAATATAAGCGAGATGGGTTATTTTGAGAATGATTTGATATAAAAATTTCCAACCATTAACAATGGATGTTATGAAATATAACCTAATGATAATAATTGATCAATATTGAAAAAAATTAAAATAATTGGCTTCTATTTTCATGATTTAATAAAACTATGTTTTTTATTCATGTTTCGAAAAAGTGATAAAATAATGAGTGATTTATGTTATGGGGATTTTAAAACACAATTATTTTTTTGGGTTATCTTCTCTTTAATATTATTCATAGAATAAATGTTACAATATTTTATTCAATGTTTCCTTTAATAATTCTATTTCATTTCATTCATAGTATATACTTGGATTTACCATATTGAGGTATCTTCTAATAAAGTTACAATTTTTTTTCAAAAAGGGATTTATTTATTTCAAACATATCATTCACTCATATTGAGATGTTTCTTGTACAACTAAAAATGATTTTTAATGCCAAAATATGATATCCCACACTATTTTTTGTAATCTCAAAGGGTATTCCTTAAAAAATAATTTACAAAATAATTAAGATATCCATCCCTTTAAATATTTTTATTTCATGAGTAATATTGTAATAAGCTCTTTTTCTTGAGGTGTGCATGGTTGTGAGAATTTTATGATGTGATGAGGGGGACGAAAATTCAATTGACCTCTAATGAGTTGTGTAATGTTATATAATAGATGAGATTATTTCCTTTATTTTTTAACATGATTATAGATTTTTCTCAATTTTTATGTCACAATTTATGCACATATATATCAACTTGATGCAATATTTGTTCATATATATATATATTTTATTTTAACAATATTTGATTATTTTTTTTGATTTTGAATCTTCTATATTTCATGCCTATATAATATATTTAACTCCTTATTAAGATGATGAAATAATTCTTATGAAATGTTGATGGAGATTATTCTCACCCATATACTATTGATTCATATTCCTTATTCCTCCCATGTTATTATTTCCATTAATGTGATTTTAACTCACCATTTTCATTGATATATGTTCTAATTCTATTACATACACTATAGAGAATGTGAGATATTTTAGGCCGATAAATAAAAATTATTTAAATAAGATTTATCTTTTATTATTAATAATTTAGGATAGAGACTAATTTTCAAATGATATAAAACCTTTAGATGTTGGATTTTTTCTTTATTATGTTTTCTTCATTAAAATAATGTAATTGAGTTATAAGCAAAAATTTTGTCACTGTAGCTAGAATCATAAAGTGATTTAGTAAATTCTTAATTTATGATTAAAAATCCATAGTGAAAACTGTGGGGATAAGTTTATGATTTGGTAAAAATATAATTTTTTTCTTGAAGTATAAGATCACAGTTTATCTAGGAAATTAAATCCTTATTGGATACTACAAGTGAATTTTGTTATGGGGTAGTTGTACCTACCATTATTAACACTAAAAGGGTATATTGGTAATTAACGTGATCCGTACATGCTTCATGATAAATAAGCCTTACAACACACCATGTTTGAAACTATATGGGGATATTCTTTTGATAATAAAAAAAATCTATACAAACCATTATGCAGGATATATATCTAACGCAATTATTTTGTTCAGATATAGAAATGGATTAAATTACTTGATCCTATAATCATTTTTTGTGGTTTATACATAAGGAAAGCATAATATATGTATTTACAATTAAATTTGTTCATAATAATAAATTAGTTATTCATTATATGTTGACTTACATTTTATTTACTCATTTTGTATTTATGAAATTAGATAGAATGTGGTGAATCTAGACACATGAATCTTATTAGGGGAAATGAAACAATTTTCTGAACATTATGTTTCGACCAACTATAAAATAAACTATATCCCTAATTACATTGAATTTCAAGTTAAAATATTCACGGTTATTACAAATCATATTTCTGATGATTTTAAAAATAACTAAACCCATGTAGAACAAATTCCTTCACCCGAGAGGGAGAAACTATCCATCATGTCCTTTATTCCAAAATGATCATTTTTGTTTTGTGGATATTTTGATAAACATGTCATGAAAAAATCCACTTATCCCAATTGAGACGATCTTTTCCAGGATACATAATTTTTATTATGAGAAAATCCCATTACCTATCCATCGTACAGATGAAAAGGCTCATCAATGGTTTTTGTTGATAAAGAATAAAAATCAAAAGGATGAAATGGGGTGGGAGGAAATTAAGAAGTTATTTATTAACAAGTACATCCATTAAATGATAGAGTTTTAAGGAAGGTTAAAATAATAAAATATAAAGAAGATCTAACTAAAGACATGTAAAAATATGGGAAGAATAATCATAGAAATTTCCTGAAAGGAATTGGGAAGAACATCTAGTGTGAGAGCCGAAGCCACCAGGCATGTAAGTGTCTTAGAGAAATGAAGTAGAAAACCAATGTGATGGATTAAAGGAATAAACCTAACATGGTTTATTTCTTCAAATATTAAGTGTAAGGTAAATGTGCTAGCATGATCAGTAAACCACATGTCTTTAAGGTTAATCAGTGTCAGAACCACTAATGTTGATGGAGAAGGTGAAAGATTATTCCATCACTAGTATTTAAGTGGAAAATGGAAATAAAGTCATTCAAGGTACAATAACTATCCTCTCAACATTGGAAAATATATTTTTTGATTTTATTTCTAAAAATTTATTTATATCTAGAATGTTTTATTGTACTAATAAATCACATATCTTGTACTTTGAGGTAGAGATATCTATAAAAAACTAACTTTCGTGATAAATCCAACCCATATACTGGAATCATATCCTATTATAATCTGTGGGTGAATTCTTCTAGAGAATTTTAGAATCCAACCCCTGGTATAATTTTTTTTCTATACTGGGCATGAATTATGTCTTATTATGTAGTTCTCAGAACAATAATCTAGAAATGGAAATGTGTTTGTATACTCCATCCCATTCCACACTCATATAAAAATGAAAATAAGATCATGAAACTACTTTTGAGAATCCCACAATGGTGTGGTCAATGAAACACATTAATGAATAATAACATTCCTAAATTTTTGAGTTTAAGTAAAGTATCAACCTTGAAGAAATTCACATATAGGGGAACATAATAATTTATTTCCAAAATATTTACTTGGAATTTCTACCAATTAATGTGGAAAATTTTTTAATAGAACAAATACCAAGAGACACTCCTATATATATTTTCCAATTGGATTTCATAGATTTAACTTGATGAGTTAAATAAGTAAATATAATGGAATTTGGATGAATGGATCATATACACTAGTGCATAACCTTGGGGTTCGACAGCGTTCTCTACCAAAAAAAAAATGATGGTAAATGAATCTATTTATCTATAATTGATATGTTAACAAGATCTATAAAAATAAAAAGTATCCCTTACCATGGATTGATGGCCTATTAAATCAACTAAAGGATATCATTACTTCTTGATGGTGAATTTCTATTTTGAATTTCATTTATTGAAGGTAAAAAAGGAAGATATTTAGAAGAGATACTTTTTTACAAGGTATGGACAATGTGAGATCATAGTGACTCCCTTTGGATATATTGATACCCAAAAAATCCACAAAGATTTTCTGAATAGCATCACTAAATGTTAATATAAAAAATATTTTATTGTATTTATTTTTGATATTCTCATTTACTCAAAGAGTGAGGGGCATAATGAAGAGAATATAAGGATTTTTTTGGATAAATTAAGAAAGGGGAAAATGTATACTAAGATTATTAAGTGTGACTTTTTCATATAACAAGTTATATTCTTCTTGAACATTATAAAAAATAAAGTAATTTCCATGGTCTGTTCAAAGAAAAAAAAATTAAAGAATGTTCTAGACCCACTATTGTCACTTAAATATATAGATTTCTTATTTTTATTGGGTTCTAATGTTGATTTGTGGGAAACATATCACGATTATCTTACCAATTAACTACGTAACATAGAAATCAGTAAATTATTCCATGAAATAATAATGCGAGTAAACAATTAAGAGATCAATAAGATAATAATAAACATTTATATTCTCACACTAGTATCATGTAGAGAAGTATTTTTGCAACATATTGATTCTTTAAAGATAATCATGGGTTTTGTACTCTTGCAGAATGTTTATGTGATATCATATACCTCACTAAGTTAAATATCCATGATTAAAACTACAAAACACAAGATTTGGAGTTAGTAGCTATGTGCTTTTCTTTAAGTATATTTTTCTAATATCTCTATAGTGAGATGTGTGACTTATATACAGATCACCAGAGTCAAAAGTATACTTTCACATAGAAATAACTAAACATGAATCAACATAAAGTGTTAGATATTATTAGGGACTATGATTTCTCTATTTTCTACCATTATAAAAAGTAGAAAAAGGTATATGGTCTATATTAATAAAAGAACATATTATATTATACATGATATTGATTGAAAGAGGCCTTATATTCATGGATATAAAAATTATAGATATGGATGTTATAACTATTGGGAATACATCCTACCTTTCCAAAATGTTTTCTTAACCATCTATCTAAGAGATAATCAATGAGGTACATTAATATGGTTTATAGCGTTAAATGAATGTGAAATATGAAAAATAATGGGGAACATTATGAATTCCACAACAATGAATATTATGGAATTTGGTTTGAATCTAGGCATTGTGTCCCTAAATCACTAAATTTAAAGAAGGATATATTAGATATCTCATACAGCTCAACATTCTCTATCCAACATGGAGTACCATGATGTTCTATGATCTTGGAGAGAACTTCTATTGGGACAATATAGAGACGAAGATCACTAGGTATACCTAATAGTTCTTGGTATGTCGGAAAGATAAAATTAAAAAAACAAGTGTATGATGCAATAATTTTCCATACACACATGGAAATTAGAGAACAACACCAAATAATTTTTTACCGGTCTCTTAAGAAAATCTAATATAAGAAATGTGATATGATTCTTGGATTATTGACTCACCAATACTTCATAATTAATCACTATCTAGGTCGATTTCTCACTTGAAAACATGATCATAATTATATAAAAAGGGGTGAGCCTCTTATAGGACAAAATTTGAAAGTATCTAATCCTAATCAAATTTGTACATCAAAATTATGGATAATTATTAAACATGATTAGAAAACACATGGAATTTTTAGTAGACCCATCACCCCAAATCTGATGTATAATCAAAGAATAACTTTCATACACTTAAATATATTATGATATGAAACCCAATAAAAGTAAAAGGAGGTTGGGATCAATATGTACTATTACTGGAGTTCTCATACAATAAAAACTTCTACTTGATTAGTTAATTTTATCCATATATACTCTACATGGGAAGAAATTTAGAACTATTAAATATTGGGATGGATTTGGTGGATAATAGATAATTTGACTTGATATTGTGAAAGAAATGTTAGAGAAGTTTCAATCCATTATAAAACATAAAAAACATTCTTGGAGTCTTTATAAAAGATTAGTTTACAACCTCGACAGGGATATTGATTTTGAAATGTGAGAAAAAAATTTCTTTTAAATGCCACCATAGAAGGGAGTGATGCAGTTTCGAAATAATGGTCAGATTATACTTTGGAGCATTGTCCCCTTTGGAATCCTTAATGACATAGTAGTAGTTGTCCTTCATGTAAAAATTACAAAAAACGTGGCTCAAGTTCATGATGTGTTCTTTTCATCCCTCATGAGGATGCACACAGATTATCCCTAACATGTAATGAATCTTGTGGCGGTGCAATCAGAGCATGTCCTATCTTATAAGGATACCCCAATGAAGATATTGGACCATATAGACAATGAACTATGAAATAATACATCTCTCTATGTTAAAGTTCTATAACATATCCATAAATATTAATAGGTGATGTGGGAACCGAAGGAAACAATGATACATATTTACTCTATTCTATTTCAGCTTTAATTATGAGTTGAATTGTCAGGGAAAAATTTTATAAAGGGGGGGGGGAGAATGTGGAGACCCATAATTTATAACCTATATTTGTTTCAGGAATAAATTTTTGTTATATTATATACCATTATATCCATACAACACATAGATACATGAAAAAAAATTATTTAATTAATGGATATCATTGCATTAGTTAGTAAATTAACAAATGAAAATGCCAAATATTAAAGTTGAAAAAATATTAGATAAAACAGTTGAATGAGAAAACATTGATATTTCTAATCTGGTTGAATTATCACCCAATGAACATAATGAAAATGAAACTGAATATTAGTTACCAATAGAAAACATAGAAAAAAATATATAAAATTGTGGGAGAAATTTTAATGAATGTTGAATTAAATAATAAAGAGGTATTTATAAGAGGTGATATGTCCATTTTAAAAGCAATGTGACTATTGGGAATTGTAACCTAACCATTGAGAATGGTAATATGCCTATTAGAATAATAATATCAATTAAAAATAACATGATGTTACATAATTAATATTTATCTTAAATAATTTAAGAAAATATAAATTTTATAACACATTAAATTAAATTTCAAGATTAAAGAAACAAGGAATATATAAGAACATTTATAATAAATTGTATTTTAAAATATTTTACGAAAATTATAATTTGTATACTCAATATTAAAATTACCTATGGTAAAAAAAATATATTTTTATACAATTAATTTCAATTTTATAATCATCACATACAAATTGTATAAGGTTATTTTTTTCAATTTATATATTACATTTGTTTTCATATGAATAGTAAAATGATAGATTTCCTATAACTTCTGTTTTTCTAATTATATCATTCAACGTGTAATAATGATACAATCGGTTTTATAAATATTCTAATAATTAAAAACATATATTATTTTATCAATAAGTCATTTATATTTAATAAATAAATTTTAAATTCTTAATACGTATTTTACAGAGCCTATTTTCAAGAGTATTACATTAAAATATCATTTTTTGATTTTTTCCCACCATTCTTGTTGATTAAACAAATAAATTTGGATTTTTAATTTACTTAATTTCTAAAAATCAAGTTAATTAATTAAAATATATTTTATAATGTATAAAGTATTAATATTTCAAGGTTTACCCAATATATAATAATTTTTTCATAATGTTACCTTGAAAATACCCATCTTCTCAAGTATAATAATACATAACCCATCCCATGGAAATCCACTCACCTTAAACCTTACAAAATAAATATATTCCCAAAGAAATACTCTCAGGCACCTTAGAATTATGGGATGCTCTATAGTAGTCATACTCCATGATCTTAAGATGTTAAGGGCTTTAGAAATGGGAAAACTTCAAGAAAAAGGTAACATCCTTTAACATTCTATTTTGTTTTTCTTTTTAGAACTCTCTATCATCCTTTTACCATCAAATCCAAAAATTATAAAAATAAATTAATAGTAATTAAATATGATCTTAAAATTTTAATTTTCTAATAAAAATATTGTTTTTAATATAAGTGAATGATATATATCTCACATATCCTCTTTGGATCACATCCCATTAACAGTCGGTTATCTGCCAACGAGACATTGACAATTCTTTTGTTATCACCACAATTATGAATGATTATGATAAATTAATTATAATATATAAAATTTTAATATATTTAATTCTAATTTTCAAGAGTTAATCATAATAATTTATAAATTGAAATAAAAAATATCATTTAATTCTATAAATTTGGGATATTTTATAAAAGATATGATATTAAAATGTTTCACTTTTAAGAGAGGGGATTATGGAATAGAACCCAATGATTGTAAGTGATAATGAGTGAAAAAAGTATCAGAATTCACTTTTGGCTCAATTTTATTATAAACATTTCTTTATTATACATGAGGTGAAAATGTCAGGAAATTCAGAGGTATTAATTCTAAAGTGATTCTCTATCCTAAATCAATATTTTTAGGTTATCTTATATTTCACGTTATTCAAATAATGGGCGTTCTAATAATTTATTTATTGTTTTGTTTCACAATTAGTTTTCTTGTATTATTTTTATTAACATGTTTTACCATATCTAAATAACAACTAAGCTAAATATAATTAATTTTCAAAATGTAATTTATTTTTACCAACATCCTTTTGACCCCCATTGAGGTGTTTATTCTTCAATGAAAAATGATCTTTGAAGACAAAATATAATATCCCTTAATAATTTGTGAATACCAAACGTTATTAATTAATGTAATCTTTAATAAAACCTTATGAAACATTTTAATTTCCATTGATTTATTTTAGAACAATGATTTCTATTTGTTATCTATCCATGTTGAATGCACGATTCTAAGCATTATATGATGTGACAGGTGGTCATAAAATTATATAAACCACCAACAAATTGTGTAATGTGATATATCTCATGATTTTTTTATAATTCTTAAATAGGACTATATTTTTGTTCAAAATTTTCAATTAGAAATATATGAACGTATATAATGTATAAACATGATCATAGTTCTGTTCTCAACTATAAGTGTTATTTTACCATAATGTCATTGTGATTCATTATTATGAATATAAAACATTCAATGCCTCCATAAAATGTTTCCCTCACTCTTATGAATATAATACCATGATTATGAAATGATGATGATGATTATGCTCACCAATATACTATTAATTATTCTCCCTTTTTCTTTTCATGTTATTCTTCCCCATAATAGGCCTTTATCTCACACCTTTCATTGATGTATATCCTCCAGTGATTTTATTCACTATAGAGAATGTTTGATCTTATAGAAGGGCACATAATAATAATTTAAATAACTTGTAATAATTATTATTTATATGAAATTCATGAGTTAAATTTTACCAAGATACTGAACCTGTTGATCTTGTATTTTATCAAATGAATGTTTATTATTTTATAAATGATGTAATAGTCATATATTAAACATGTTGGGTCGTTATATTTTTTTATGAGACATGGAAAAAATCAATAATTATCCCCATCTAGTATAGAATTTAAATCCAAATGTCCATTTAACAAAATCATTCCATCACATAGAAAGGATTCACTAACCATGTATATAATTTGTTGGATTGAATAAATCTATAATTATTACACTAGGAGGATGTTGATGAGTACATAGTTTCTAGAAACGAACTAAAATAGTGTCCAACCAGATCATATTCACCCTTTTTATCATACCAACACTAAAACTCACCCAAAAATAAAGACCTAATAAAAATTAATCATACAAAAAGGTAAGTAATAAAGGTTCATATATAATTTTTTGATTGGTTCCAACCAAAGTAATGATAGAAAACCGAAACATATGGGAAAATAAAAAAGTATTATATACACCCTTAGTACCCTCTAAAAATCATGATTTATTCTCTATATATATCTTATATTGTTTGAATTTTTCACTCAGCCTTCCCATAAATATGTGGGTAAAATTTAATATTAAAGTAAAATTGATTACCTAAAGAATTCTAAAATAAACTCTATATTATTTATGTAAAATGAGTTTCATATTTTGAAACAATAATATTTATAAATTATAAAATATTCTCCACTTCATCTATGTAAATATTTACAATGTTTTATTCTATGAAAAATTATCTGATCGATATGAAAGAGAAACTTTTGTCAATATATTGATAGTGATGCATATTTTGTCATTACCCTTATATACATGAGGAAACCCATTAAAAATAATATTGAATTGTTTTTATTTACACTAAAGACCCTTAAAAGGTAACAAAAAACCATGGGTAACTTGATTTTATTAGTTTACTCTTATTATACTAAACATTGAGACAAAAAATCTTCCCCTGATTTCCTCTCCTATTGCTACAACTATTACTGACTTAGCGAATGAAGAATATTTTCAATGTCTAGAAACACCAATATGTGTTTTCAAGGAAACATATATAAAAATTAATATCACGTTAATCAAATTATTTACAAATTTTCATTTAATAAAACATTATATTCCTTTTAATTGATACATAAATTAATAGAATTGATATAAACATTATAATATCTCAATACCATTACATCATGGTCTCATAGTTGAGTCTCTTCAACTATTTATAATAAGGGAGAGATTTTTGTCATCTAAAATATGTAACCTCCACCAAAAAACTCATAAGAATATAACTTCAAATTAAAAATGATATTTATTATGTTTTATTCATGGATTTTTTAGAAAAAAAATCATCATAAATGGTAATCCAAATTAGAATTTTTGATACCAAATCTTTTTTTAACGGTGTATTTAAAATATAAAAAATATAATCATGAAAGAATTATGATCATATATGATGATAAATATTAAAACAAAAATTATTTAAATATATAGTGAAAACTTGTATTAGTAGTCAAGTCCATAATGAACATAAGAAATAGGTCATGTCTCTATAGTTTCAATATAATCATAAAAGTTGAAAACTCAAGTTCATCAGTGGAATAATTTCTTACATGAGATTGTATCTTCTAGGATCCATTTTATATTACTACTATTTCTTACATTAACACATAGCACAAGAAAACATGATATATATAATATTAAATTACCAATATAACTCATATCAGTCGGAGATAAAGAATAAGGGTGATGATTAACATCTACTTTATATAATGAAATATATTATAAAGTTACTTTTTCTTTGAAGTAAATTTATCTTTTATAGTTAAATAAATAAATTGAGTTTCAGTGTAATAAAATTCATATAAAAACATCATATTTTAACTCATTAATCTAAAAAGTGTACTCATATTTGTTATATTCTTTATTATACTCTATGATATAACGTACCCGAACCTTGATAATTATTAATATGTACCATGCTTAGAAATAAATAGGCTGACAAATAAAACCATCCTCATTAAAAACATACACTTGGATACGTGTATATGAAACTTATATTGATGACGAAGTCCTAATAAAATACTAACACTACAAAAAAACATGGTTTAGCGGCAGTTTTGTGGCGGCGGTTCACAAAACCGCCTCTAAACCTTTTTCGGTAAAGGTTTCACGGAGGTTTTTAATAAACCACGGCGAAACATGAAGTATTTTACACAGACGCCAACCCTTTCCCCCTTCCCCTTCTCAATCCCTAACCCTCGCGACTCCGCACCCCCGCGCTGCCGGCAAATCCCCACCCCCCGCGCTGCCGGCGACTCCCCACCCCCCGCACTGCCGGCGACTCCTCACCCCCGCTCTCTCCGGCGAAACCCGCACCCCCCGGTGCCCCCCTCGACCACCGGCGACCCCCTTGACCACCGGCGACCCCCGCACCCCCCGCGCCCCCCACGCCCTTGGAAAATCTAGGTCCTACTATTATGATTCTCAATTTTATTTTTCTTATCTATATGACATTTTTACGAACACTTTTATGTGTATTTTTATACTTTAATTATACATTGTTTATGTTGTGGAAATGAAGGTATTTAATGATGGTCGTTGACGACAATATGGAAGAGGAGTCTTAAGTGGGGCTGACTTTCACAAAAAACTGCATTGGAAAGAGAAATACAAGGGAGTCAATATAGACAACATCTTAGGCTTGTGGTTCCTCTTCATTCTCTAGAACTTTTTATTGCACTTTAATTTCTATTGGTTTTACATCATTCAAAGATTAATGAACTTTTATATACATATTTTTACATTTCAGTAAATGTCTTGTAGTTTTATTGAATTGGTTTCATTCATAAATGTCTAAATATTTCTTGTAAAAAATGGCCTGATAACTTTTATAACTTTATATGATCGCATGTTTTTGTGGATGTTGCGAATCAGGTGGGATTTGATATCAATATTTCTACTATCCTTGATTGGCTGTTTGTTCATCTATAGTTTAATTTTAAGATAGGATTGAGGAATGAGGCATCTTTATGAAGCCCTATAGTGTGATCAAGGGTTATTTTTAGTAGCACTTCATGACATCTAATTGGGTTGCTAGTATTTTTTTCAATTCTATTCAGTTTTTAAGAAGTTCCATTGACTAGGGTGGTTATTATATCACGTGCAATCACACGGGGGTTGATGCTGGGTTTTTTTTAAATTATGTAAAGGAAATATCCATATATTGGTCTTCAAAGACCAAAAATCCAAAAATCCTTCATTTTTATGAAATATTATAAGCAAAAAGATTCACCCACCTCTCAAGGAGAGCCTCAAGATGGAAAAATATGGCCTAAATCTACTCTTTCCAAAATATAGTAGATTATAGAAAATTTATGAGGTGTTGGTCCTCCTCAATAATTCCCTGAACAAATTAGCATGATATTGGGCATTGATGATATTTCATTAGAGAAGTTGTGAAACCATTATTTTGGACTGGTATTTGAGATAGATATAACCTTTCTATCCTTTTCAGTTTTCATTGAAGAACATATCTCTTTATTGTTGGGTTATTTTTTCATCAATCTTTAGGCTCAGATGTCTAATATTAACATGTATTCTATTCCTCCTATATCGGGTTTGGATGCGGAAGGTTGGGTATATATGTGCTCAAACCTAATTGAGTTATTCCCACACATGTCATGTATATATAGATAGTGTACAAATTAGTTGTGTATTATGTTGGGAAAAGGGATAATTGGGTTAATTTGACCTTACATGGTGGTCGGTGATTATAGATCAATAGTCGATCTCTCTATAATTCATTCATTTCATATTATTGTTAGGATATGTAATATTTCCCTATTAGGTGTATATTTTTTCCATTTGTTTTCATATTACCTATTGTACTATTTTTTATTCTCTAAAGTAAATAACATGATAGAATGTAAATATTTAGTTTATTTTCTCTTATTTTTATTATTATGCACATATTCATATATATGGTTGGGTTCATGCCTACATGTACATTATGAAGAGGCCTACCATTATAATTATTCATTCTCATCAATTATCATTAAAAAATGGCCTATGGTGGAAAGAATTGGGTTTTGGTGGCCTAGTCTTCCACCGTGAGGAGGTCATTACTGCGTCGAGTCTCAAAAAACCATAATGGGAAATAAAAACACATGGGTCATCAAAATAATGAAATATCTAAAAAATTATTTCAATTATGACAAATATACATGCCACATTATCAACAACTACATGACTTAAATATTTCAAAATACCAACATATATTCCTATGATGTAGACATTGTTTTTAGGAGAGACAGATAGATAGAGAAGGGGAAGGGGAAGAAACTATATGGGTAGGAAGAAGTATATGTAACCAACACATAAAAAAGGTGATGCTAATGTCAAATAGGACATCATTTGATTATAAACTACTTGCATCAAACTTGGATAAATTCCTCTACAACATCATTCATGGCCATGGTTGGGGTCAAACATGTAGTATTATTTCCATTATGTATGACTACATTTGATGTTACCTTTACATTGTTCTTCATTTATTTTTGGATTTTTTGGTTAGATTTTGGAGATTATTTACACTGGATCATTTTATAAATCATCTGATCTGATAATTATTTTTCTCAAAACTGATATGAGATGTCCCAACATTATTATCTCATGCTGTAACATGTCATTGGGTTAGAGGTACATCACCATTTATAATTTTTAAATAGTTCTAATTAAAATTAGATAAAGTTAAGTTAATTTGTTGATTAACTTGGTTCAACTTCATAGGTAATTTTTTTGGGATAAAGGTTGGAGTTCACCACAAACAATACATAAGTGGTTGGTTATTATATAGGTGTTTTGAGGTGGGCTCGTGATTTTTAGGAAATTATTCCTTGTTGGTTTTAATTGAAATAAATTATAATTTTTATAATAAAATTATATAATTAACTATAAATTGTATATAATTATGTATTTGGTGTTGTGCCTTGAGATAGGTACTAAAGATATGATTTTAGATTTAAAAAATCATAGACAAGAGTTATAGGGTTGTTCTTAAAAAGTGAAAAAAATAGAATTGATGTGAGTAGTCCTTCTGCATTTCCCATGTGTTTATGAATTTGATGTATGTATGTGTTTTACATTCTCACCACTATAGTGATCAAACCCTTTTAAAAAATTAATTTTTTTTAAAATAAAATTCTTATAAATGAGATTAATAATGTTTCAATGTCTAAGACAACCCTTGAATAAAAAACTGGATCTTTATATGTCGATGGTTGAAGGCATGCTTATAAATGTCTGACTTGTAATACTCAAACCTAGAGAGGTGACACTTCGATGAATAAAGTGAACATATTGGCCCTCTTTATAGTTGGTTGTGTATGAAACCATTGAGAAACAGCATTCCTCTTGGAGGACATCTAAGGTCAAGCCTAATTTATCACATAATGTCTCAGGTTTAAAATGCATTATTATCAGTTTCGATCACACATCAATGGGGTGTTGTTTGAGGCATCATAAATGTGTGATCGATCGTGTCATGATAAGTGTGTAGCCCGATATTCTTATTGCTCCTCAATGAGGTGTTGATGCTGTCTCTTATGGACCAGACTTGTTCTGTTGGTCTGAAGTGGTAAATGTGATCAATGAATCATATTTATTATATTTTGCATACTTTATGATCAATGGTTCATCTTTATTATATTATGTTTCTGTAATCTTACACTATCGTATATTTTTGTGTAGGCACATTGTGATATACATGGATAAAAGCTGGATCACATTACCGAGGAACACACCTCAATATGTTAAGGGTCTGAATGAGTTTTTAGATTTTTCAATTTCTAATCGATCCGTTGAAGGGAGAATAAGATATCCATGTCCTAAATGTAAATTTAGAACATGTTGATACCAATATTTGTGTTGGATTTGGCATGGAGAATCAAACAATACAGATATATTTAGGACTGATGTTAAT
Source organism: Viscum album (assembly GCA_963277665.1). Lineage (NCBI taxonomy): Eukaryota > Viridiplantae > Streptophyta > Magnoliopsida > Santalales > Viscaceae > Viscum > Viscum album. The sequence goes on along the minus strand of OY728119.1, from coordinate 831,300,007 downwards.
CCACAGAATGAGGTCCCATGTTTGTCGCCAATGGAAAATGAAATGCAAAACCTCATAAATGATGCATTTGGCACTGCAAGACACCACTATGAGCATCAAAACATATCAGAATAACCAGAAGATGATGCTATAAATTGCAACGTGACAAGTGCTATTTTTGAGACTGTAACACAAGCAGATCAAGATTGTAACATATCATTGGATCATCCTCTTGATTCTGTGGAGCCAAATGTAAGGGAAAACTTCAGTGAGGAAAATGTGTTTCATGATTTAGTTGACGATGGAAATCAAGAGTTGTATAGTGGGTGTTTGAAATATTCAAAGCTTTCATTTCTGCTGAAGTTGTACCATATCAAATGTCTTTGTGGAATTACAAATAAGGCAATGCCTATGTTATTGGAATTGATTCGTGATGCATTTCCTGAAGCAAAAATCCCAGAATCGTTTTATGAGATGAAAAAAGTTGTAAATAAGCTTGGTTTGAATTATACAAAAATACATGCGTGTCCCAATGATTGTATGCTTTACTTGGGAGAAGATTCAAGTAGACAGAATTGTAAGAAATGTTCTTCTTCTAGATGGTAGTCAAAGGGTAATGTTGGAAGTATGACTAAACATAATTTCATGGAGAAGAAGAAAAGGAACACACCTGCAAAAGTTTTGCATTACTTTCCTTTGAAGCCTCGATTGCAAAGATTATTCATGTCATCAAAAACCTCCGAACACATTAAGTGGCATGCTGTAGATAATAACAATGATGGGTTAATGAGACATCCACGAGATTCCCAATCATGGAAGACATTTGATTCATTACATCTAGATTTCTCAGCTGATTCTAGGAATGTTCGATTGGGATTGGCTGCCGATGGATTCAACCCATTTGGGACTTTGAGTACGAGTTATAGAATTTGGCCAGTTGTTTTGATCCCTTATAATCTGCCTCCGTGGATGTGTATGCAAAAAACATCTTTTATCATTTCGTTGATTATTCCTGGAAAACAAATGCCTGGAAATGATATTGATGTATACCTGCAGTCTTTGATTGAAGAATTGCAGGAGTTATGGAGCAACGGTGTTGAGACATTTGATGTTTCTTCTAAAACAATGTTCAAAATGCAAGCTTCTTTAATGTGGACAATTAGTGACTTCCCTGGGCTTGGGAATTTATTTGTTTGGAACACTTATACGGGTTTGGCTTGTCCCGTTTGTAACTTTGATTTCGAGCCCAAACGGCTACCTCATAGTAGAAAATGGTTCTTCTTGTGCCATCAAAGATTTCTTGATGCATCTCATAGATTTCGGCTGAACAAATCAAAATTTAATGGTTCCATTGATCGTAGACCACCTCCAAAGTTGTTAACTGGTTCTGAAATATTGACACAGCTTGAAAATGTTAAAACAGAATTTGGGAAGGTTCATCATTTGAATGATAGTGGAAAACGAGTGCGAAGTGCATCGTCAAGTGAAATCAGAACGCAACAATGGAAGAAAAAAAGTATATTCTTCAAACTTCTGTATTGGGAATTTAATTCTTTGAGCCACAATCTTGATGTGATGCATATTGAGAAGAATTTATGTGATAATTTGATTTTCACATTACTTAATGAGCATGGAAAGACGAAGTATCATCTCAATGCTCGCAAAGACTTTCAAGTAATGAACAGAAAACGTGATCTCTGGCCAGATGAGAATGAAAAGTATGCTCCGGACAATTTTTCAATGAAAAATAGGGATAAAGATACGTTCCTTCAAATTTTAAAGAATGTGAAGGTATCTGATCGGTATTCGAGTAACATCTCGAGGTGTGTTGACTTGAAGAATCGTAAGTTATATAGATTGAAAAGTCACGATTCACATATTTTGTTACCACAGTTACTACCATTGGCATTGTGTACATTATTACCTGAAAAAGTTACTGTTGTTGTACTCCAATTCCGCACATTTTTCAGGAAATTATGTGAGAAAGCTCTACATCCATTTCAGCTTGACAACCTACAGGAGAGGTTTGTATTGACCCTTTGTGCAATGGAGATGATCTTTCCTCCATCGTTTTTTACTGTCATGATTCATTTAACTGTGCATTTGGTTGACGAAGCTAAATTAGGAGGCCCCGTTCATTATCGATGGATGTATCCAATTGAGAGGTATTTTATTTATATGTTTCCAGTTAAGTAAAAAATTGTTGGCATTTAAATAAATGCATAATATTATTATTATTTTTCACAGATATCTTGGGCATTTGAAAGCATGCGTGAGAAATAAAGCTCAACCAGAAGGCGCTATTTCTGAAGGCTATTTGGCCGAGGAGTGTCTCACCTTTTGTTCCAGATATTTGGATGATATTGAGACAAGATTTAATCGAGTTGGACGTGTTGACGACACATCAACTCATTCTCAAATGCATCAGAAATCAAAAATATTTCCTGCTATTGGCCGATCAGTTGGGAGGACCTCATACGCGACACTAACAGAATTTGAATTATTACAGGCACATAGATATGTGCTGCTGAATAGTGAAATTGCAGCTCCATTTATTGAAGAGTTGAGGATACAAACAAAGAGACGAATGAGAGGCCGAACACAAAATGAAAAAGATATAACAAAAGCTGTGAATAAAGAGCTGGTAGAATGGTTTGCATGACGTGTAAGTTTATAAATATTGCAATAAATAAGAATATTAGTTTGACACATACAATTTAAAAATCTATTAATTTTTTTTTCAGATCATGAATACTGATACTCGAGCAGACTTGTCAGAATATTTGATGTTTCTTGGTAGAGGTCCTATAAAACCAAGTTAGAAAGTTCGGCGCTTATAATGTGAATGGTTTTAGATTTCGTACAGTCGATCGAGAAGTGGGTTTGAAAACACAGAATAGTGGTATATTTACATTTTCTGAAGTGGAATACTATGGAAAGCTGCATGATATTATTGAATTAAACTATCATGGGCATTTTTATGTTGTTTTATTCAAATGCAAATGGGTCGATATTATCAGAGGTGTTAAAAGAGATTCCTTGCAATTTACTTCTGTAAACTTCTATCGCTTGATGAATGTTGGTGATCGTGAACTGCGTGATCCATATATCTTAGCATCGCAGGAAAAAATGGTATATTATGTGAATGATGTTGTGGATGAAGGTTGGAGTGTAGTTACTCATGTAATACAAAGAGATTTGTATGATATGGGTGATGAAGTGGAAGATTTGACCTCTGCAATTGAATTTCATCAACAATAGGAAGCAGAATTATATGTCCATCATGATATTGAAAATATTAGTCTAGAAAGGATGAATGAAGTGGATGAAGAAATGGATCATGAAACCGACATGATTGAAGGGGAAAATGATTGTATGTACAATTATTTATTCATTCAGCAACCACTTGTTTCAATTCTGTAGTCATTCATTATCATTGTTATATATATTATGTTTGTTAGTACTGGGAATCTATTATCATTTTTAATTTTTATTTCTGCATAAATTTTTTGAAATATATATTCATGAACATAATTTTATTTGATTAAATGACAGGAATGCCAAGGAATAAGCGGTACCCCATTCCTTCTACTTCTATGATAGATGACGATCCGTCTGTCCCCACGACATCTGAGGCAGCAGCTGCCTACATCCCTGCATCATCTCCCCCTGCACCATCTCTAACACCATCAGTGGATGCCTCATTAGAGGATTAGTCATCTCCTCCCCCTAAAGAAGCCTCAGAAGTGGGGCAGCGACACGCCCCTTCCAGTTCATCACGGACATTCTGGAGGGTCACAGTCCTAGGTACGAATTTTAATTAAATAGATTTATTGCATTTTGTTTATAGTAATTGTTTTCTCATTGCAGATGAAAACAATGCAACCGTGGAAAAACACATAAAAAGTTCTGATGTTTGGAATATGCATGGCGAGAAGATAGTGGTGCCATTTGATTCTTATGGGGTCCCGACGGATGACGCCGCAGGTTTACTTGGTCAGATTATAGGTCAGCTGGCAGCGGAGCCCATTTCCCTGCCTATTTCATATGATGATTGGAGGAATATGCCTCCTAACTGGAAAAATGAAGTTTATGATTCTCAGATAAAGGTAATTTCATTACTTTATGGTTTAATTGAATGTCATGTTACTAATATATTCAAAATGAATTTCGGTATAAAGATGTTCTTCCACTTTACCGTTGCTGATGTGATAGCATGGAAGTTAACATTGAAAAATCTTGGAAAAAATGGAAAGATTTCAAATGGAGGTTGTGGTGTGATGTCAATGATACTTCGTTGACCTTGCAGTAAATGTATGAGAAGCTACCCAGTGGGGTACCGAAAGAACAGTGGAAGGTTTTTGTCGATAGACATCGTGATGAGAAGCGGATGGTATTGAAATATATATTATTATATTATCCTCATTTTACATTTATACATGTACATGAAGAGGATATAGACATTGAATACAATACTGTTAAATTGAATTTTATTTATTTCAGGATCTCTCAAGAAAAAATGCTTCAAACCGGGCAAAGCAGGCCATCCCGCACACTGCGGGTTCAAAAAGCTTTTCAAGAAACCGAATGTCATTGGTAATCTTTTAATTAGTTTAAATATTTATAAGATAATATTATCTATTTAACATATTTAATTGTTGATTTATCTTTTTTTAATGCAGTAACATAGTTTAGGGCATGACGCATCCCGAACAGAACTGTGGCTGGATGTTCATAAAAAAACAGATGGAAGTTTTGTTAATGAACCTGCCAGAGAAGTTGGGGTATGAAGTCAATTATTTATTATAATAACTTATTATCAGTTTTTACTGTGTTAATATATATTGATATTTTATTTATAGGTAAAAATAATGAAATATGGGATTCCAATCCTGGGAAATTCTACTTAGTCTACCAGGATGACCCGGTTGGTAATGTCCTTGGGAAGGAGCATCCTGGTAGAGTGCGCGGGATGGGTTTGGGACCTGTACCATCTGAGGTCTTTCGCATGCCATCAGGGATTTTAGCTACATCTACTCCTGCTTATAGTCATTTCATACCTGATGTTGCTCAGAGGGAGATGTCTTCTCTACGAAACACAGTTCACCAGCAGGGGGATCAGATATCTGGTTTGTAGAAAGAGTTGCTTGAAATACGTTAGTATATGAGCAGATATGCCCCCAGTGGTAGTCCATCGGGTAGTGGTGAGCAGGTAAATCACAAAAAAATCAAAATCATTTAGTTTTCAAACTTTTTTTGGTTTTAAGTTTTATTATAAATATGCAACAATATTTAATTTTCAATATAATGTTCTTACAGGTGGTAGCAGGTGGTGGAGATGAAGGTGGAGAGGGTGACGATGCAGCATCAGATGATGAGTATTAGTATTGTTGAAGTGTTGAACAAGAATGTTAACGGTTGGTTTGTATATGTAACATTTATGGCACATAGTTTCCACCAAACATTTCCATATATGTAACCCATGTTAATACCATTTCTACTATATAGCATCATTCGGGTATCCCCATTGTGTAAGCTCGATTCATAAATGGATTGGGTGTTCTGACATGCTAGTTGGGTTGGTTTCATCTTTTATGAAAAATGTTATGGAGTTTGTGAGTGTGAATCAGATAAGTGTCACATGTGCGATTAAGGTGAATCTAACGTAGTTCTCTTATGAGAAGTTTGTCTATCTCTTCTTTTCATGACTTGGACACTCTTAATTTGGGGAACATCATGTCAGATATAGTAAAAATGTCATTCTAGGTAGTAGAAGTGATGGAAGTGTCTTATAGGTGATGGAAGTGTCTCCAATCTTCTGATAATATTTATACTGTCTTAGTGTACTCTTGCTTAGCAACGAGCACGTCCCCTATCTTTACGTCATCCTCGATGCACTAAGAGAGCATCATTTATATACCGAGCTAATTCTATCAAGTGTTATTCTTTTTTAATAAATAGGTTTTATCAATGTTTCATGCAGGATGCATGGTTTTTATTGAGGCATGGTTAGTTCTTGTGTGATACCTGAGTTACTGTGTAGGAATGCCTTGGACAGACTTTTGGACACCAACTGTTTCCTTTGACTTTATCACTAGATGAATGTCATTCTAGGCTCAGTCAATGATCTTATGTGGATGTTTTGGTCTTTTACCAATATCTCACTTGTAAACATGGAGTATGGACTACCTAGGGATAGTTACTTGGACTCTAACTTGATGATATTATTTTATCCAAAACTTATCGTCGGACTCAAAGGTGATGTTTAAAGGGTAATTATTATAGTGGGATGGATCTAGGTTCCACCCTTGTTCATGCTGGGGAACAATGTATTAAATGGTTAGGTGATGGAATGACTAAAAAATTTCATTGAAAGTCAGGTATGGGCTTATGTGAATGTGCTTATGGTAAACAGAGGATTTCATAGAGGAAGGAATTGTGGTTCAGGTTGTGATATGTGTATCATGCTACCTTCTATATGTATATTATTTTTTAGTTTTTTATCTTCATCTGGACATGAATTCATGGTTGTAAATTGTCATTGGCCTTTTAAATTTAGTTTATATTATTCATCCAATGCTTTGTCTTTCATTTATTGTTGATTTAATTATTGTATGTTGTTTCTCTATTTATTATACCGCTATCCTACACTACCAAGAAGGGGGTCGAGATCCCCATGAAACCTAGGTGATCTCTATCGTCTGGTTTGATTTATTTTTCAGGGTAGTGGTGCAGTAGAACCAAAATTATTTTTTTCCAGTTTAGCATTTAGCAGCGGTTTTAACCGCCGCTAATGCCATACTTGGTAGCATTTAGCTGCGGTTAAAACCGCTGCTAAATATATTATGTTTATATTTAGCGGCGGTTTTTATCGCAGCAAAATAGGCGCATCAAACGGCATAATTTTGCGGCGGTTAAAACCGCCGCTAATAAAAAAATGTGGCAGACCCATAAAACCGCCGCTAAATGGAGAGAAACCGCCGGGAAATGAGGCATCTACGACACATTTTTTAAACCACCGCGAAATAAAAAAAACGGCCGCTAAAAGATTACCGACGCCAAGTTTAGTGGCGGTTTTTGTAAACCGCCGCTAAATGGGAAAAAAACCGCCGCTAAGGGCTGCAGTCCATTACTTGTTATTACAATTACCATAAGAGGGGAATACATTATCAATAAACACTACCAAAAAATAATTAAGGTAAATAAAAAACACCCAACATATCTATCTCTTATGAAATTAGGGTTCATTTATAACCTTTAAGGAATCCCCATATTCTCTATATTTCAGTTATGCTATAACATTTATCACTTTTCAAAATCCCCCTCATTCACCAGTAATAAATAAAATACCAACTGAATACCTATATTCAAGTCCCCACATACACCCTTTAACTAATCAAATAAATCACCAATATTTGAAATTGGATATTATTTCTTCACTCACACATGATTCAAAAACTTATAATGAATGAACAACCTCAATCTACCTTTGATGTTCGTTGTTATAATTAGCGGATCACTATGTGGATACACATTAAGATTGATAAAAATATTCTTTTACAAATAATCAATTTTAATCCTCTTTTTATGAAGCTATAAAATAATTATGCTATAACGTTAAATATAAATTTTGAAAATAATAATGTACATCCCTATAACAAATTTAATATCATGAACATGGGGTAAATATATCACCATCTTGATGAAAATGATAATTAAATATTTAATGAAATGGGGTAGTTTGCCTATTCATTCCCATTAGCCATTTATTTTTGGGTAATGGATGAATAATTAAGTAGGGAACCCCCATGAACATAACGGAATTCCCTAAGAATAATTAACCATATTTTAATCCAAAACCCTAGTTCAAGCTCCAAATGTGTGCTAATGTAAACCATGTGTGCGCTACCTACGTGTCCACCATTGAAGACTTGGTCACAGATAAATACATGACTTGTGTGCTAAACCCCCATTCACTTACGGTACTATATTTTCTTATAAATAGGACCCATTGGGATCATCTTATTTTCCTCTTTGAAGATAAATATATGGATTAAATCACTTCCTAACCAAGCCTCTATCCCAAGTCCTGTGCATATGTATAGAACCCAGGTCCTCAAATCCATTTATATAGATTACTTAGGAAATAAATCTAGTAAAATTAACCAAAACATATGATAATTACACTCATAAAATATTTAAATACTAATAACTCTAGAGAGTAACCACATTCCCCAACAACGATTATACTAGGTCAAAGGGCCCTTTCCAAACAAAAAACATGGGCACTATCCATCGAATGAAATCTATAGAGAACACATATAACTAAGGAAAATAATCACAAATGTTTTTTCCATCAAGAATATCGGTTTTAACAACATTAACTAGAATTCCACCTTGTTCATGTATCACTAGGCTTAGTCTTTATATATTCCATTACAAGGTAAAACTACAATTATCTCCTTAACAATGGAGAACTGCTTTTATTTACTAAGTTTCACTTGGGAAAAAATTATTAATCATCCAAGTATAATTTTTGAAAAATCAGCTTTAATTCCATTACTAATTCATACAACCTTATTCTTCATCCACACAAAATCATCGTAAATACTTGGATAGAATGGGTGGGCATTAATTTTACTAAGTATCACACTCACAATTCTAATTACTTGGATCTCAAATGAGACCAAATAGTGAAACATACTTAACATACATGGATATTACATCATTTATAATGAATATTCAAGACATTAGAAATGTTCATTGATGAGGATATTAATAGTTCATTGTCTATGGATACAGGGAATAGATTTTTCTAATTTTGTGAAAGGTCTTCAATGTCTCTCAATAATTTCTTCCCCTTTTGTAGTCCAACATTGAAAATTTATTCATAATGTAATGAAATGAAATGTAAGAAAGGGTGATATAATATACAAATTATGGGTAAAAAATCATATATGTAATCATAACATGAGAAAAACGGTATGAGAACATGATAATTACTTTTTATAATCATACACTTTAAATAAAATATCATAAAATGAATCAAGGAATAATGACTGTTAGTTCATAAGAATAGAATCACATGGGAATCAATTATCCCACGTAATGTGATCCTGACATAGAAATAAGACATTGAATTATGGTATAACCATAGGTATATAAATTATTATGTGAATGATAGCCCCTAAGAACTTTATAACATGATAGAATGGGGATACAACCTTTTCACCTTCTTGTTTTTTTTGGGATTGGGATAAAACCTATGTACCCTCTTGTTTTTGATCATGGTCTACAACCAGCGTACCCTAATGTTTTTGGGACTGGACAAAAAACCATGTACCCTCATTATTTCTGGACTAGACTAAAACCCATGTACCCTCTTATTTATATAATTGTTACACAAACCATTTACCTTCTTGTTTTCAAGCTTGGGATACAACCAACAAACCCTCTTGTTTTCATGCTTAAGATATATCCTATGTAACCAATTTCATTCGATATTGAGATAAAAACCATGTACCATCTTGTTTTTTGGGATTAGGATCAAACCAATTTACCCTCAGATCTCATATAACATTTTTCATAACCAAATTTATAAGAAGGAGATACAGGTACCACCTATCACATGAAATCATTCATACATATTCCAAATAATAATTAAATATTAATCATATCCTGACCCCTAAAAAGAGATTGGCTTCATAAAAATCATATCATAAACCATGAAATGATATGGGTATCAAAAATAGTTTGTCACTCAACAACCCAAGTATTAGAGAGAGGATTCATAATCATTTCATCATTGAATAAACAAAGAAAAGGAGCTGATTTCAAAAAAAATATTTATCATGGTGTAACCCCTCAAAGAGAAAGGGGTTTCAAAAAAACATGTTATCTTAAACAAAGAACAATAAAGAAAATAATAATAATTTTTTCCTTGTATCATATTTTCTAGAAATCATAAAAAATATCCAAGGATGTCATCTTATCTGGAGAAGGAATATGAATGATCACAATGATAATTTCTTTAGGAAAATTACCATTATTTTAAAATCTTTTTATTTATGTTATAAAAAATTCAAAACTATTTTCTTTGAAAACAACATTTAAAACTTATGAATTAATATTTAAAAATATTATAAAACTTTTATTGATGATAATATACATTATTCCATGAATTTTTTTTAAATCAGAAAAAAATTTAAAAATATTTTATTTCAAAAATAAAATTTAAAACGTATAAAAGAATATTTAAAAACCATATCAAACACTTTTCAGAGAATAAAAAAATTCAAAATACTTTTCCATGGAAATTATATAAAAATATCATTTAAAATTTAATTTTAAATTTTTTTAAGGATATATGGATTTTGAATAAAAAATATTATTAAATGAAGAGAGAAATAAATTAAATTTTCCTAAAAACAATGTATTAGTTATATTAAGTGCCATATAGTGGAAAAATGGTTCCATTAAATTGTGATATTATAAATTACTATAGGATATAATAATTCATGAAAATATTTGAGATATGGATCAGAATATTTCATTAATGGCAGTATAATCGTAAATAATCCCGATAGCCTGAAAGCCCAAATGCCAAAAATTTATATTAAATTTTTGGATAATACCATTTTCTCAATCAGGATGATGTGAAACCATTACATGATTTAATTTCTGAGAGGTTATAATCCATGAACATGGGTTATGAATCCCAAATATAATCACCCAATACATGCCCCTCTAAAGCTAATCGTGGTAGTAATAATATCATACCACATTATTTACGTTGAATCATAATCTCCAAAAAATAATAAAATTGAATGATTCTTATAATATCATTAGTGTAATTATATACATGATAATAATTTTCAAAGGTATGTACATTCACCTTGTAAAAGAATATATGTTCATAAAATAGAATTTGTCTCAAAGAAGAATAATTGAGACAAAATTACCTTACAGATTTCTTAACTTTTGAAAAGTATGCCCAAAAATTGATAGATCATAAAATGGATATATAAAATAACATAAATTTAAGATTAATAACCAAATAATACATTTGTGGTCATTATATGCACAGTAAAAAAGAAACAAGTGGTGAATATGGAATAAATCTCTCAGAAACAAAAGTGAAACATGAAATCTAATTACAATGTGAGAAAATTTTTAATCTGGAGATCTGTGAAAGAATAACATCCATGGGAACATTTAATATCATTAAATAAACTAAATTAGTTATATAACATGTCATAGGTCATTATAAACACAATAATAAATAAGCTGGTGGAGAATATGTAATGCAAATCTTGAATATTTAAAAAGTGAGATGAATTTCCTTGACCTAATGTCATGAATTTAATTATTCAAATTCAAACCCCATGTTTTAAAAATACCATTTTATTATAAAAATAAAAAAGAACCATATTATTATATATCATACCATATATTTTTTATGACATTATATTATCCATTTATGAACAATTTATTGTTAGTGATACGTTTTAGGTAATATCTGTTTGGTTTTCATATATATTTTAACTTGTTATTAATCATCCTTTTTATTGGATCATGATTTCATTATTTACAGAGTTTAATCCATTATATAAATATAATATATATTAATTACATTTTTATTTATTGTAATCTAATAAATTTATAATCTGAAAATGAAATAAACCATTCATGGAGACTGTAGGTTATACATAAACACGAATGTGGATTCCATTTTCATATCATATTCAATGAAAGAAAGTAAATAAAATTTACATATATATTATCATTAAATTATAAATATTATGTCATATATATCATATACTTTTATTAATAACATTATTAATACATTCCATGTAATGTGTGGATGAGTCACATCACTTTGAGGATGTTGTAGTCCACCCATCCACAAATAATGTTATCGTTTTCCCAAAAAATGGGAAGAATGAAGGTATGTGTTATATAATAATTAAATAAGAATAAATAAATAATTTATATCATATATATAATATAAAAATATAAATTCCATCATTCTCCACATCCTTAATTGGTGGTAAAGTAATAACGAACGACAGTGGTTTGTGTTGCGGTAGTCCACTATACAGAAAAATGATGGTTGATTATCCCATTTTATGGATGTTTGTGAAGGATTAAGTCATACCCTTAACATATAAAGACCTTATTATATATTGGAAACTCAATTTAATATATAATCTTGATATAAGAGGAATTTAAGGGGGTGTATAAAAAAATTATACAGATATGCTTATTGATTAATGTTACTTATTCTTCTTGTACCTCATTATGGATTTCACCAAAATGCATCATTGTTAATATTTATTCTTGATGTGAGGATTAGAGTTTAAAATGATATTATTTTTATGATTTTTTTTGTAATGGTTTCTATCAGCCAGAATTCCTTAGAGTTATGAAGAAGTTAGTGGGGAGGAGATGAGTGCCCTTTTATAGTAGAGGAGGAGTGGAATTCTTATAAATACAAAAGGTAAAAAATATTTAGAGGTATCCCTTAGATCATGTTAAACCAATAGTGTTCCATTTTTTATAAAACCGGGGAATGTTTTGATCTATCCATCCAGTGGATTTTGAACATGCTTATAGGTCATTTGGACCCTTAATATTAAAGTTTAACCACTATGAAAACTATTTCTTTCCTTAATCGCTGTAATTAATTTTAATTACATTAACTATCATTTTAGGTAAAAAATATGTTTACCTTAAATATATTATACATTATTATGATTAAAAATATAAAATACATGTTATGAATTTAGAAATATTATAAGAAGAAAAAATTTAAAATTAATCCATCTTAAGTGAAGGGATGGCGGGTTTTTAATTTAAAAAGTTCAAATTTCTGAAATGTTTTATATCCAATTACATTGCGAAATTAATTAAAATTAAATAAATTCAATTTAATTATGGATAATTAAACTAATTATTCATTAAAATCAACATAAAAATTTATTCAGCTATATAAATAAATTAGATAAAAATGCACTTTTCAATAAAAAATGAGTCGTTATCACCATTCATCAAAAAAATTAAAATTCTTAGAAAAATACCAAAATATAACCATAATTATATTTGATAATATGATTTAAAAAATTATTTTTTTATTTGAAATTAAAAAAAGTGTAAAAAACTAATTTTAATATATTTTTCTCTTAAATGATAGAAAATCTCCATTTAGAAAATAATACATCATTTAATGACTAATATTTGATTTGTTATTATTTTATGCTAATCAAAATTATTGGATGAATGAAATAAAAATTCGGTTAAATCTATAATATATATGTTTTATTAATATCTCTAACTAACTATTATTAATTTAATTTATTAGGATAAAATTCCTTTGTGGGTATAAAAATGGTGTTTTCATAAAAAAATTCCTTTATATTGAAACAGATTAGATTTTCATTTATAACTAATTGAAACCCGAGAAATTCTTAGAATATACATGTGAAAACTATAGTTTCATAAATTAGTTAATGTTATTGATTTATTCTATTCAAATAGTTTCTTTATAACTATAAAATTATTTTATTAATAATATTAATTGTATATAGTAGTTTGGTAAAACTCGACATTGCATGTGACACAAGATATCAAAGGAACTCAGAATTGCCTGTAAAACAAGAAACAATAGTATTTTATGTAAGATAAACTTATCTAGTTATTATGTACAAATAATTCATAACATGGTATAGTGTGTAATGTAATCCAAAAATGAAATTTAATTTATCGAAAAAATATAATTCATAGAAAATTGGGGTTTTACATTATATTCACCTTAAATTGAATTTTGACCGTGAAATATTTCTTGGAAATAAAATATTTAAAACATAAAATTTACTTTTATAGAACCCCAGATCTTAAAAATTAATACTAAAACTTCCTTTAAAAAATATGAAATATGAAAATATAATAGTTACCCAAGGTTACCCATAAATAGGTTTCCAAATATGAGAACATTACTAGAAAGTGAAAATTTATAAATGGAAGAAAAGTGTAAATAATTAGAGAGCGTGATTTAGGTCATTGATCAAAGAAATTGAATTATTATTTGAAAATTTAGGTTATAAAAGACATAAATCTGTGTTTATTTATATGAACATCATTTTAATAGAATCAAAGTTGTTATGATAAATATTTTTCAATATCCTTTTCTTAGATTTGCGGTATAAAATTATTCTATAAGAACATAAGGAAATATACTTACCACATTTCATTTCTTTTCATATAAAAAATCTCACCATTCTGTCGTGTCTTTCTCAGTTTTCACTTCATCACTTAATCCAGGAAATGAAGGTGCATTTTTCATTCCAAAAGCACTAATAAACCGTGATGTATAATGATAAGTCATTCCATATATTTTTAGTTAACATCATAGGAAAATGGTAAAAAAATTTATCAAATAACAATAAATGATAATGTGGTTGGATAATACACTAATAAAAAATATCTGATTAAATTTTAACAAAAACCATTTCATATGTGGAAAACCATGTAACCATTACAGGAGATGAAAATAAAAAAAACTAGAAATAAATTCACTAAATTCATCAAAATTTGTTGATCATTGATCCCCAATATATCGTAAAGTAGCTCATGGTTATCATATACCTAACATGTTTATACTGTCATCATTTATTCTATTGAAACAAAGAAATAAACTATATTACCATAAAACCATATAGAAAGTGTACACAACTCTTAATTCCCAATATAGAATGCATATTATCGGATATATTACTTATGTATAACAGTGCCATGATCTTCATCAATGCTAATATAAACCACTTAATCAATAAAAAAATTATCTTTCATGAGGTCATTTATACTATCCAATTTATTTTATCAAAATCAATCATCTCTTTATCAAATCTATACATAATTTTTCTTGTATTAGGAACAAATTAAGGGTTAAATTCCCTTAATAAAAATATCACATTTAAATTAAATAACATTTATATGTCTTCACCACAATTCATCATATAATTTTAAATATATAATGATAAAATATTATAAAAATAATTATAAATTTCTTGATTTATATAAGTTAATGATTTATTTTCAAAACACAAATACTTCATTCATCCCAATTCTATCTTAAACAATTAACTATTATTTTTTGTCTCATTACTTAACACCAATTTCATAAAATATTTAATATGAATCATATCTTACCATTCGTCAAACTCAATTTATAATTTTTTATAAAAAAACTTTTAGAATTAAACGTACCATTCTGGTGTATTTCACGGTCTCTTCATCATTATTAGAAAATCAATTACTTATAAAACCTTTTTGAGTTCATTAATGAGATTTCTCAATAATAATTTTATTTTTATAATTCCCAAAAATTCCACAATTAAATAATTTTATAGTCGAGGATACCTTTGGTAGGACATTATTCTTATCCATTACCTTAACAAAATATTTAATTTTTTCTTTGTAGTTACCTTATTTGGGTCCCTTTTTTCCACAATCAAAATAACCTCTTATTTTTAGAAGACATACACTTATAAAATCTTTACATGGATTTAATTTCTTGTAAAACACTCTCTCAATCCTTTACCAAAATTCCATAACATTTTCGAAAAGTTTGACTCATCCTTTGACCTGTCTTTAGAGATATCCTAAGAAATACCCATAGAAATTTCCATAGGGATCTATCTAATGTTTTCTCTTCCAAGATTATAAAGGATGAGTAATTGTTTCCTTTGATATTGATTATAGAAACATTGGATTAACATACATCAATATTATATCATTTATCACGAATATTCATCGTAGTAAAAAAGGTCTTTTCTAGGGAGCATAATATATTAGTGTCTTTTGAAACTAACAACACATTATAATAATTTGGGGAAATATTTTAAACATATCTCATTATGATCTCCCCCTTTGTATTTCTATTTAGACTCATTCTTCATAACATGGTTAAATAAAATATAAGAATTGGAGACCTCAGATTCCCAGTAAAGGTAAATAAAGGAGATATGAATGAATAACATGAGGATAAGGGTATATAAACAGGATAATGAAATTTAAACATCATACCATTAATATCAATGATCATAAACAATAATCATGAAATAATTATTGGATGTTCATAATATATGATTCTTAAGGAAATCAAAGATCCCACGTCATTAGATCCTAACACAAGATTAATTGATATATTTTTGTTATACACACTAGAATATAAATTCTTACGTCAATTCTAGGCACTGAGACATTTATAAAATTCTAGGATTGGGTTACAACCCATGTGACATCTTGTTTCCAAGATTAGCCTACAACTCATGTACCCTCTTGCTTTCCAGCCTGGGCAATAACTCACGCACCTTTTTTTATGTCTTGGTCTATAACCTATGTACCCTCTTGTTTTCAGTCTTGGTCTACAGCCCATTTACTCTATTTTTTATTTCTTAGGCTATAACCCCAAAACCAGTTTGTTTTCATCTTAGGCTACAACCCATGAACACTCCAGTTTTCGAGATTGGGCTATAACCTGTGTACGATATATTTTTTAGAAATGGAACAAAACCTGTGCACCCTCTAGATTTCCAAACTGGTCTACATCCTATTTGATCATATAATTATTCATTTCCCAATGAATTGGATAGAAATATATGTCCAACCCATTAGTTAATGAAAATATTCATGCACATTGCACAAGATAGTAAAAAATTCACCATATAATGATCCATAAAATGTGATGGATTTAATAAAAATAAAATTATATCCGAAGAAATTAAATTGGTACCAAAACATTTCATTATATCATAACCTATTAAAGAGATATTTGTTTCATAATAAGTTCATCATATAATAAATCCTAAAAGGACGAATGTTTCACAAGAATTTATTCATTATGAAACCCATAGAATAGAAATGAGTTTCATAAAAAAATTTCATCTTAAATATAGAACATTAAAATAAAGAATAAGAATGAAATCCTTGGATAATATTACCTGTAAATAAGAAATTATATCATATGATTCGATATTATCAAGAAAAGGAATTCGAATGATAACTTAGATAATTTCTCAAGGAAAATAAATAATATTTACAAAAACCATTTAATTATGTCATAAAACATATTGGAACTCATTTAATTATAAAATAAATACTTTCAATTATGAACTATCTATTTAAAATTATATAAAACATTTCTTGTGGATAATATCCTTTTATCTTTGGGAAAATCTTTTTAAATCATTAAATAATTTGAAAAAATTTTCTTTTGAAAATAAACTTGTAATTTTAAACAATTTAGAGAACTTTTTGAAACATAATTTACTTTTCAAAAAACTTTTCCATGAAAATGAGATTAAAATATCATTTGAAAATATTTTTATAAAATTTTAATTAAAATGGGCTATCTGATAATATTGATTACTTATTAAAGAGATAAATAAATCCATATTACCATAAATACGTTATTAAATATATTATGTACCAATGAGTTTAAAAAAATGGTACCTTAAGTTGAAAATATCATGCCAATCAAGAGAGGAATAAAATTAATTAATGTAATTGAGATATGGATCATGTTATTTCATCGATAGAAGCATAATCGTAAGAAATATCAATAAAAATGAGAATTTACTAATACAGTCATACCAATTTGGTAACTACGAAACATAATATGTTACGTCAATAAGGTTTCTGTGTGATGTTTCTATTCCTTTTTGTTTTAAAAATCAAAAACACTTTATCTTAAGGCAAATCGTTTTTCATAATAATTATCTTAAAAAGAAATATTTTCCTTCCCCATGGAAAATTTATCCATACCTATGTTTTCATTGTTCATTTTATAGTTTCTCTAAATATAACTCACTTTATTCCTAAGTATAAAATTTGGTTTCAAATCTCAAACCTTGGAATTATATAAATACATGGTTATAAATTATTTTGTTTTCAGACTCTAAATTATATGAAATTCAGAATCCAAATTATCAAAAATTCATCCTCCAAATTCTCTAAAATTGAGACTCTGAAATCTATGAAAATCAAACATTGAATTCTATAAAATACAAACTATGAATTCTTTGAAATATAGACACAAAATTCTGAGAAATTCAGTCTCTGAAATCTCTAAAATTCAGATTCCGAATTATCTGAAATTGAGACTCAGAATTCCCTGAAATTTATACTCCGGATTATCTTAAATTCAAACTCTGAATTCTATGAAATTAGGTTTCTAAATTCATTGAAATTTGGACTCTAAATTCCTTAGAATTCAGACTCCTAATTCCTCATAATTCCAACTCTTAATTCCATCTAATTCAAAATCTAAATTCTTCAGAATTCGGACTCCAAATTCCATAGAATCCAGACCCAAAATCCCCTATAATTCAGACTCCAAATTCCTTATAATTCAGTCTCGAAATTTCTTAAAATTCAAACTTCAAATTACTATGAATTCACACTCATAATTTTTCAGAATTCAGATTATGAATTCCTTGTAAAATAAAATCTGAATATCCATGATCTATTTTCTATGAATTCTTATTTTGTGAGACTCCGAACATTATTTTACCATAGAATATGAATATTATATTTGGTTACACAGTATAATTTTTCTTACACATGTTATTCTGATGAAATTATGTCATAAATTCTTCATATAATTGACTACTGTTTGAGTGACACATGTACCTGTCCCTTTAAGATTCATGGAAAAATATGACCATTGGAGGCATGAGCCGACTGTTGGAGAAGTCCCTATAAATTGGAGCTCATTTGAATGAGTTCATTAGACCTGAGTATAATCTAGAGATTGAAAGCTGAAAAAGTAATTTACAGTGAAATATACTCCCATTAATTGTGCGTACTGAATATCTTTTACAGCTTGCTTTATGAAACTCTGAATGTTGTTGGGTACAATCGAGGGATTTCATGGATTGGAAGACAGAGGGTCCCACAAACATAAAGTTCTTGGACTTCTGTGGATAGGAATATAGTGGTTCTAACTACCTTAAAATTTGAGGGATTTAGGGGATAGCAAGACAGATTATGATATTTCTATCAAGGGATTACCCAGGTGAGGGTAAGATAGGAATTCTTGTAAGTATAAAGCACATGACCTTTATCGAATGTTGTTTGATACCCTTATCTTTGGGTTAAAAGATGTCATACTTGTTACTTGTTTTTTTTTTCAAGTTTGCTTCCACTATATTTTGATAATGGAAAAAATTGTAACTTTAATATAATTTATTTTACTTTTTTATACTTTGATAAGTAAGATTATATACACTTTAAGGTAGAATCTTTTCTTAGTAAACTTTCATTAAGTTTCATCTACGGAATCATTTTCTCGGAACATCGATATTTTCTATAACTAAAAGAGGTATTTTGAATTTATATTGTTTAACATTGTTAAACATAGTTATCATTAAGGTTAAAAATGAAAGTTTTAAAAACAAAATAAAATTCACCCACGTCTTATATTTGAGCATTTATATTCATATTTTGATCCTATAATTGGTATAAGAGGAGGTCACTGAAATAATTATATACAAATATAAGTTATCATACTCAAGTTTTCATTGTCATAAATATTTTTTTCCATGCTTATGGATTTTTATCCTTGTTTACAAACTATTACTATTACTACATTTCTGTGGAAAGATATTTACTTTTAGATGGATAGAATGAATATTAGTTAGTTTGAAAATCTAAATCCTACTAGAACAACTATATTTGATGGGAATGATTAGGAATATTGGAGTGATCGTATGAAGACACTTGTTATTAATACAGGAGTGGGAATTTTTTTTATGCTTACTGGAGAATATAAGATTTCCTGATCAGGAAGACAAAACTTTCATCAATCAAGAAATGTCAAAATATCAACTAAACTAGAGGGTATGAAAAATGTTTTTGTTTTCCATGACCAGGAAAATATATAGTCATATTTCATCTTGTGAAGCTTCTAAATGTATCTGGAAGAAATTGGAGGTTACTAATTTTGGAAAATCTAATATAATAGAAACTAGAAGAGCTATGTTTAGAGCAGAATATCATGGATATCCATTTCATTATGGAGAACCTGTATGTAATGTAAAATAAAGGATTATGAAAATTGTCAGCAGTATATAATCTATGGGTGGGAAAGGTTTATATGATGAGTCACTTGTGAATAAAATTATAGATATCATGCATAATGAGTGGTTTCTATGTGTAAAGCTATTGATGAGAATAAGAAATTATCTCAAATTAATCATGATGAACATTTTGGAACCCTTCTTCCAAATGAGACAAGAATGAAAAGAGATGATGATATTAATAATAAGTAAAATGGTAATGGAAGTGTAGAATTTAATTCTACTAAATTCAAGACTCCGGAAATGGTTACAAGATCTAATTCTATGAAAGTAAATATTTTATCTAAATCTATAGAAAGTGAACACCATGATAATGAACTAGCTGATCTTCTTGATGGATGAATAATATAATTGGAAAGAAATATATTCATTATAGATATAAGAAGAAAGAAATAAAAGGCAAGAATGACTCCGAATTCGCTTGCTATGAATGCAAAAGAGCATAGAATATCAGGATGGATTTTCATATTCTTAATAAAAATGATAGGTAGGAATAGAATTCTAAGAGGAATAGAAATAATTATTATATGGCTAAATCTAATTATGTTTTGAAATCCAATGACGCCTAGAGTTCCAGTTGTGGTGACTCTTTTGATGAATCCTTAGAGTATGAATCTTCTGATTAAAAGAATCTTGGTTCACTATCCAGACTACCCATTGAAAATCATTGTCTAATGGAAAATGCACACAATGCATAATCTATAACTATTATATCCTTTATTTCACATTATACTGCTGATAAATAAAATAAGTATTCAGAAGAGGAATCTTCTTCTGATGATGATAATGTTTTACTTACATATGAAGAAGTATCTTGGTTTACTAACCACATTAAAAATTAAAATTCTAAACTCAAGATAATGTATGTTATAGAAAATTCTAGAATTCTTATTTTAACTAAAGAAGTATCATATATTTCTAGAGATCTTGATAAGGAAATATTTTATTTTAAAAGTATTTACAAAAACCATCATGAAGTTAACTCTGAGAAGGATAAAAATTATATGAATATTGAAAATTTAATATATAAGTAAAATATTTTAGATACTAAATCTAGTTCTAAAAATAGATTTTTTAAGATAAAAACATGGTTATTAAACTAACGTTCAAAATATTTTCCTTGAGTTAGTGTTTTTATATCTTTACCTCTTGTAAGGAAAACTTTTACAAGATGTATTCCTAAATTTGACCTCTAAGGAATAGTTCTATATTTGTTTATACACATTCTATCTAGTTGTTATTAATAAATATTTTGTTCCTCAAGGTGCTCCATTATGTAATAAATTTCAGTGTGGTTGAAAATGGTAAAAAAATTATTCTTTAAACAAAACATAATCTTTAGGTTTTCATAAAGCTTTATTTTCTTAGGAAATGTGGATTCTTAAAAACATGCTTTCTGAAATTTTTGGATCCCCGAAAATTTAGATTCAGAAAGTCTAAAATTTTTATTTTTAGAAAAATAAAGATAGTAACAATTGAAATACATGGTACATGGATAGTGGATGTTCCTGACATATGATTGGAAACGAAAACATCTTTGAAAATATTATCAGGATGAAAGAAGGAAAAATAACAATTAGAGATAATGCTCAGGGAGAAATTATTGGCATATGTAACATTGTTCTTCTAGGGAAGACATTTATTTCAGATATTTTATTTTTTAAGGGTATTAAGAACAACCTCATTAGCATAAGTCAATTATGTGATGAAGGTTAACTTGGAAATTTTTGGAATGATAAGTGCTTAGTAAAAAATTGCAAGGAAGAGTTTATTCTTTCTTCTTACCAGAAAATGGATGTATACACACTAAGCATAGAAGAACATAAGAGCTAAGACCTAAATTGAATTATTGTAATAGAAGATCAATAATGGTTATGGAATAGAAGGTAAGGACAATGTAACCATAAGAACCCATGTAAGCTATCTAAGAAAATTCTTGTTAAGTACATACCGAAGCATAGATTTTATTATTCAAAAGTTTGTGATCATTGTCAATATAGAAAGAAATGTAAATAATGGTTTAAATCAATCAATGAAGTCTCAACTACTAATGAATTATAGTTGTTGAATATGAATCTTCTCGGTCCAACAAAAACTGGTCACATTGTAGGAAAATATCATGTATTTGTCTTAGTTGATGATTACAGTAGATATACATGGGTCTATTTTATAGAAAATAAATCTAAAGTATTTATTTATTTTAAAATATTTAGAGACCATGTTAAAAATGAGAAAAACCATCCATTGATAACTATTCATATTGAATATAGAGGAGAATTTTGAAATTATTATTTTAAAACTTTTTGTTGTAAAAAAGGCATTACTCATAACTTTTCATCACCAAGAACTCCTCAACAAAATGGTGTTGTTGAATGAAGAAATTGAATTCTTCAAGAGATTAATAGAAACATACTGAGTGGATATTCTATATCTAATTTTTTTTTGCTAAAGCTGTAGGCACTGCTTGTTATACTATAAATCAAGTTTTAATTAGAATTTTTCTTAACAAAACCCCATAAGAATTGTTAAATGGTAGAAAAACTAAACTTTCCTACTTTGAGGTAATTGGTTGCAATGTATTCATTATGAATAATAAATGTAATCTAAATAAATTCTCAAAAAAATATGATGATGAAATTTTCCTAATCTACTCTACAACTTCTATGTATTATAGAGTTTTTAACAAAAATACTTGTACTGTTGAAGAAAATGTACAAGTTAAATTTGATGAAACTGATCATTTTTTTAAAACTTATACCTATATCCTCATATATATTTTAAAAAACATATTATCAACCCTTGATAGAATATCATTATGATATGGATAATGTTCTAGAAATTTTTCTGAAGCATTTACCATATAATATTTACTACCATAAATTAATGAATAGGTTTTACAAAACCCAAATCAGTTATTTCTTAAGAATCATCCCAATGATTGTATCATTGGATATGTAAATCAACCTATAAGGGCAAGAAGTTCCTTAATAAATTAAGGAGAACATCTATCATTCCTTTCCTAATTAGAAAAAAATAACTAATGAAGTTGTAGGTGATGATGATTGAATAAAAACCATGTAGGATGAGCTAAATGAATTCGAAAGGAATAAATTCTGGACCTTGTTTGAATGACCCAAGGAAACTTATGTTATTGGAGTAAAATGAGTCTTCAAAAATAAGTTTGGTGAAAATTTAATCAGAGTAAGAAATAATTCTAGATTGGTTACTAAAGGCTATAATCAACAAGAAGGAATAAACTATGAAGAAACCTATGCTCGAGTAGCTAGACATGAATCTATCCATATTCTACTTGCCTTTACAACATTCTTCATCATCAAAATTTTTCAAATAAATGTTAAATGGGATTTCATTTTGGATTTTACTAGAGGAAGTTTTTGTTGAACAACCTCCTGGTTTTGAAGGCCCAAAACATCCTGAACATGTTTTCAAACTCACTAAAGCATTATATAGACTTAAAAAATCTCATAGATCCTGATATAATATAATTACATGATTTTTTATAACAATATATTTCTTAAGGAAAATGCTTATCCAAAACACATTATATATACAGATAAAAAATGATTTTATTGTTAAAATTCATGTTGATGGCATTATATTTGGTTCAACTCAACAATCTTTAACTAATTTGTTTTCAAATCTAATAGAAATCTGAGTTTGAAATGAGTATGAAGGGTGAGTTAAATTTTTTCCTAGGTTTCTAAATTTCTCAAAAATAAGAAGGAACTAATATATCTAAAATTTCTTCCTAGGTTTCCAATTTTCTTAAATCTTAGTTTTAAGGATCTTCTTAAAACGTATGGATATGAAATCACTATGAGTAGTTATACTCTTATTGGTACTTCAAATTTACATGATCTTAATGAATCTGGGAAACCATTAGATCAAAAAAAATTTAGAGGAATGACAGTAAGTTTACTATAAATGACAGCTAGCCATACCGATTAATGTTTTCAGTTTGCTTATGGGTAAGATATCAATCCAATCCTATGGAATTCCATTTAAAGGAAGTGAAATAAAATTTTCACTATATAAAGGGAACCATGGAATTAGGAATCTTCTATACTTATATAAATGATTTTATTTTAAAAAGATTTTTGAATGCTTATTTTGGTGGATGTAGAATGGATTCGAAAAGTACATCTGGAACTTGTCATTTTAAAAGATATTCATTAGTTTCTTGGTCATGTAAAAAGAAACACTCAATAGAACTCTATACTGCTGAAGTTGAATATATAGAAGCTCGGAGTTTTTTTGCCCATGTGTTGAGGATACAACACACACTCAAAGCCTATCGTATGAGTTTTACCAAATCAAAATTATTATGTGATAATACTAGTGAAATTACCCTAAGTAAAACCCCTTCACATCTCTCACATGGAAAACACATAGATATTAGACATCACTTTCTTAGGGATCACACACAAAAACGAGATGTCATTCTTCAATTTATAGGAACACAATATCAACTTTCTGATATTTTCCCAAAATCATTACCCTCAAATATATTTGAACACATTAAATATAAGTCAGAAATGATAACCATTTGTTAATCTGTCATATTAACTTTTTGTTGAAAACTATCTATTTACATTAAGAAACTTCTTTTTATTAGGGGAGTGCATTTTTATTATTAGTCAAATTTCATTCCAATTTTTCATAATTTTTATTTTCTCAAAATTTTTCGTAATCCAAATTTTCGTAATCAAAATCTTCATAATCAAAATTTTCGTAATCAAATTTTCATAATCAAAATTATCTTAACCAATTTTTTTTAAATCTAATGTTCTTCAAGATGAATTTTCATTATTTTGGATAATTTTCCTATAAATCCCGAAGGTATCTTTCCTTTCATAAATTTTTGTAATCATATTTTTACATGTTGGTATTTTTAATTGATTGAAAACTTTTCGGATTCGCTTTTCCTTAAATCTGATTTTTTATCTTAGAAACCTAAAAATATCGAAACCTAGAATTTTTTTTCAGTTATCACCTCAGCCGTCATATCTGATAAAGAGTATTTCAACTATTGGATCAATCAAGGAAGTTTATCCATCACCTCAAACACCTATATGTGGACCCCCAATACTAGTCCCACATTAGTTTTCAAATCCTTATCCTGCTAAAGCTATACATCTATATTTATGTCTATTCTGAATCTTTATGTTTTCCTCAATACTGAATGTATGTCCAAGCATCTCCTAAGAAATAAATATCTTGAGTAATGGAAATATCCTAATGGAAGAAATACAGAGAACGATTATTTGATCCAAAATTCTATTCTTAGTATGATTCTATTATGTTAAATAATATCAAGATGAATTACTGGGAGAGCCAATGTGTATCAAAATTAAAGGAACAAGAACCAGTTTATCTAGAGTTTTTGGATGAATTCTATAAATCAGTAAGTTTGTTTAATGTTGGAGGGATAGAAAAGTTTTAATTCCAGAGCTATGTAAGGTCCTTCACCATTTATTAAAGTAAGGCTGCCAATCTCGATGAAATTACATATGAGGGTGAAGAAGAATTTTTCACCAAAAAGTGACCAGATGTTTAAAGTTCATTTGATAAGGAAAATTCATTAGAGTGTCATGGCTTGGAGGATGTAAAAACTATGAATTTTTTTATCTCTCTACAAACATACGGAATCATCAGTTATGGGTTTTAGGATTTCTCATTCCCTAAAAAGGTGACAAGAATATCATGATGAAGTGTGATATTTATGCCTTCTACTTTCTGGTGAATTTTTGGAAGATTAATTTGGTGAAATAATTTTTACATGAAATTTAGAATATCATTAATGATGCTTTGAAATCTCAAATCATCATGTATCTAGTTATTATCTATAAGATTATAGTCCTTTTTTTATAATCATTTGAAATTCCTTTTAGTTTTAAGACAAGGAATTTAATGGTCATGTTTCTTAGTGTTGAAACCCTTAGAAGGATGAAGGTTGGATTCAATAGTGAATCAAAATATTTCCATGATTTTTTTGAATCAGAAATCGAATATCTATCAATGAAACCGGATGTGGATGGAACTTCCATGAAGGGTGGAAACAAGACAAATGCATAGGAATCAGATGATAAAGAAAAAAAATCATGTGCCTAAAAAAACTCAATCTTCACAACCTAAGGTAGAGAAGCAAAAGACGTATATAGATGAAATGTTTGCTAAGTGGAGATAAGACAAGAAGAATAATAAGGAAGGGGATCCTACATTTGGCTTAGACCCTACTGTGGAAGAATCATTACTGTTAACAGTTACTGAGGATATTGATAAGTAATAGAAAGATAATAATTAGGGGAAGAAAATGTCAGAAGCTGAAATCTCTTAATCCATTCTCAATGATGTTGAGAAAACATCTGAACAACACCAGTTACAAGAATGGTTTCGATAATAATCACATCTATTGACTCCGGGAAAGAAGATGGTATTTTTGGAACCTGAAGAAGGGGAATAAATTGTAACACCCCAGGTAAATAAAAAATATGACATTTCATATTTATCTATATTTGTGAATAAAATATTGAAATGACTTTAAAGGGGAAGCTATGCTCGATGGCGTACCCAACACGCAACAACGAGTTTCTTGGGAATCTTACGTTGCACTCTAATAATAAAATAATATTATTTTAAATGGTAGTTAATATGTAGCCGTTTTATTGGCGGGAATGGATAGAAATAACTAAAATATGATTATATATGTTCTTAAATATTTTTACATTTATACAATAAAAGATAAAGGCTTAAAATACGGAAAGAATTCAATTTTAGGCGTATATGCCCTAGTTTTCACTAAAGGTTCACTTATCACCTTTTGATGGAGAACCGTCATTAAATATAGTTTTGATCACTCTTATACATTCTTTTGGACCAAATAAAACTCTTATTAAGAATCGGGACATCAAAATTTACTTTTTGTAAATTTTTGGTATCTTTCCGATAAAGTTCTTTTTTTAATGTATAGTGTAAAGTGTTGTATTTTAATTCAAAACCACTTTTTAATCTAATTTATTTATATGATTAGATTATATTTTGAAATGGTTTTAAAGTGAAATTAGAAAATATTTTTACCATTAAATCCAATAGTGTTCGTTGGAATCAATTTCACTTTAAAATCAGACTTAAACTAGTGTCAATCTTTTGATACTTATTGTTTCATAAAACACGCTATTTGACATGACAGCGGGAATTAATTATTAAATTAATTAATGTGACTTATATTTTTTGAATTTTGTAAAATGGACTTCATTTTTGAATTCAGAATATCAAATATATCTTAGGGTGAATTTTTGAGATTTTTCTGAAAAACATCAATTTTTGATGAATAGTGAAACCACTAAGTGGTACTTATAAAAACTGATATTCCGTTTAAATGAAATTTTGCCATCATTGTGTTTTGATTTTCAAAAATCCGACATACATGGTTGTCATTAAGAAGTAAAATGTGGTTCAATGAGATTAAAATAATTTTTTGGTGAATAGTAACTTATTAAGTTCTTAATCGCGGTTAGTGGTAATTAGTGTAGTTTAAGGTAAAAATAATGCTTTAATAAAATGAGAAGAGCTTGACACATGTCTTACCCTCATTGGTTGTATCATGGCCGACCAAGACAAGCCATGGGTCAACTTGGGGACCCCATGGATCCACTTTGGTTGGGAAATGACATAAATAACATTTTATTTAATGTAAAAGTAAAATTGACACAAACATGATATGTTTTACTAAAAAACTTTTTATGTGGGGTTATACAAGTCATCTTTCTGATTATAAATATTAATTGGAAATATAAAAATATTTCCTACATCATAGTATTTTTTTATAATTTTTAGACATTAAATAAATTAAATTATTTATGACATCATAATGATGCAGTGATGACATCGTTATTTAACGATTAAAATAAAATGGAAAGATAATGTAAAATATATGAACTACACATGTCCAAAACTTTTTGGATGGGTGGATTTCGAACCTTTATAACCTTATCCACGAATTATATCAATGTGGGACCTTTTAAAACCGAAACACATTTTCAAATAAAGTAATATTTCCTTACTTTCCAAAAGTGCCCCTCCTCTCCTCTTATAAAAGGCCCCCACCTCTACCTCTTTTCACACACTCCTCAAGCCTTTGACTCGGCCAACCCCTGCCCATTTACTCTCTCCACATCCCTCTCCTCATCCTAGAGGATTACCTTTGGGAAGAATCCTTTCAATGGAAGCCTTTAGGCTCAAATCAAAAGGAGTTACACTTTTAAAGGTAATTCATTCTCTCTTGTTCATTTGTTTTATTTTGCTTCTCCAACCCTCTAAACTCTTTTTATTTACTTCTTTTTTAACAACACCAGTATATTCCATATACTAGGATGTTGATATAAGATTTATTTGAGCTACACTCTCACACAACTACATCAAATGGTTAAAGAACATACGGTTTCCGTGGATGGCGAAATTTGGCCTCCCGAAACGATGATTGTTCAATACTCATTTAACACCTTCAAAGGTGGCCATTATGTTGTCACTATTTTTATATATGATATATAATATGTTTATGTTTTACTTATGCTTCTGTATTTTTCATTTTTGTCTTACCTTTATGGATTCCATTATGGGTATACGTGATATCTTCATTTTAGGAAGTGCGGACTACCGCCCCCTCAAAGTGATATGATTCGTTAATGCCATATGTGGGACGTGTAAAGGATGGATTTAAAGTTATTATATATGATGTTATACTGGAATTATAATATACCTATATATCATTATTATTTCATTCCATTAAAGTATGAGATAGAAATGAAAGTAGCGTTCATGCGTACGTACGGCTTACCGTCTCCATGAACGGTGCATTTCATTTCTTATCCCCAAATGTAATGTCCTATTAAAAGTACATGTATATAATGGATATATATAATTAATGATATGTCTGAATGATGAATATAATTCTGGAATTAAAATATACATACCTCTCATTTAGTTTTAATTCCATTAATATGACAAAGAAATGAAAGTAGCGTTCATGCGTACGTACGGATTACCGTCTCCATGAACGGTGCATTTCATTTCTTACCTCTAAATGATTATATAATATTATAAATACATGTATATTCTGGATATATATGATATATATGATATCCAAATTAGGAATTTCATTCTGGATATAAAGAACCTTTGACCACACGAACAACATGTAATTGTAAGAAGTCCACTTTCGAATTAAGAACCAAATATCGGCAAAACAAATATTATTAACATAAATGATTAAATAATGTTTATGACATGGTAATAAGTGATATAAAAGGAATAATGAACTTGAAAAAGGTTCTTAAGGAATTATAAATTAACTCAAGTTTATTATTCAGGAGATTAAAGAACGATCGAGTCAAGTCGGTTCCGAGGTAAGGGATCCAACAACTCTCTTTCTTTTTAAGTACACTCTTTTATGTCATTTCATTTAAGCTCATCTTTCTTATGATTGGGATGTTCTTTTATATTAATCTTACTTTAATTTTTATGTTCATATGATGAGATACCCTATTCTCTCTCATCAATCCATTTTGGAAGTTTCGAGTGGCGCCGATAGGCTGTCGAATTTTCGTAAGAGATCTAACCTCTCTCTTTCTTTCTAAGTACTCTCCTTTATGTAACTTCTTTTAAACTCCTCCTTGAAATGTTGGGGGATTTTCTTTTATATTCACTTGCTGTAAATTCTATTGTAATATTATGGGATACTCTATTTGATCTCATCAATCCATATTCAGAAGTTTTATGTGGCGTCGTTAGGCTGCCGAGTTTTCGTAAGGGATTTTTCATCTCACTTTTATTCCCGTGAGATTTATGCTACATTCGCCACAAATTCCATTGAGTGGTGTATGTACTGCCCATTATTCTACTCTTTGTGTAATATACTTTCGTTTATGAGTATTTACATCAATGACCTATTGTCTTTCTTTCATGGGGTGTATGTTTTGAAAGATACCCAAGTCGGTAAGGGAACCTTTCACCCTCCTCTTTTTTAAAAGACTTCTTTTATTGGGTCTTTTAATTTACATATTTTTATGTTGGGATATGTTATAATACATCCTTATTGATGTAAATTTTATGTCTATGTGATGAGATACACTTTTTATCTCTCATCAACTCATTTTGATGTGACGCCGTTAGGCTATCAAGGGAACTTTTTAACCCAATTTCGATTTCTTTGGGTTCAACTTGTAGTCATTGAATATGTCATCCATTGAATATGTGTGAATGACCTTTTATTGTTTTACACATAATATCCACTTATATTGGGTGTATTTATTTTTTTCACACATATTTTTTAGATTTATTTGTCCTTAATTTAAGGATACCTTCTCTATAAGGGATTTCATCACATTTGACATTTCTATTGAGGGTTCATTGTTGTTATGCACCAATTCACTATTATATGGTGTATATACTGTCCTTTGGAGTATTATATCATGAATCCTTTTATTCTCATGATATTATAAAGTTCTGACTAAATTTTATTCCTCGATTATTGTAATTCAAGTGTCTCTAATTTTGGTAAAACCCCTTTAACCAAAATATCGTTTTAAATGTTTTAATTATTTGTTCTTATTAATATCCATGTTTTCAAAATTGTTTTAAGGATTTATTTATATGGATATTAATGGTTTAAAATGTTAAAAGCTTCAATGTGGTATGGGACACTTTGATTCAAAAATCTCTTTATTAAATGTTTTAAATGGTTTTGGAAATGGTTTCTTTTTGAATGGATTCATTATTTCAATATCCTAAAATGTTATATTGTGATTGAAATGTGGAAATGTTATGTTTCCTTTATTCATGTTTATGTGATACGATTATATTATGGTTCTTGGGCATTGTTATGAAGAATGGGTGGTTCCGTGATAAACTAAGGGCGGGTGAGCCCGATATAGCTCTCCAATGCATTGGGTAACGCGAAGGAGTGAAATGTTAAGGTTTCTCCGAAGAGATTTAGGGAATATACTGTGATGGGTATTCCAAACGTAACCAAGAGGGTTACTCCCTACGTAAGAATGTTATGAATGCCTCAAGTTACCTTTATGTCTTATGTTTTCTATGATTTATTCATGATTTGATATGCCTATGTTTTATGGGTAAAGTGTGATATTATTATAATGTATATATGAACTCATGTTTCCTTTCCATATTTTTGTAACTCTTACTGAGCTTTTTATGCTCATCCCAAGTTTTTGAAATTTTTTTCACAGGTCAAGGAAAAGGTACATGATGTGATGATAGTGTCAAGTATGTGTCAAGAAAGAACCCATGTTTTATTTTAAATATGTTTCCGTTGATGGGAAGAATGAATACTGTCTTTTATGTAACAACTTTGTTTAAATGTGGAACGTAATGAAAGTTTCATGATCTAATTCTCTAAAACTCTAAACCTGAAAAGATCCTCAATGTGTAATCTTGTAATAACTCAAGATTAAGTAAGGTTTAAGGCTGGGGCCTTATAGTTGGTATCAGAGGTCGGTTTAGATATCTTTAGAGGTTAGGGTATTCTTTAAGCATAAGTGACATTACCATAATGGTTAGGATTTCAGAAAGAGTCCTAGTTTTAGATAAAGTGAATGAGTAAGTATATCTTAGTGTTTATCTTACTCATTAGTACATGATGGTTTTGTTGATATACTCACACTGACATTTCTGTTTTTAGTGAATGGATGGATCTCGCAGGCACCAAGGTGACAATTGGATTGAAGGAAACTGTGGTGGATCTATGATTAAGATACTAGGAAAAATGGAGGATTCAATGAGGAAACTCATGGTTGTTCTAAACCAACTATCAAGGAGTCATGATCAACCACTTCAACCTTGGTGAGTTCTCTAGTTCATCATGTACGAGATGGCCAACTCGATGTGGAAATTCAGGTAATAATTATTAAGGTAACCATTATGGTTTATATGATCCTTACTTTTGAGGTAATTATGGGTTATTATATGTTCTGATGGAAAATGAAAGGCAAGAGATAAACTTGAGGTTAAAATATGTTATGATCATCTTTGAAGATTTTATCTCATTTTGGGGAATGTTTTAAGAATTATATAGTTTTGAAAAAAGGACAACACGCAGACCGTGTGACAACCCGTCGCGTCGGACAAAGCTGCGGGAATCGAACCCACAACCAAAGTGCGACTGGTATTTATCGCCTACCACTGGACTACGTGAAGTCCCTGGTTAGTTTGACTGATTCTTTTTTAGTTATATGATTTTATGAATTAAGAGTAAGTTTATTTTGGAGGATATGTGATTAGGATAATTACTTTTCAATGTGAGGCTTTAGGAGCGACTAATGTTGTTTGGAGATAAATGTTACGATTTAACTTGGAAGACTATGTGACTAAATCATTAAAATGTTTGGGTTTCAATCTTATATTGGTTTACTTTGAATAATTTTATGGACAAATTGATTATAGAATGGTCCTTGTTGAACTTTGGGTTTTGTTGGACAAATTTTGGAGATTAAGAATAGATTTTCTTTTTATAAAGGATTATCCTTTTCTGGATTATCTGATCTTGTACTAGCCTTTTTGGTTTTGGTTTTGCTTAAAGTCTAAAGACATGGGAAGTATATAGTTCTATTTTATGGATTAGGTGATTCTCTAGAAGTTGATTATAGTACTATTAATGTGAACAAGTCTTCCTAAATACTCGTCTTTTGGAGAAAATGTGAGTTTGTGTAAGGAATCTAATAAAAGTTTAAAGTCAATATGATAAGTGATTATGTTTCCTTATGAATAAATTCCTCAATAAAAAGTAACTTAAAACAAAAATGTTGTCTATTAACTTTTCCTACTGGGGAATCAAATACCGTTTAACCCATCACAAGTTTGTGATTTTCTCATGGTTAACTTTCTCCTAAACATGTTTTCTATCACTCTCCATCAGAACATGACCCTTCGTTTTTTCCTCCATGTCCATATTTTCATACTTGGAATCCTAGTATGGGTTAACTCGGGTGACCTTTGTACTTATCTTTCTTTATTTTAAAGTGATTGTTTTACCAACTCTTGTTCCGATGTGGGACTTTCAAGGATGTTTACAAGCGCAATTTTAAAATTGCGAGGACGCAATTCCCAAAAGGGGGGAAGGATGTAACACCCCAGGTAAATAAAGAATATGACATTTAATATTTATCTATATTTGTGAATAAAATATTGAAATGACTTTAAAGGGGAAGCTATGCTCGATGGCGTACCCAACACGCAACAACGAGTTTCTTGGGAATCTTACGTTGCACTCTAATAATAAAATAATATTATTTTAAATGGTAGTTAATATGTAGCCGTTGTATTGGAGGTAATGGATAGAAATAACTAAAATATGATTATATATGTTCTTAAATATTTTTACATTTATACAATAAAAGATAAAGGCTTAAAATACGGAAAGAATTCAATTTTAGGCGTATATGCCCTAGTTTTCACTAAAGGTTCACTTATCACCTTTTGATGGAAAACCGTCATTAAATATAGTTTTGATCACTCTTATACATTCTTTTGGACCAAATAAAACTCTTATTAAGAATCGGGACATCAAAATTTACTTTGTGTAAATTTTTGGTATCATTCCGATAAAGTTCTTTTTTTAATGAATAGTGTAAAATGTTGTATTTTAATTCAAAACCACTTTTTAATCTAATTTATTTATATGATTAGATTATATTTTGAATTGGTTTTAAAGTGAAATTAGAAAATATTTTTACCATTAAATCCAATAGTGTTCGTTGGAATCAATTTCACTTTGAAATCAGACTTAAACTAGTGTCAATCTTTTGATACTTATTGTTTCATAAAACACGCTATTTGACATGACAACGGGAATTAATTATTAAATTAATTAATGTGACTTATATGTTTTGAATTTTTTAAAATGGACTTCATTTTTGAATTCAGAATATCAAATATAGCTTAGGGTGAATTTTTGGGATTTTTCTGAAAAACTTCAATTTTTGATGAATAGTGAAACCACTAAGTGGTACTTATAAAAACTGATTTTCCGTTTAAATGAAATTTTGCCATCATTGTGTTTTGATTTTCAAAAATCTGACATACATGGTTGTCATTAAGAAGTAAAACGTGGTTCAATGAGATTAAAATAATTTTTTGGTGAATAGTAACTTATTAAGTTTTTAATCGCGATTAGTGGTAATTAGTGTAGTTTAAGGTAAAAATAATGCTTTAATAAAATGAGAAGAGCTTGACACATGTCTTACCCTCATTGGTTGTATCATGGCCGACCAAGACAAGCCATGGGTCAACTTGGGGACCCCATGGATCCACTTTGGTTGGGAAATGACATAAATAACATTTTATTTAATGTAAAAGTAAAATTGACACAAACATGATATGTTTTACTAAAACAATTTTTAAGTGGGGTTATACAAGTCATATTTTTGATTATAAATATTAATTGGAAAGATAAAAATATTTCCTACATCATAGTATTTTTTTTATAATTTTTAGACATTAAATGAATTAAATTATTTATGACATCATAATGATGCAGTGATGACATCATTATTTAACGATTAAAATAAAATGGAAAGATAATGTAAAATATATGAACTACACATGTCCAAAACTTATTGGATGGGTGGATTTCGAACTTTTATAACCTTATCCACGAATTATATCAATGTGGGACCTTTTAAAACCGAAACACATTTTCAAATAAAGTAATATTTCCTTACTTTCCAAAAGTGCCCCTCCTCTCCTCTTATAAAAGGCCCCCACCTCTACCTCTTTTCACACACTCCTCAAGCCTTTGGCTCGTCCAAACCCTGCCCATTTACTCTCTCCACATCCCTATCCTCATCCTAGAGGATTCCCTTTGGGAATAATCCTTTCAATGGAAGCCTTTAGGCTCAAATCAAAAGGAGTTACACTTTTAGAGGTAATTCATTCTCTCTTGTTCATTTGTTTTATTTTGCTTCTCCAACCCTCTAAACTCTTTTTATTTACTTCTTTTGTAACAAAACCAGTATCTTCAATATAATAGGATGTTTTTATAAGATTTATTTGAGCTACACTCTCACACAACTACATCAAATGGTTAAAGAACATACGGTTTCTGTGGATGGCGAAATTCTGCCTCTCGAAACGATGATTTTTCAATACTCATTTAACACCTTCAAAGGTGGCCATTATGATGTCAATATTTTTATATATGATATATAATATGTTTATGTTTTACTTATGCTTCTGTATTTTTCATTTTTGTCTTACCTTTATGGATTCCATTATGGGTATACGCGATATCTTCATTTTAGGAAGTGCGGACTACCGCCCCCTCAAAGTGATGTGATACGTTAATGCCATATGTGGGACGTGTAAAGGATGGAATTAAAGTTATTATATATGATGTTATACTGGAATTATAATATACCTCTATATCATTATTATTTTTTTCCATTAATGTATGAGATAGAAATGAAAGTAGCGTTCATGCGTACGTACGGCTTACCGTCTCCATGAACGGTGCATTTCATTTCTTATCCCCAAATGTAATGTCCTATTAAAAGTACATGTATATAATGGATATATATAATTAATGATATATCTAAATGATGAATATAATTCTGGAATTAAAATATACATACCTCTCATTTAGTTTTAATTCCATTAATATGACAACGAAATGAAAGTAGCGTTCATGCGTACGTACAGCTTACCATCTCCATGAACGGTGCATTTCATTTCTTACCTCTAAATGATTATGTAATATTATAAATACATGTATATTATGGATATATATGATATATATGATATCCAAATCAGGAATTTCATTCTGGATATAAAGAACCTTTGACCACACGAACAACATGTAATTGTAAGAAGTCCACTTTCGACTTAAGAACCAAATATCGGCAAAACAAATATTATTAACATAAATGATTACATAATGTTTATGACATGGTAATAAGTGATATAAAAGAAATAATGAACTTGAAAAAGGTTCTTAAGGAAGTATAAATTAACTCAAGTTTATTATTCAGGAGATTAAAGAACGATCGAGTCAAGTCGGACCCGAGGTAAGGGATCCAACAACTCTCTTTCTTTTTAAGTACACTCTTTTATGTCATTTCTTTTAAGCTCATCTTTATTATGATTGGGATGTTCTTTTATATTAATCTTACTTTAATTTTTATGTTCATATGATGAGAGACCCTATTCTCTCTCATCAATCCATTTTGGAAGTTTCGAGTGGCGCCGATAGGCTGTCGAATTTTCGAAAGAGATCTAACCTCTCTCTTTCTTTTTAAGTACTCTCCTTTATGTCACTTATTTTAAACTCCTCCTTGAAATGTTGGGGGATTTTATTTTATATTCACTTGCTGTAAATTCTATTGTAATATTATGGGATACTCTATTTGATCTCATCAATCCATATTCGGAAGTTTTATGTGGCGCCGTTAGGCTGCCGAGTTTTCGTAAGGGATTTTTCATCCCACTTTTATTCCCGTGACATTTATGCTACATTCGCCACAAATTCCATTGAGTGGTGTATGTACTGCCCATTATTCTACTCTTTGTGTAATATAATTTGGTTTATGAGTATTTACATCAATGACCTATTGTCTTTCTTTCATGGGGTGTATGTTTTGAAAGATACCCAAGTCAGTAAGGGAACCTTTCACCCTCCTCTTTTTTAAAAGACTTCTTTTATTGGGTCTTTTAATTTACATATTTTTATGTTGGAATATGTTCTCATACATCCTTATTGATGTAAATTTTATGTCCAAGTGATGAGATACACTTTTTATCTCTCATCGACTCATTTTGATGTGATGCCGTTAGGCTGTCAAGGGAACTTTTTAACCCAATTTCGATTTATTTGGGTTCAACTTGTAGTCATTGAATATGTCATCCATTGAATATATGTGAATGACCTTTTATTGTTCTACACTTAATATACACTTATATTGGGTGTATTTATTTTTGTCACACATATTTTTGAGATTTATTTGTCCTTAATTTAAGGATACCTTCTCTATAAGGGATTTCATCACATTTGACATTTCTATTGAGGTTTCATTGTTGTTATGCACCAATTCACTCTTATATGGTGTATATACTGTCCTTTGGAGTATTATACCATGAATCCTTTTATTCTCATGATATTATAATGTTCCGACTAAATGTTATTCCTCGATTATTGTAATTCAGGTGTCTCTAATTTTGGTAAAACCCCTTTAACCAAAATATCGTTTTAAATGTTTTAATTATTTGTTCTTATCAATATCCATGTTTTCAAAATTGGTTTAAGGATTTATTTATATGGATATTAATGGTTTAAAATGTTAAAATCTTCAAGGTGGTATGGGACACTTTGATTCAAAAATCTCTTTATTAAATGTTTTAAATGGTTTTTGGAAATGCTTTCTTTTTGAATGGATTCATTATTTCAATATCCTAAAATGTTATATTGTGATTGAAATGTGGAAATGTTATGTTTCCTTTATTCATGTTTATGTGATACGATTATGTTATGGTTCATGGGCATTGTTATGAAGAACGGGTGGTTCCGTGATAAACTAAGGGCGGGTGAGCCCGATATAGCTCTCCAATGCATTGGGTAACGCGAAGGAGTGAAACGTTAAGGTTTCTCCGAAGAGATTTAGGGAATATACTGTGATGGGTATTCCAAACGTAACCAAGAGGGTTACTCCCTACATAAGAATGTTATGAATGCCTCAAGTTACCTTTATGTCTTATGTTTTCTATGATTTATTCATGATTTGATATGCCTATGTTTTATGGGTAAAGTGTGATATTATTCTAATGTATATATGAACTCATATTTCCTTTCCATATTTTTGTAACTCTTACTGAGCTTTTTAAGCTCATCCCAAGTTTTTGAAATGTTTTTCACAGGTCAAGGGAAAGGTACATGATGTGATGATAGTGTCAAGGATGTGTCAAGAAAGAAACCATGTTTTATTTTAAATATGTTTCCGTTGATGGGAAGAATGAATACTGTCTTTTATGTAACCACTTTGTTTAAATGTGGAACGTAATGCAAGTTTCATGATCTAATTCTCTAAAACTCTAAACCTGAAAAGATCCTCAATGTGTAATCTTGTAATAACTCAAGATTAAGTAAGGTTTATGGTTGGGGCCTTATATAAATAGTTCTGGAAGAAGAATTCAATGAAGAAGAAGAAAGTGGTGATACTGATGATATGTTAAGGAAATTGGGGGAATATTGTGAGAAGTAGAGTCTTTATGAGAATCTTTCAATCTAAACTTCTAAATTTGAATCTTCAAAACTTTCTACACTAGGAAAAGAAGAAAATCATCAAGAATAAGTGAATGAACTATCTAAAGAAGAGAGTAGCTACCCCGACTTTTTTCATCCAGAGGATCTTGTGGCTGGCACCAAGAAATAAAATCTCGAGGAAGACCAGATTGTTCAATTATCATTTAGTGAACATGAATCGCCCAAATCATAAGAGATCATTCTAATAGATGATAAAGGAAATAGGTGTTGGTTGATACACCTATAAAATCTATATTGAAAAAGAAAGATATTGTTGGTTCATCGAAAAGGAAAGCCAATGATATGAAAAATAATCCCCATCAACCAAACAGTCTGATTCGTAATCATCTTCTCTTGGACATGATTTTGTAGTTCAATATTTTAAAAATATGGTTGATATAATTCCCTTATTTATGAGTATATTCTTATGGTTCTAGATACTTCAGTACTCATTTAATAAAAAAGAAGATAAATTCACCGTGCTTATGAAAATGTTTGTCAGTATTGAGTACAATTTCAAAAAATTCATAATTGGATATGATTCCCACAAAATATCATGCAAGGAAATCACAAAATGGTAAAGGAAAATGATCAAAGAGATGAGAATCCATGATGATTTCAAATAATGTATGAAAGATTATTTTTACACTGAATATGGGATGTTTATAGATCTTACTAAGAGTTTTGAGGAAAAGCTATGTCTTGAACAAATAATTCAGAAGTAGGAAGTCAAGGATTTGAATGGGAAGATTAATTCAGTGGATATGAATTGAATAGGTATATGGATCCCAAAATAGAGTTATAAGAATATCATGATAAGAAAGAAGATCTTTTGAATGCTCAAGCTGAAATTATTATTTTTCAAGAAGAAAATATCAAAGCCTTAAAGAAGAAAAATAAAGATCAGGATCAGCTGTGAAAGTGTGTAGAAAATGATCACAAAGAGATAAATAAGAAGAAAACATTAATAAAGAAGTTAATGTCGAAGGATAATGATGGATAATTTTTCCCTAATTCGATCTCTTGTTGTATTTTTTTTCTTTGTACAAATCCATTCAATCATAATGACGTGTTTCTGGTTTCTCTTCATATATTTTGTTTTTTAGTACTAATATATCAAGTACTAATTTTTTTCATCCCATTCCCTTTATTACTTTTTGAAAATCATAAAGGGGAAAAAGTAATGATAGAAAGAATACTATGTAAGGAATTCAATTCCCTATGTCAGTTTGAGTCTATATAAGGGGGAGTTTTATCAAAGAATATTTTCTTATTCCGAGAAAAGAAAAATCATTTTAAGGAAGTCGAGAATATGATCTGTAGGAAATTTATAAACTAAGGGGGACTCAGTCATATTCACCATGATTCATAAGTAAAGGTAGATAACTTTTTATTTTCTTGTACCTAAAGAAAAACTCTAAGTCCTTATATTATTTTTCTTATAGATATTTTTGATTCATAAAAGGGGGTTATTATTGAGTCAAAAAGGATTCCTTATAACTTTTCCATTACATAAAGTTTTGAAAATAAAAAAAACATTTTCTTAAGGCATATCATTTTTCATAAAAATTATCTTAATAAGAAAATATTTTCATCCCCAATGAAATTTTATCCTTACCTGTGTTTTCATTGTTCATTTTATAGTTTCAATAAATATAAATCATTTTATTCCAATGTCTAAAATTCAGTTTCACATATAAAACCTTATAATCCTATAAATAATTTTTTATAAAGTATTCTTTTTTCAGAGTCCAAATTCTCTGAAATTTATACTCTGATTTCTATGAAATTTATACTCCAATCTCTCTGAAATTCAGACTCCAAATTCTATGAAATTTAGACTCTGAATTCTATGAAATTTAGACTCTAAATTCTCTTGTAATTCAGACTCCAAATTGTATGAAATTCAGACTCCGAATTATCTAAAATTAAAATTCTGAATTCTCTAAAATTTAGACCCCAAATTCTCTAAAATTCAAAATCCAAATTTCCTGAAATTTAGGCTCTAAATTCTTTGAAATTCGGACTTCAAATTATTTGAAATTCAAACACAGAATTAATACAAATTATGAATCCAAGTTCCTCAGAATTTAGACTCCAAATTCTTCAAAATTATGACTCCAAATTCCTCATAATTAAGACTCTGAATTCCTCAGAATTCAGGCTCTTGATTCCTCATAATTCAGACTCCCTATTTCTCAGTATTTGGACTCGGAATTCCTCAAATTTCAGATTCTAAATTCCTCAAAAATCAGATTCCGAATTCCTTTGAAAACAGAATATGAATATCCATGATCTATAGTCTCTAGATGTTTATTTCTTTATACTTAGATCATTATTTTACCATATAATCTGAAAATTACATTTGGTTAAGAAATATTATTTTCCATTCACTTTTTTTTAGTGATGAAACGATGTTGTAGATTCTGTTTTCACTAACTGTTGTCGGAGTGACATGTGTACAGGTTCCTCCAAAATTCAAGGAAAAATATAAATGTTGGGGGAGGGAGACGACCGTTGGAGAAGTGCTTATAAATAAAATCTCATTTGAATGATCTCATTAGAACATTGAATAATCTAGATATTTCATGGTACTAAAGTGGATTTTAAAGAGAGACACTCTTGCCTTGTGCGTATAGAGAACATCTTGTTCAGCTTGCTTCGTGTGACTCCAATTTTTACTATATAAAATCGAGGGCTTCGGTGGATATGAATACAGAGGTGAAAACTACCTTAAAGTTAGAGGACTTATATGGATAGGAAGACATAGGTTCTATCTACCTTAATGTTCAAGGGATAGTGGGGATAACAAGATAGATTCTGATATTTATATCGAGGTCCTACCCTAGTATGGGTAAGAAAAACTTTTTGAACGTACAAATCAAGGGCCCTTTATCCACAGTTGTTGGATACCATCCACATTGGGTTAAATGATTGCATACTTGTTACTTGTTTTGTTTCAAGTTTATTTTTTCAATATTTTCCCAAAGGAAGAATGTATCACTTTCATATACTTTCTTGTACTTTTGTATACTCTGATAAGTAAGATTCTATATTCTTTATGGTAGAATATTTTCCTTGTAATATTTAATTTTGTTTCATTTACTAAATCATTTTTCTAGAACATAGAATGTTTTCATAACTTAATTAGTTCTTGGGAATTTATCTTTTTTAACTTTTTTATTCGTAGTTTTATTTAAGGTTAAAAATAAATGTTTTTTAATATATAATTTAACCCTCTTTTATTTGAGCATCTCCATTCATATTTTGATCCTATGTAATACCCATGAAATAATAACATTATTTGACACTTATAAATTCTTGGACATCACTTCATTCATGATATAAAATTTAATATGTATTTATATAAATGTCATAAAATAATATAGGTCCATAACATAACATGTGTCTTAAAGAAGGTAAATTGAGACCAAATTACCTTACCGATTTGGTATCTTTTGTACCATAAACCCCATGAATGAAAGATAATAATGTTTATATGTAAATAAAAATAAAATTATTTATGTTAACCATAGATGAAATTTCTGGGTCATATATGTACCACAAATAATAGGAGCAGTGAATTAGGAATAATCCCCATAGAAATAATTGTGAGATTCAAAATCACATTACTACTTGGGTAACTTTGGAATATAATGATTTGTGAAAAAATAACATCAATTGAATGTTTTAATATTTATAAATAAATTAAATTATTTATATGACATTTCACAGATATGCATATACTCGCACACTCAAAAATCGATTGGTGAACATAACATGTATCTCACAAATATAAAACAAGTGAGGAGAAATCCCATGACCTTAAGTATTGATTTTTTAATGAATCAACCATATTGTATACAAAATATAATTTATTATGAATATAAATAATAAACATATTATTATATATTTTGTCTTATACATTTTTTATTATTACTTAATATTACATGTTTGTTAATATTTAAATGTGAGATTTATGTTTCGTGTAATATCCTCTTTGTTTTTTGTATAGGTTTGTCCTTAGATTTTTGTTCATTTCTCTATGATAATGATTTCCATATTAATAGAAATTAAAAAATGATATAAATATCATATATATTCATTATATATTTATTTATAATAATCTATAAAATATTGGAATAGATAATGAGAAATATCTTTCTTGGAGACGATACGAAATGCATACACATGAACACTATTTCGATTTTCTTATCCAATATAAATAATGAAAGTAAATAAAATATATGTATATAGTAATATTATCATTAAATTAGAATTAATATTTCTTATATATCACATATATTTATTAAAAACATTCTTAATACATTTCATATAGGGTTTGGACGAACCACGTCGCTTTTAGAATGTGGTAGTCCACACGTCCACAAACGATGTTATCCTTTCTCCTAAAAAAGGAATAAATGATGGAATTTTTTTTATAATAATTTTTGAACGAAT
Source organism: Viscum album (assembly GCA_963277665.1). Taxonomy (NCBI): domain Eukaryota; kingdom Viridiplantae; phylum Streptophyta; class Magnoliopsida; order Santalales; family Viscaceae; genus Viscum; species Viscum album. Next base: position 831,257,104 of record OY728119.1, on the reverse strand, counting down.
AAATTCATCATTAATATAATATTAAAATTGTATTTACATCATTATTAAAAACCTTTAAATGTGGTAATGGAACTATGACTCACATTGGTTCTTGTGGTGGTAGTCTGCCATACACAGAAACGATGATTACATATCTCATTTGATGAAAGTGTGTGAACGTGCTTGTTGTAAACATAAAATAAAAAAATATAATAATATATTGGATCCTATGTTTATTATATAAGCTTTATATAAATATAATTTAAGGGAGCTTAGATATAAGTAAATCGAAATTCCTTATTAAATAAAATTTCCTCTTCTTCAGGTAACTCATTTTTGGTTTTCACTAAAGGACTTATTTGGTATAATTTCATCCCAATGTGATGATTATATGTTGAGATGATTGATTTTGTGGGATAATTTGATCATTTTTTATGAAAATCAATTCATCATATTTGTGAAGAAGTGGGGGGGGGGGGTTCACTTTTATAGTGGAGGAGTAATGTCATTTTTTGTAAATAAAATAAGCTAAGCACAATGAATAAGAAGATGTTACATCATATAAATATATTAATTGTAAATTTTAGATTAAATAGGGTAAATCGGGGAAATATGACTATATAATTTATTTTGGAAAAGATTCAAAGTGATTTGGCCACTTAAGATTTAGTGTTAACGACTATGTAGTCTTTTTTTACCTAACTGCCTGAAAATTAATTTTTTATTATATCATAAACCCCTTTTAAAGATGAAGGGGAACCTAACATGACATCGGGGACATAAGACATTAAGATGTGCTTCAAAGTACCTGAATCATTGTAATTAAAATTAATTACATTCCCGAATATTTATTGTCAAAATCTATATTGACCATACTAGAAATTATAAATTATAATAATTTCAAATTGGGAGTCCATTTTCCCAAATTCTAGTCACACATGTGCAATAAATTAATTTAAAATTAACCCCAAAAAAGTGATGTGAAACTGGGATTCTAAAGTAAATATTTTAAATGCTTGAAATGTTTTTGTCACATGATAGCCCTTTAAAATATTTTTATTTTATTATTTATTGGCCTTATTTAGATTCCTCAATGGTTCAGGTTGAGTTATGATTTAATCTTTTTAATGTTTTATGATATTGGTGGGTTTCAGTCCGATGCACGGGCACCGTACGGTTGGTGGTAACCGTGCGGTAAGCCCAGGTACCCGTAATGTCACCTAATATTCAAAATAGATGAATTTTGTATAAAAATTAAAGCAGATAAATTTTTACACAATAATAATAATAATAATATAAAGATAATTGTTTTAATTTATTTTTTATTATTATTATGAATAAGAAATTTTTATCAATAATTTTTTTATTAATTATAAATGGATTTTTATAATAATAATGCCTTTATAATGTATTTTCATTAGTATTATATATTATTATTAATATTATTAATATTATTATTACTAGTTATAGTATTTTTTTTATGTTGTTTTTAATTTAATTTTATTTATTTATAATTGGGTATTTCCATGCAACACATTCACCCCCCTTGTTCTCTCATGCGCAATTCCCCCTACTACATGACCTACCACAAGCGCCCTCCCAGTCCAGCTAGCCATCTCCAACATACCCGTGCGGCTCTGGCCAACTCCAGCATGTGATGCCTTCCCACTCTAACTTGTTCACACACGACCCCACTGTCTGGAGTCCCTCCATGCACTAGAGACCTCTAGCTCGAAACCCATAAGGGAACTCATCCTCAGTATTAGCGTGACTCAAGCCCCTACTCTACCCTATTGTATCCACACCAACTATTTGGCCACTCCTCCCATTACGAATGTATGTCCACTCACTGGGAGACCTATAGTCTTCCATTTTGGTTGCATTTCATTTCTTATTAGGTTTTTTCTTCAATTTATCTAGACCCAATGCCCTGGGTAATTAATTCTGCATTTTCCCTATTGTTTTACGTGTATGGTTGGTCTACAATGTCTCTATCTCTCTCTCTCTTAAATTAAGGTTTTTTTGTTTCACATTCCATTTAGTTAGGGGAACATATGTTTTCCCTTTCCGACACAATTTTTTAAAACATTCATCCTTCCAATTATTTTATTTACTTGATTCACTCCATTATTATACCCTCAATTGGTTTACTATAGTCTTCTAAAAAAATATAGGAGTTGTTAAAAATAAATTTATACATGTTTCTTTTAATATTTCTTCTGCGTCAATGTGAAATCTATTTCTTTAATGCCCAATTTTGTTCCAATAAAATTTTAAATGTGGTTCAAATTTAGAAAATGCTTATAGATACTTTATTTGGGTGTTTTTATGGTAATATAGTTTGCAATAATAACCTTTAAGGTAAATATTTATTTATGTCTATGTATATGAGCACTCGTTGTATTTGAAAAAATTTCATTGTTCATGTAGAGTGAAATTATATTTTTTATGACCTGTTTAGTTTTAATTATTTCATTTAGGTAAATTATTTTTTGTTAACATGGTTTGGTGTGTATGGGTTGACAATGTTATGACATTGAAATTTTTTTAAAATGTTTTGGAAAAAGGTTTCATGGATTTTAGGTTATTGTTCTATGTTTTAAAAATAATGTGTATGGTTGGATTTAGTTCTAATGAAATCAGTTTTTTGTGAAAATATTTTATTGAGTGTCCTATGGGATAGTTGGTGTGCCATTGGATTTTGGAACATACATGGGTTCACTACGTGTACAGTGGGATGTGTCCTCAAATTAAGATGGTTCTTTAAAATTGGTGTTTCCTATAAATCTTGGTTTTATAAATGGTTCTTTTTTTCTAAATAATGTTAGGTCCTTTGTGTGACTTCAGAAAAATAGAATACAATAGAATCTCTGAGGGAATTCCTATTTGAATATTGGTGTCTGTTTGGGTAAATTCTTGGATTAGGGGGCTGTTTGGAATGTTTTACTAGTTGTATGATTTTCCTTAAATGGAGATTTGGAAATGTTCTTGGTAAACAGATTCAGGGTGTGTTGATCAAGATACATGTTTGGCAGTTCCAAAATTAAAGTGATGTTTTTGTTAAATTTCAGAAAGATTTCCTTTTTTCAAATGGGTGTGCTCAGTTGGTAACTCTAAATGTTTTATGAAATGATTTAAATGTCTAACATATATAACAGCCCAGTTGGTAACATTTCTATGTGATGTAAGCACACGAATAAATATATAGATATCTATTTATAGGGAACCACTTTCTAAGATCTCCCTTTATGGGTTATTTCATAGGGGAGGTCCGTGATTGGGGTAGGCATGTACAGTGGCGTCAGTTAAGGGGAGTCATGCATGTGAGGGCCTCCCACTCACATAATTTACTTTGAACATGGGTTCAAAGGAATATTTTAGATTATCGAGTAAAAATTTCTTTGCTAGCCCCGATTAGATTGATTAGTACACTCATTGAGTTGTAGACATTCCATGTGGGATGTTCCACTTATGAGGCTTGGTTAAGGTAGCTAATAGTTTATGGACTTAAAGGATTCACCAAATGATGATAGGTGGTTCTGAGCTGAGTATATATATGGGTATTCTATGGATGTTTATGATTTCCCATTTTTATCATTTATATAGGTTTTTTACTTCCCGTGGTACCAGTTTTTCAGCCTATACTTTTTGTGTTTCTTTATGCGTTGCCGAGGCTTACCATGTTTTGGTTTTTAATTATAAAATGAAAATTGGTTTTCGAAATCAGAGTGTGGGATGAGTTGTTTTAAAAAGAAAATCTGTGTTTTTATTTATAGTATTAATATTAGATGATCTAATTAAATCATTTATATGAAGGATATATCAATAATGCAGCATTGTACAGAATGAAATATCACTAGTGAAACAAAATTCACAAAGTGTAAAGAATTAATTTTTTACCAAAGTATTTCTAAACAATTATTCCCTTTAGGGAGTGGTGTATAATAGCCTACCAAATCCAAAGGATAACCAGGAGAACCTATCATAGGTTACAAGTCACATTTTCAAATTTTATATATAAGTCACATAACCGTTTGTGACCATAAAGACAAGGCATACAAAGGGGGACCACTCATTACCAAGATGTTCCTTACATTCACCATTGGAATATATGAAATCAATTTATATTAGTTTTAGGGAATGAATAATAATTTGGGTATTATTTCATTTCATAAGGAAAATTCAAAAAAATTTATAACCCATTGAGAACTCTAGGGATAATCCATCCTATAACTGAGTGTCATTTCTTAATAATTTTCATTGGAAGGAATGTCTTTAAGTGATCGAAATTACAAAACTATAAAATAAAACATAAATGTGCCCATTACTATGGGTGGATGATGAAATTACTTGATTAATAGGGAAAATAAATAAGAGGAGGGATATCCTATCCCATAAGAATCCAACATGTTTTTTTCACTTTGATACAACCATAAAAAAATATATAATCACTATGAGAGGTGGGGGGACCATATAGGATGGATTAATAATTACACAACTACAAAATTAGTGGAAACCATCTATTAGGTTTTTAAAAATTGTCGACAAATAATTAAAATTTTAAAATAATTGAAAATGATTTCATTTATGGAATGACTACATAGGTCATATTTTAATACCCTTAAGAAGGAAACACTATGGTTTGGCCCCTCAAGTTATAGTGTAACACCCTAATCTAGGGATGCGCTAGAGAACCCAACCACACCATTATATTTCCATGTTATGAAATGATCTCCCCCAATACATTTTTAATCCCCCATCGAATAGGGATTCACAATGTGACCCCCAACACTGAATACAACATACCTATATTTTTCCTGTGACCCTTATAGGGAACAACTTAGGTTGTAGCTTGATTATGTATAAAATAAAAATTTCAATCGAACACATCTTCTAACAAAGATGGAATACCTAATTTTGTGGTGTGGTCTTTGACCTGTAACATATGTTCTGTATGAACCAAGTCTAAATCCCATAAATACAAAATTTTATCCTCTATTGAAACCTCAAATATCCGAAAAGATTCAAAACAGATAAAAATAAAAGGTAATTAAAATGATTCTAACTCTCAAAACACTTGTATTGTTATAATAACCATCTGGATACCAAATGGTAGAAGAAGAACTCTCATGCTTCTTTTATTTACGTCATTATACATCAAGAAATATCCTATTGAATTTTTGTAAATCTATACTATATAAAGAAAACAACAATACACATTATACACTTACCAAACCACTTTCAATTTTTAAAACCAATAAACATATCTTTAAAAATTAGCATTACAAAAAAAAATTTATTAATAAAGAATATTTAAAATTCAAGAGTCTTTATAAGGTGTATATGAAGAACCTTTATATTATGTTTAAAATATATTTGAATTATATTTTAGTTTGGGATCATTGAGACTAAATATTTATGATAATATACTATAAATTGTTCATAATATATGGATAATATAATTATCTTATTTTTTATATCAATATATAAGCATGCGATAAAGTTATAACCACGTGTTATTTATTGCATAGTATATTCTTAATTCTTGTGAAACATTATAAATCATTGAAAAATGTATTTATTAGATTATTATGATGATATTTGGAAACATTTACATCTACGTATTTTTATGTAATATTGTCTCCTATCAACATTTGCTAATAAAGTTAATAGGGGAATAAATAGAGTAGAATACAGTTTAGGGGATGAATGAAAAAAATAACTATATATGATACTCATCACTGAATATATGAATATTCTATATTATTGATATTTATAGTGATAAAACATGTGGAATATTTACTGATAAAAAAATATTGAATTATATATAATGAAATATGAGACAATTTATAAGAGAATGAATGTAATAATATTCTTGGAATTGCATAGAATATACTCATTATATAGAAATACATATAAAAAATTTAGTTCTTGTATGAGCTAAATCAATATATTAATGATATAAAATATAACTTTCTTAAGATAATTTAATTACTTCACTGGATATATGTGGAGTAGGAACAACACTCATGTATGAAATTACATGGGAGAAATTCTACTATTTGATACATGTGTCAAAAGTAAAAAATGATGTGTGAGATAAAATGAATCATGTTTCATGGGTAATAAATTAATATACCAATCCAAAAACAAATAATTAATTTTCATTGTAAAATAGTATTATGTAAATAAAATTGTTTTAAGGTTTGTTGTAAAATATTATTAATTTAAGAGAAATATTTTTTAAAAAATCAAGATAAATATTCAAAGTAACAATTGTAGATACCTAGTCAAGAAAATTGTGAATAAAAATATTATGTTTCTAAATCCTAAAATATTAGATATTTAGAATTTCTGAGAGGTAAGATATTTTTTTGAGGTTATTTTACAACGGTATATTTTTCATACAATGTTAACAGAAATGATATAGTGTATTAATAATTAAAAAACATAAAAAATAAAAATGTAGTAATGTCAAGAAGTTAAATACATTGCCAATAGAAAGATAAGTAGTCACAATAGTCTATAAAAGAAGAATGCAGATTCAGAAATTAAATAATGAAAAACAAGATTTTTTTAATATCAATAATAAATGTTTTTTCTTACTTAGAATTCAAATAATTAAGAGAAGTATTACTAAATAATCAATAAAACTCTTAGTAATAAGTTAAATAATAATAAAAAATTATTATAAAAATAAAAAACACTGATAAAATATTATTTGTATAATGATTTAAGAATTTTAAACTTTTTATAATAATTCAAAAGTCTCATAAGTGTATATTTTTTCTATTCTTAATTTAATTCATGAAGATATAAGTAGAGGGAGTGCCCCTTGAGTGCTAGAATTCTATTTCTAAATCCTAAAATGTTTGAATCAATTAATGAAGAAAAACTTTGTATTATGTTTTAACAGTGAATATATTGAATTTATTGTTTTGTACAGGATAATGGCCAGTGGGTCATATTCCTGGCATATTACTCATCCAAGGTGGAGGGTTAACAAAGAAAATTTCATGTTTTATTTTCCTTAATGCTTCATTTTCTTAACAATGTGATCACATAAATGATTAAAAATTTACAAATTGTCATTATAAAATGGTAATAAGACAGGTTTAAATGGTTTAAATTTATGAAAAATATAAATCCACTATCATGCTAATTAACTCACTCACATATTTAATTCATTATGTAGAGGCGTGTATTTAAAAAAATCATTTATTACACTACTATTGTTTTTTAGAGTTTTCTCCACATTTTGTTGTAAAAAATAATTTATTTAAACCATTGTTATTATTTATATTTAGGTTCTTTCTATAGAGTTTTGAAGGAAATGAAGCATTTCAAAACATAGTATAAAAAAAATAAAAAAACCTTTTGATCCTTTATGAGAGGTTCAAAAAAATATAAAACAATTAAATAGAAACACTTACTGTCTATTTAGGTATTTCTATTTAGAAATTATATATTAATTATCTCTAGACATTTCTAAAATACTCAGTGATTACGTGGTAACTAATTACTATTTGAATATACAAAATTTCTTATAAGGATCTATATCAACATCATGATATGATAAGATATTAGGATGAAATGAATGATATGGATAATGAGTGTAATATAAATTTTACTATAGATTCATTATGAATTACTCATAAAATTTATTGGTGTGATCCTCCTAATCTTCAGACATTCTAGGTATTGAGAATAACACTATAGTTTTAAAACATATTCATATATAACCACAAATTAAAAAAATACTATCACCACTTATAACAAATTGAACATGAATATTTTAGTAAATAATTTTTTTTATGATTCATCATAACTCCCTTAAATATTATCTATTGTGTTTTTTTTTCTTTCAATATCTTACATGAATTATATGAGTTAAAAGTATGATACCCTATAACACATTTATATTATTTGATATCAACTAGAAAATATACCTACAACAATACATATCGCTCCATGTAAAATTATAACATAACATGTTATGATATACTTATTTAGTGGACAAATATTTATTACTATAACATTTTCCATAAATCAAATAAAATTTTATTCAGACATCATACTATTTTACATAATTTATTACACATTCTAATACTATACATAAGACCACAGATATTTTCTAAAACTATATGGGTAAACTACCAAATAACAATCATAGTATTTTAATGAAATCTCTGGTAAAATATAATTATCATTAAAACTATTTATATAACTATGAAAACCCCAAGAAATGTTGAACATGAAATAATAAATTTTACTACCCATTTAAACAAGGTGTACCTTTAATTTTGGTATCTGACCTGATTTAACTCCATCGTTTAGTGTGATTGAAAAGAGAAGTTTTTATATGGATATCCTATTAAGATATTTCCTACTTTATGTACAAGTGAGTGCAATGAATACTAAAATAACAAATGTTGGAATTTTGGGGAAAACACTATTTTGATAATTGAACCTAGTGGAAAATAGATTTTGGCATCCTTTAAGGAAAACCAAGGTATCATTGGAGACCTATGAAATAATATGACAAGATTCATATCTTAAGGAGGTTGGGTCATGAAAAATGGAATTAGAAAAAATACCCACCCATACGATTAGTGGCATTGGATGAATTTGATTTTGGGGGAACACATTGAGGATATAGTCTATTAATGTATGGGGGATTAATAACTCGGTAAAAGTTTGTTTTGAGAGTCAAATTGATTATAATTCCAAGGTTAAGAGTTCTTATCATGGAGTAGATTCAGGAAAGTAAGAGGACTCATAGGAAGTTCTCATGGTGTCTGTGATTGACAAAATAGTGCACAATAAGATAATGTGTTGGAATCGGGGAACAATCATTAGTATGAAAAGTGACCCAAATGGTTAATAGTTTGTGGTGTCTTAGGAAGAAAAAAAATGTATTATCAGTCACCCATTGGTCCTGATGGAATGTTTTTCTTCTATAGATGTCATATCATGTAAAAATATATTAGATTTAACCCCTTGCTTGAAGTATAGTGAAACTAACTGGGCTAGAGGTTTAGGGCCCATAATAAAGATTTTGTGATTTGATGTGGTATATAGTAAAAATAATCTAAAAAATTGAGAATTAAAAAGTTTAAATGTTTGTAACCATGCCAATAATATGAATATTTTTTTGGGATCCAACTTGATTAGAACCCCCGAGTTAATCATGTTAGGACTTGATTAGTATCATGATGTGTGACCTATTGTGATGTTTCCCAAGGTGTGTTAATGTTATCAAAAAGAACATTAGATGATCATGTGTTTTCCAATATTATTAATCATTATTATGTTGAGTGAACAAAATAGGAAATAACTAGTGTTGTGTTGGGATGGATACCAAGGTATTACCAGATATATATTGGATCATATGACTTGGTTTATGGATTAGGGTGGTTTTTAACACCCCAAGCTTTCACGATACACTTCTCTTTCAATAATGCAATAGCTTGCATTGTACGCAAGTTCGAGATTCTAACACACCGCGACTAATCAAAGTAGCAGTTATGAATAGTAATACCCACGTTTTGAAATTATATATATTTTATATTTCAAAATGGAATTCAATTTTTTATTTAGAATATCAAAATTATCCTAAGTTGAATTTTTTGTAATTTTCTGAGAACTTCCAATTTTCTATTAATAGAGAAAATACTTAAAAAACAACTATTTTAATCAAAATAATTTATAGTGATAAATTATAATATTAAGTGGTTTTAATGTATAATTAGAATATATTTTTACCATTTTATCCAATGGTGGTCATTAGAATTAATTTCACTTTGGATTTGGACATAAACAATTGTCAATCTTTTGATATATATTGCTTCTTAAGAACACACTATTCGTTGTGACAACGGGAATTAATTATTAAATTAATTAAACCAACATATATGTTTTTAATTTTTTATAATATACATCATTTTTGAATTCCAAATATCAAATATAGCTTAGTGTGAATATTTGGTATTTTTCTGAAAAACATCAATTTTTGATGAATAGTGAAACCACTAAGTGGTAGTTTAAAAACTATTTTTTCGTGTGAATGGAACATTAACAATTCTATGTAATGAATTTCAAAAATCCGACATACATGATTTTCATTAAGAGGTAAAACGTGGTTCAATGGGATTAAAAATATTTTTGGTGAATAGTAACTTTTATGTTATCTTAATCCCAATTAAAGGTAATTAGTGAAATTTAAGGTAAAAATGATATTATAAAAATTTGAAAATATCTTGACACTTGTCCTACCCATACTGGATGAGTCATGGCCGACCAATACAATCCATGGGCCAACTTGGGGACCCCATGGAGCCACTTGGGTTAGAAAATGACACTAATAACTTTTTATTTAAAGTAAAAATAAAATTGTCACAAACATTGGTTGTTTTACTAATACAATTATTAAATGGGGTTATATAAGTTAACTCTTTTACTATAAATATTTATTGGAAAGATAAAAAGATTTACTACATCATGGTAATTATTTTTATAATTTTTAGACATTAAATAAATTAATGTTTTTATGACACAGTGATGATGCAGTGATTACCTCATTAATTAACGATTTAAATAAAATGAAAAGATAATGTAACATCTAAGACAAAAACATGTCAAAATCCTATTGGATGAGTATATTTGGAGTCCTTATCACCTTATACTAGAAAGATTTCATTTTGGGACCTCTAAAATCCGACAATCATTTCATAATAAGGTAATATTACATGACTTTCCAAGAGTGCCCCTCCTCTCCTATTATAAAAGGCCCCCACCTCTACAACGTTATTCACACCATCAATGCCTTTTGGCTCAGACACACTCTTCCCAAATACTCTCTAAAATTCCCTCTATTACTCCTAGAAGTCTCACATTGGGCAGAAGTCTTCCCAAGGAAGCCTTTGGCTCAAATCAAAAATAGTTACCCGATTTTAAGCTAATGTCTTCTCTTTTATTATTCTGTTTTATTTTGCTTCTCTAACCGCTTAAACTATTATTATTCCTTTATTTTGTAACCACAAAAATATATTCAATATACTAGGATGTTCTTATGAGAAGTATTTTATTTACACTTACACACACCTTCATCTAATGGTTAAAGAACATATTTTTCTATGGTTAGCGAATTTCTGCCTCACGAAACAATGATTGTTCAATATTATTTTAACACCTCACATGGTGGCCATTAAGATGTCACTATATTTATATATTATATATATTATATTTATGTTTTCCTTATGCTTCTGTATTTATCATTTATGATATACCTTTATGATTTCAATTATGGGTAAATGCGATAATTTCATTTTAGGAAGTGCGGATTACTGCCCCATCAAAGTGATTTGAATCGTTAATGCCATATGTGGGATGTATAAAGGATGGAGTAAATGATATTATATATGAAATTATACAGGAATTATAATATACCTTTATATCATTATGATTTCGTTCCATTAAATACGAAATAGAAATGAAGGTAGCGTTCATGCGTACGTACGGCTTACCGTCTCCATGAACGGTGCCTTTCATTTCTTACCTCTAAATGTTACGTAATATTATGAATGAATGAATGTACTATATATATATGATATATATGATATCTACATCATGAATATAATTCTAGAGATACTGGATATTCTACCACATAAACAACTTGTAATTATAAGAAGTTTATTATTGACTCAAGTACCAAAGATCGACAAAACGACCGTAATTAACTTAAATGACTACATAATTTTCATAACATTGTAATATGTGATATAAAAGGGATATTGAACTTGAAAAATTTTCTTAATCAAGTAGATATTAAATCTAGTTTATTATTTAGGAGATTAATGAATGGTCGAGTGAAGTCATACATGAGGTAAGGGAACTTCTTAACCCATTTTTTGTTCTTTGGGTTAATGTCCTACTTTCAAACTATGTCATGATATTATTATGTACTATCTTGTATTTATACATTCTTTATTTGTAATTATAGTGAATACACACAATAGATCTATTTTATTTAAAAATGATCTTTGTAAGGACTTCATCTCAATCTCCTTTCATTGAGGCATATTTTGTTTTATACACAAATTTCTTTTATACGGTGTATAAAACCCTTTGAATATTATGTTTATTCGAAATATATATTTTTTTATATGAATAATTTTACTTAATGAAAAAAGGGAATGTTTTTTTCATACTTATGCGACGATAATGAATTCTCTTCTGCCGTGACCATTATTTGAGTTTAGGCTTCCTCTACACGCCATTACATATTTTAAATGAAAAATAAATACCGAGTTTTAATTTTCTTTTATTTTGGTATTGAAAATGGTTTTGATAGTGTATTTATTATATCAATGTGTTGTATTTATATCTTTTGATTGAAATGGGTAAATGTTATGTTTCCTTTATGCATGTTTTATGTGATACGATTATGTTATGGTTTATGATATGTTTAAAATTGTTCATATGAGGAATGCATTGGACCTAATAATTGACGGGTAGAGCCCACTATAGCTCCTCAACGCATCGGAAGGTCTAATGAGACAAACTAATGTCTTGGAACGAGGCCTTGACAAAATCTTATTTGTAGTCTTGGCACGAGGCCTTGGCTACGTGGTTATGATAGTTTGGTATTATGAATTCCATCATTATGAAAGTGGTCATTGATATTGCATGTGATTATTCGACTAGTAGAATATCCATCTTATTAAGTAAATGACATTATTTCATTTTACTTTTTGCCATATTATGTTGAATTTAATGTTTAAAAGGATTTTGTTTTAGTTATACATTGCCTTAAATGTTTATGTTTATTTATGAAAGTTTCCACAATATTGTTATACTTACTGAACATCTGAGCTCACTCCTTTCAATGTTTTAATATTTTCTAGGATGTGAAGAAGCATTTTATGAATGACCTGCAGGGATAGTTAGAAGGGAATATGAGTGTGGACTATGGAGACCATGTTATTTTAGTTCTTCACTTTATAATGTAATCTAACTTTTATGAATGTATATAGTGTTTCCCAGGATACTAAACTAATCGGTATTTCGAGACTTGATCTTTTGTGATCATGCCAATGTTACGTAATAATGCACTGAATCTGGGTAACTGGGGTTGGGGAGATACAGTTGGTATCAGAGGCAGTTTAGTTCTAACCCTAGAAGCTAGATTTAGATAAACTCTGATTTGAGCACATAGACCTGAAATAAAAATTGAGGATTAGTATAGAAGAACTTCCTAGAATTTTGGTATTATAGAGATTTTGTGAGTTTTCCGAGAAATATATCTCTCTCTAGATATGAGCAGGTAGAGGCAGCTCTCGCACTGATGTACCTAGGGGTAAAACCCAAAAACACAGCTTTAAGATGACTCAAACGAGAACTGGTGCATGACAATGGGCCTTGCTGCACTCTTGGTTACGACACTCCCAGGGGGATATGCTTAGGATAATTCTAATTTTCTCTACAAACGATTATGAAGGCTTTATGAGTATATACTTCCTCAATGAATTTTTTTATGATTATGGATTATATGGATAAATTTTTCAATTTATGTTAAGTGTTTTACAAGTATGGAATTATGTATTTTTATTCATAAACTAGTCTAGTTTATGCCATTATTTAGAAATGGATCCTAGTGGAAGGAATGGAAACCGTATCAATGCACACACTCCATGTAGGGATTTCTCTCCTGCTCAAGATAATTATAGTGGAGCTGGAGATACAACTAGTGCTGATCAACTTATCACCACACTAGGACAAATCACTAAGGTTATGAATAGTAACCCTACTCGTATAGAGCACACAGATCCGCAACGTGGAGGATCAATGTTAGACAAATTCATGAGCAAACAACAACCAACATTTAATGGGGGGTACAAATCCATTAGTAGCTGAGAAATGGATAAACTCCTTAGAGAAAATATTTAAAGGCATTGGGGAGTAGCGAAAGACAGAAGGTTGTCGTGGTATTTTACCACCTCACTGGATATTCCGATCAATGGTGGTCATTGATTCAAAATACAAAGGAAGATGATGAAGTATAAAATATGGAATAGAGGGAATTCAAAGAGATTTTCCTAGAAAAATAATTTCCACATGACCATCGAGCAGATATGGAAAGGCAATTTCTGAGTTTGAGGTAGAACGAGGATGAGAATGTCGCAAAGTATGAGGCTAACTTTACAAGGATAGTGAGGCATGTTGGAGATTATATACGTAACCCAAGAAGTGAGATTGATCGTTTCTTTGATGGGTTAAAACCATTTCTCAGTCGAGCATTAGTCTCACAAACCGTCTCATCATATGAAGATATAGTCTCGTGTGCTATCAAGACAGAAAATGAATTCTCTAAATCTTATGACAATAAAGTAAAGCAAGAGAATAAGAGAACAATGGAACAAGAGACAGATAAAGGGAAAAAGGTAAAGAATGATTTTCCATTATGTGATAATTGTGGAAAGAATCACCCCAGTACTTGCCTAAAAGGAATGTGAGTTTGTTATAAATGTGGAGAAAAAGGTCACCAGGCTCGTGATTGCAAGGGAATGAAAGAGTCTATCAATGTTTAATGATACAATTGTAGGGAAATGGGGCATTATGTAAATAAATTTCGTAAGTGTCAGGGAAAAGTACCTCAGAAAAAGCCAAGGGATCAAGGACAATCTTATGTTGTTACTACAGTTGAAGTGGAATAATTAATGTATTGCTGTTTTTGGACTCAAGGATTATATTCTGGTTATAAGAATAATGTGATATATATATGGATTGTTCTACAGTACTTGTTGTTTTCATTAATGTTTTAATATGATGAAGTTAATCATATTTTTAGTATGTGACAATATGAGAAAATTTACGTTGTTTGGGATATCTGATGTTAAAATTGATTTTGGAATTTAGAGACCTTTTAGAGAAAGTCTGGACATAGGTATTTTGGATAAATATAAAGGTTGGAATGGATTATATTTTACATTGGATACAATTGTTAATGTTATTATTGGATCTTAATAAAAAGGACAACACGAAGACTGTGTGACAACCCGTCGCGTCAGACAAAGATGTGGGAATCGAACCCACAACCATAGTGTGATTGGGATTTATCGCCTACCACTGCACTACGTGAAGTCCTTGGAGTGTATAATGTAGTTTTTTTAGTTCTTATTGAAGACATATAAATTTATTTTTGAAACCCTATACGGTAAGGATAAATAGAAAATTTTTGAGTTCTATTACCTTTTGGAGTGAAAGATGTGTTTGTGGTAAAAATTTAGTAAGGAATGAATGTCTACATGACAAGTAAGTATATTTACATACGTTTTTAGTAAATCTCATAAATAAATTCTTCAAATTTATTAAAGGTAACTTAAAACAAAAAATGTTGTCGGTTAAAATTTCCTACTGGGGAATCAATGATCGTTTAACCAATCATATGTTTGTGATTTTCTTGTAGTTAACTTTCTCCTAACCTTGTTTTCTACAACTCTCCATCAGACCATGATAGTTTTTTTCTCCTCCATATCCATATTTTCATATAATCCTAGTATGGGCTATCTCAAGTGACCTTTGTACTTCTCTTTCTTTCTTTTAAAGTTATATTTTTCTTAACCCTATTTCCGATGTGGCTTTTCCACAAAGGTATTTTCTATTTTCAACCTTTTATTTTCGAACAAAAATTTCAAATTGCGATGACACAATTTATTGATGGAGGGGATAATGTAACACCCCAAGCTTTCACGATAGGATTCTCTTTTAAAAATGCAATAGCTTTCATTGTACGCAAGTTCGAGATTCTAACACACCACGACCAATCAAAGCAGAAGTTATGAACAGAAATACCCACTTTTTGAAATTATATAAATTTTATATTTCAAATTGGACTTCATTTTTGTATTTGGAATATCGAAATTATCCTAAGTTGAATTTTTTGTGATTTTCTGTGGACTTCAAATTTTCTATGAATAGAGAAAATACTTAAAAAACATTTTTAATCAAAATAATTGATTGTGATAAATTATACTATTTAGTGGTTTTAAAGTTTAATTAGAATATATTTTTACCATTTTATCCAATGATGGTCATTAGAATTAATTTCACTTTGGAATTGTATATAAACAACTGTCAATCTTTTGATATATATTGCTTCTTAAAAACACGCTATTTGTTGTGACATCGGGAATTAATTATTAAATTAATTAAAACAACTTATATGGTTTGAATTTTTTAAAATAGACATAATTCTTGAATTCAAAATTTCAAATTTAGCTTAGGGTGAATTTTTGGTATTTTTCTGAAAAACTTCATTTTTTTATGAATAGTGAAACCACTAAGTGGAAGTTTAAAAACTAAATATTCATGTAAATGAAACATTACCACTTCTGTGTAATGAATTTCCAAAATCTGACATAATTGATTTTCATTAAGAAGTAAAATGTGGTTCAATGGGGTTAAAATAATTTTTGGTGAATAGTTACTTTTATGTTCTATTAATCGCAATTAAAGGTAATTAGTGAAATTTAAGGTAAAAATGATATTATAAAAATATAAAAATATATTGAAACTTGTCCTAACCTTATTGAATGAGTCATGGCCGACCCAAAAAATCAATGGGTCAAATTGGGGACCCCATGGAGCCACATGGGTAAGAAAATGACATTAATAACTTTTTATTTAAAGTAAAAAATAAAATTGTCACAAACATGTGTTGTCTTACTAAAACAACTATTACATGGGGTTATATAAGTTAACTTTTTTACTATAAATATTAATTGGAAATCTATGAAGATCTCCTACATCATGGTAATTTTATTATTATTTTTAGACATTAAATAAATTAATTGTTTTATGACACAATGATGATGCAACGATTACCTCACTAATTAACGATTTAAATAAAATGAAATGATAATTTAAAATCTAAGACTTATACTTGTCAAAAACTTATTGGATGAGTATATTTAGAACCCTTATCACCTTATCCTAGAAATATATCATTGTGTGACCTCTAAAATCCGAAAAGCATTTCATAATAATGTAATATTTCATGACTTTCCAAGAGTGCCCCTCCTTTCCTCTTATAAAAGGCCCCCACCTCTACCACATTTTTCACACCATAAAAGTCCATTTGGCTCGACCAATCTCTGCCCAAATACTCTATAAACGTCCCTATATTACTCATAGAAGCCTCAATTTGGGCAGAAGTCTTCCCAAGGAAGCCTTTTCTCAAATAAAAAGGAGTTACCCGATTTTAAGGTAATGTCTTCTCTTATGTTATTTTGTTTTATTTTTCTCCTCCAACCCCTTAATCTATATTTATTCATTTATTTTGTAACAACACCAGTATCTTCAATATAATACAATTTTTTTACGAGATGGATTTGATTTACACTTACACACACCTTCGTCTAATGGTTAAAGAATATACTGTTTCTGTGGTTGGCGAATTTCTGCCTCACGAAATGATGATTGTTCAATATTCTTTTAACACCTCTCATGGTAGCCATTGAGATGTCACTATATTTATATAGGATATATATTATGTTTATGTTTTACTTATGCTTCTGTATTTATCATTTATTAAATACCTTTATGATTTCCATTATGGGTAAACGCGATAATTTCATTTTAGGAAGTGCGGACTACCGCCCACTCAAAGTGATTTGAATCGTTAATGTCATATGTGGGATGTATAAAAGATGGAGTAAATGATATTATATATGATATTATACTGGAATTATAATATACCTTTAAATCATTTTGATTTCATTCCATTAAATATGAAATTGTAATGAAAGTAGCGTTCATGAAAACGTACGGCTTACCGTCTCCATGAACGGTGCATTTCATTTATTACCTCTAAATGTTACGTAATATTATGAATGAATGTATATAATAGATATATATTATATATATTATATCTACATCATGAATATAATTCTTTAGATAATGGATATTCTACCACATAAACAACTTGTAATTATAAGAAGTTTATTGTTGACTCAGGTAGCAAAGATCAACAAAACGACCGTTATTAACTCAAATGACTACATAATTTTCGTAACATTGTAATAAGTGATATAAAAGGGATAATGAACATGAAAAAGGTTCTTAAGAAAGTATATATTAACTCTAGTTTATTATTTAGGAGATTAATGAATGGTCGAGTGAATTCAGACACGAGGTAAGGGAACTTCTTAACCTAATTTTCGTTCTTTGGGTTAATCTCCTAATTTCTAATTATGTCATGATATTATTATGTCCAATATTGTATTTTTACATTATTTATGTGTAGTTATAGTGAATACACATAATAGATATATTTTATTTAAAAATTATCTTTGTAAGAATTTCGTCTCAATCTCCTTTCATTGAGGAATATTTTTTTTATACACAAATATCTTTTATACGGTGTATAAAACCATTTTACATTCACGTTTATTCAAAAGGAATATTTTTTAATACCAATAATTTTACTAAAAGACAAAAGGGAATGTTTTTTGTCTAAAGTATGCGGCGACAACAACTTCTTCGCCGCCATGACCATTATTTGAGTTTCGGCTTCCACTACAAGCCATAACTTTTTTTAAATGAAAAATAAAGACAAAGATTTAATTTTCTTTTATTTTTGTATTGAAAATGGTTTTGAAAGTGTGTTTATTATAGAAATGTGTTGTTTTGATATCTTGTGATTGAAATGTGGAAATGTTATGTTTCATTTATGCATGTTTTTTGTTATACGATTATGTTATGGTTTATGATATGTTTAAACCTGTTCATATGAGGAATGCATTGGACTTAATAAGTGACGGGTGGAGCCCGCTATAGCTCCTCGATGCATCGGTAGGTATTATGAGACAAACTATTGTCTTGGAAAGAGGCCTTGACAAAATCTTATTTGTAGTCTTGGCACGAGGCCTTGGCTACGTGGTTATGATAGTCTGGCATTATGCATTACATAATTATGAAAGTGGTTCTTGATATTGAATGTGATTATTAGTCTTGAAGAATATCCATGTGAATAAGTAAATGGCATTATTTCATTTTACTTTTTACATATTATGCTGACGTTAAAGTTTAAAAGGATTTTGTTTTAGTTATACATTTCTTTAAATGTTTATGTTTATTTATGAATGATTCTGCAATATTGTTATCCTTACTGATAATCTGAGCTCACCCCTTTCAATGTTTTAATATTTTATAGGATGTGAAGAAGTATTTTATGAATTACCTGCATGGATATTTAGAAGGGGATATGAGTGTGGACTATAGAGACCATGTTATTGATGTTTTTCACTATATGATGTAATGTAACTTTTATGAATGTATCTAGTGTTTCCAAGGATACTAAACTAATCGTTCTTTTGAGACATGATCTTTTGTGATCATGCCAATGTTACGTAATAATGCACCGACTCTGGGTAACTGGGGTTGGGGAATTACATGTTTAGTTCAAGATAGTATCCCAATGGAATGTTGTATACGTTATAATAATTTTGAATTACCAATTCATATTCATAAGTAGATAAGGACAAGTAAAAATGTGAATGTGCTACTAAATATATAGGGGGATATATTGTAATCAATATAAAACATTTCTCTACATATAATTATCTACAAGATATATCAAATAAAAATTCAATAATCAAAAAAAATATTTGTTAGGACATAATGTTTAATCACAATGTAGAGACCTTGTTTCATCATGTTTATGTAATTGGAATATCATCAAGATCACACTTAAAAATATCATCATTGAAATATATAATTATATTTAGGTATGTTTTTTAAATTCATTATATGATATAATTAGGGTTTATTTTGTTTTAAAATAAAATTTCATTGAAAATATAATCAAAAGTTGATTTAAATTATTTATTAACATTTAATATAAATCATATTAATGAACTGAGTTAATTTTAACTAAAAATAGAGGATATAAGTAAATTATAAATACTATAGGATAAAACTAAATCATGGAAGAATATTACACACCAAGATTAATATATAAAGTAATGTAGTATTTTGTTCAATTTTTGAACATGATATGGAATTTAAGAACATTTAATTGTTTGGAAGGTATGATTTTATTTTCAATAAAATGGTCAATAGGATAATGGGTAGATTTCATAATGATATTATTTGTCCTTAGTTATATTGTTATTAGGTTGAAACAACATGAAGTAACATGCTATGGTTTATTTCATATTGTTGAAAATTTATTTGATTGTCTAATAAGAGAAACAAAAAAACATAATGGCCTGTTAAATTTTTGGGTAAATTTGGTATGAATTTTGTAAATGTAGAAGGTAAACATATATATAAGTTTATCTAATTTAAAATATTATTTAAATATATTGATAATTAAGCATTTCAACTGAGTTGAAACATTTTATTCTTTATGGAAATATATTTTTTATAAAAAAATTATATTTTAAATTTCAATTAATTTGTGTGGAATATTTTTTTAATCCATTCCCATTAAGTGGAATGTGTCACTCAATCCAATATTGGATAAGATGGATGATGTATTATAATTATTTATATAGAAACCCTTGCCTTTAACACATAACATTGTATTATTCTAAGTATAATTATACATTAGATTACAAGACAAGGATTGTAATGTCTAGTGTCTTTGAATACAAGGTACATAAAACAAAAATCATAGTACAAATTTTTTTAATTAAATAATTATAAAGAGATACTAACTTATTTTTATTTCTTTCATCTTCATAGGGTACCCTAGGGGTCACATGAACCAAGGGATGAGCAAAAATCCAAGTAAGGGATTAAACATAAGAATAAGGCTTTAGTACAGGGGTTAGAAATCATGAAATAATGATATGAAATGGCATATAGAATCATAAAATATAAACATGGGACCATATAAACATGAATTAATATTTTTTTTGGAAGAATTATAAATAATTACTTTAGCTCGATTTAAAGCTCATGTACATAGAGGAGCACAAGTCAAGATTAACCACCAAGACCCTAGCACATGGAAGCATAAGTCAAGGCTTCCACCAAGACAATTACAATTATATTCTCATGAGACAAAAATTTACCCAATGAATTGGAGAAATTTCTATGTTCACCCATCTTAACATGTTCATGAATATTCATTCTAAATAAATAAATATACATAATCAATCGTATATAAACATAAGGTAACCCATGTAGAGATATTGGTATCACATTCATGTCATAAAGCATAATGAATTGGTGTATCACAAAAGTGTCCATGAGAGAAAAGAATTAAAACTTCCATGGATATTAATATATTAAAATAGGCTTATATAATGTTAAGTGATGTAAAATTGAATATAAAACATTTAAGAAGATTATATATGAAATTCTTAGCATTACAACATTTTAGTGCTGTTTTATGGAAAATAATAAAGGGAATTTAAATTTAAAGAGGAATACAATTTTATATAAAACCAGAAGTTAAACTAGATGTTTTTAATAATAAAAATTATGATTTTATATCCAAAAAGGTGTATTTAATCAAATAGTAGAGTTTACTTGAAATTGGGTCAAAACATTTGGGAAGTTCCCTTAAAATGAGTTTTCTTATTGGGAAGTTTCGAGGAGGGAATCACTTAAAATAATGTATATCCCTAAAAGATAATGGAGAGTAGATATTGAAACATGATATTATATCATATAAAAAGTCTGTATATGTTGTACATAAAAAGAAAAGAAAACATCATTTTGGGTAAAAAAGAATGATAGAGCAACCCGAGGGAATAAATGCGGTTTGGGTAGAATCCCCTATAGAATATTGGCATAGTATCAGGTGTACATTTGAGGGATTAATGAGACGGAAAAGTATTTAGAATATTTTATAAAATATGAGAGTATTATGGTATAGGTGAAGAATCATACCCCATCACTATGAATTACACCTAAATAGTCATAACATAGATGGGATTCTTGAATAAAGTTGAGAAAAAAGGATCCCTTACCTTATGTCTGTTGTGGTTCTCCACATGATATTAATGAAATGAATATTAATAATAGGTTCATTAAATAATAATTAAAGAACATATTTTACACTTAAATGAGTAATTATAGCACTTTTAAATTCATTCATAACCTTTTTGATTGGCCAGGAGGTTCAAATTCATTATTCAAGTTTGTTTGTTTCATGTTCAGTTTACTTATATACATGAACGAATAAACATTTATAGTGAGATTGGTTGTCTATAATTGAATTTATATTAAATTAGTGAAAATATTGAATAATAAGTGGTTTTAAATTTAATTTTATTACTTGGAGTGATGGTCAATCAGTATATAAACTATTAATGATAAACGCATGGATTAATATGTTGAATTTGATCACATTTAACTTGTTTTGTATTATTATTTTACATCATGAATTTATAAGGATTACAGAACATTAAATAAGATAAAATACATATATTATGATATATTTCAACCAATAAAATGGTTTAATGACAAGTCTAGAATAGGGTAAATAAAATTGAAAACATGTCGTCCTTGAATGTGATAAATAAACACATCTCAGACGGTATTCTTATTTATAGAATAAAAGGAGTGGGAGAGAGAGATTATGGTTAAATATCCCATGAGAAAAATAGAATTCAATCACATGTATTTTACTTGATTTATAAGAATATTTTGGTGAAGTTATATGAAAAAAGAAACAAGAAAAAAAAATAACTTGAAAAAAAAAAGAACTGGAAAGAGGAATTTGCCTCTTGAGTTTATCTCCTTTGAGAGCCTCTTAAGGGGATAATATTCAACCTTTTTAGGAGAAAAATGGATGTTGGACATGGGGTAGGAGCATGGGGGTGTGTTTGGTACAATTTAGGAATTTCATGAGGCTTTAGAGGAGTGAAAAGAATATGAGAGTGTGGGTTGTTTTTATAGTGGATGAGAGGAGTGAGTGTTAAATATTTAGTTCATTATTTAATTATTTTGATCATGAAATGAAATAGTGTTTGATTATTTTTACCACAAAATAGTAATACATGCCTGTGACTTATAACTAATGGACATTTACATCATTCATGACACAAACACGATGAAAATATTTAGGTTTTAACATTTATTTTGAATTATCATGTTTTACTATTCTTAAAAAAATTAAGTATTATAGAAAAATCCCAAAAATTCACCCTAACAAATTTTTGATGTATATACTCCAAAAATTAATTCAATTTTCAAAAAAAATTCCTAAATATGATTAATTTTATTTTGAAATAAAATCATAATGTATTAAAAAAATATATTAAAACGATATCATGTTTAATAAAACAATGAAAAATTAATCAAGGTCCCATAAAATTTTTTATAACCAAAATAAAAGAAATTTATTATTAAATTTTCTAATAATAAAATTGCATTATAAATTATTAGATTAATCATAATGTTGTAATTAAAATATTTATGACATAAAAATATACCAAAACATATTCTATGATCATTTTCTCACTTATATGATGTCTAAATTCTATTCCTACATTCTTGGGTGAAGTTTCTATTTTTCTATCCAAATTAATATTAATTTTTAATCATAATGGTATGATACTATTCAAATGGGTATGTTACCATTCATCCAAAACAATATTGATTTTATTAGACTTAAAATATCTTACTGAACACAACTGTGTATATCAGATTTTCAAAATTAAAAACACACAAATCACATTACTATGTTTAAAGGCCACATAGTACTTAGTATATCGTTGTGTTGTGATTTCATGTGCTTATATGATATAATTATAATAATGTAATATCCATTGATAAAACATTGGGTTGTAACATTATTTCAACCTTATGAAATGTTTCCCTCAAAATTCCCTTTTTTACATTCTAATAAATAAACAGGTGCAAGAACTTATCTTTCATTACCTCCTCCAGTTTCTAGGTTTCATCTTCATACTTATGGTTCCACCAGTGTACATTTAATAATTGAGTAGTCTTCCTACGTAGAACATTATCTCTACGATCCAAGATCTACAACTGCTGCTCCTCATAAGAAAGATCATCCTCCCATAGTACAACCTCTGAAGAGATCACATGTAAAGGATCTGGTATGTACATATTTAAGAGAGATACATGAAAGACATCATGTACTTTGGACATGGTAGGTGGAAGTTCTAGTCGATAGCCCAGATCCCCAAGAGGATAAAGAATATTGAAGGGGATGATTTACCTGGGACATAACATTCCATTCTTCCCAAACCTCATGACATTCTTCAATAGAGATATGCATAGAAACACCATGTCTCCAACTTTGAACTCAAGGAATCATTGATGACTGTCTGTATAACTCTTTTTTCGGATTTGGGCTACCTTAATGTACTGATAAATGGTTTTCACCTTGTCCACAATTTCTTCAACCATTTTAGGTCATAACATCCTATGCTCACAGACTTAATCCCAACATATCGATGTTATACACCTTTTCCTATAAAGGGCTTCATATGGTTCTATTTTGATACTTGAATGTAAACTGTTGTTGTAAGATAATTTTACTAGTGAATTATGTTGGTAACATCCACCATTAAAGTCCATAGAACATGATCTCAAGATATCTTCTAGTGTCTAAATTTTTCACCCAAATTGGCTATCAGTTTGAGGATGATTGGTCGTACTAAAGATCGTTTCAGTGGATAGATCATGTTGGAGACAGATCCAGAACATCAAGGTGAATCAAGGATCTCGATAAGATATAATAGATAGTGGTAATACATACCACCTTACAACCTCTTTGATATATATCCATGAATTTTGATTTAATGATAAGTCCTCTTGAATCACGATAAAGTGAGCTATCTTTGTAAGACAATGCACAATGACCCATATAGCAGTGTTTCGTCTAGATTTCCTTAGATATCCAATGACAATGTCCATAGTGATGTTCTTCCACTTCCATGTTAATATGGGTAGTGGTTGAATCATTTCTTTAGACATATGTCTTTCAGAATTTACTTTATGACATAATAGGAACTTTGATGTATACTTAGCAATATCTTCATTCATATTATCCCACCAAAAGTTCTCTTGGAGATCTCGATACATCTTTGTGCTCCCTAGGTGGATAGAGATGGTTGATCTATGTGAATAATTCAGAATATCCACCTTTATCTCTAGATCAGATGGTACATATAATCATGATCCAAATCTGGCAACCCCTTCCTCATCAATCTTGATCTCTAAGGATATAACATTTTGGATAGCTTCCACACATTTCAAGGTTTCAACATATTTTCTTTGATAATCCTTTATTTTCTCCATGATTGATGGTGGAGAAATCATTTGAGAAGGATTAACAATGTTCCTCCCTTAATGATTCCCATGTCCATCATTATAAAATCTAAGAATTTCATATCCTTTTCAAATCCCAACATTTATAAATATGATGGATCCATTCTAATTAGAGAATATGCTACCTTGTTTTCCTTACCAGGATGGTAGTGGATTGAGCATTCATAATCCATGATGAGCTCTATCCATATTTGCGGGAACTTATTAATCTCTTTCTATGCGAATATATATTTGAGACTCATATGATCCTTATACATCTCGCACTTCTCCCCATAGGTATAATGATTCTAGGTTTTTAATACAAATATTATAACTGCCAACTCTAGATCATGTCTAGGATTGTTTTTCTAATGGATTTTTAGATACCTTGAGGCATAGGCTACCATTTTATCATTTTATATAAGTGGACAACCTAATCTATTTTTTGAAGCCTCACTGTACAACACAATGATTTATCGACTTGTTGGGAGTGTGAGTACTAGAATAGTGATTACACACTTTTTTAGATCCTTAAAAAAGTATTCACATTCCTCAGTTCAGAAACACATCACTCCCTTTCATGTTATCTTGGTCATTGGGTTTGAAAATCATGAAAAGTTCCTCACAAATCATCAATAGTACCACGATAGACCTAGAATTCTACAGATCTCCATTAAAGATGTTGGCATGGGCCACTCTTCAACCGCCTTTGTCTTGGAAGGGTATATAGATATCCATTTGCAGGTGAAAACATGCCCCACGAATGATACTTCCTTCATCTAGAACTCAAATTTACTATACTTTTCATATATCTTATCCCTTAAAAAATTATTTAACCCAGTATTCTAATGCTTTTCATGTTCTTTGTTTTTCTTAGAGTACATCAGAATATCATCAATAAAGACTACCCCAAATTTTTCAAGGTAATATCTAAAGACTATATTCATAAAATCCATGAAAATATATAGATCATTAGTAATTCTAATGTGAATCACTATGAACTCATTGTGTCCATACCTTGTTCGAAAGGAATTCTTTGGAATATCATCCAACCTCACCATTAATTGGTGATATTTCGATTGAAGGTCTTCCATACTGAAATAACTAGAACCACGAAGTTGATCAAACAATTCGTATTTCTATGGTTGGGGATACTTTTTCTTTATCAAGATTTTATTGAGATCACGATAATCAATGCAGAGGCACATAGATCCATCCTTCTTTACTAAGAGGGCTAAATCACCCCACGATGAAGCAATCGGGTGTATTAAAACCTTCTACAGATTCTCCAATAACTACTTCACTAGCTCTTCCAACTCTACAATGGTCATTCTATAAGGTGTCTTTGATATAGGTAGAGATCTTGGAATATATTCAATTGAGAACTCAAGACTCTTGATCAAGAAGAAGACCAAACTTCACTTTAGCGAATACATTAGTGTAATCCCTCATAATGGGCATGTATCTAAGAAATATTTTATCATTTGTCTCAATAATTTGAGTTAGACTTGCTTTATTTAAAGGAACTGATATCCACACTGGAGGCACTAATTCTAAGGGAGATTCATTTCCCCCCATACACATGATGGAATTGGAGGATGCTTAAATATGTGAAGAGTGATCTCCCTTTCATTATTGTTGATGTTGGATTTGTATAAAGATATACAATCTATGCCTATGATAGAATGGAACTCCACTGAAGGATATATGATGAGATTAGATGGGATATTCAATGCACAAACGAAGAACCATTAACCAAGTAGGAGTTATAAACCATGGACACAATTTCCCCATGCTCTGTTCTCATATATAACTTATACTCCAAATTTTGAGGTGGTGTTTGAATATTTCGACTAAACATGAATGATATTAAAGAATCTATAGAACAAGAATCAAATAGTACATTAACTATTCTTGAATTAATAACTAGTGTACTTATCACCGCATCATTTTCCAGATCCATGTCTGCAATAGTGATTGCACAATCCCTTCTTTGTTTCCTTAGAGGTTTTTGTTGATTGCCTCCAACAATCCATAGCATAGGGAAATTTTACACATAATGAATGTTCTCTTTATAGTTGTAAAACTACACTATAAGTTGAGTGTTGATCCGATACTTCCTTCATTCTTCCTCATTAGCGAGATTCTTAATATCTCGTCAGTAGTTTTTAGCTAGATATCCCAACATTCCACATTTGAAGCAGTTAATAGTTCCCTTTATAAAGTTCCAAGGATGCTTCTTCCCAAAATTCCTATATATGGGATGATCAAGCTTCTTCCCATTATTAAATTGTTTTTTACAGGACTACCCATATGATATTCCATTTTCCGCTTTTTTTCATTGGGCCCATGATACCACTAAGTTTCCACAATCCCCATTTCAACATTGGGGCACAACAGACTATCTCATCATAGATTTCAAAGTCTTGAATCACTAGAATGTTTCATAGACTCAACTTTTTTCTACTAAAGAAGCAATACATCATTGTATTAGTGTTCATGAAAAATCTAGAGTTATACCTTGAGTTCCTTTTAATGATTTATTTATACACCCCTATTGACTCATCTTATTTATATCTATGTATAAGGAACACTCTTTCCATTTTTTAGGTGGAGGTTTTAAGGAAAATATTTATTGAAAACATTGTCATTAATTACACCCATTCCATGGAATCAATTTTCTCTTAGGGATTCTTATTCATGATCAGTGTGTGCCACTGATTAGCTTCCCTATCAAAATGATAGACCTCTAGTACAACTCTCACTTCTTATGAGCACTGAAGTATATATAATATCTTGTCAGTGGAGTGAATCCACTATTTTGTGAGGAGGGGATCAGATGATTCACTAAACATGGGAGGCCTTTTCTGCATGAAGGATTCAATGACAACATTCTCTTTACTTGGAGTAGGAGGGTGTTCCACATTATTCAAGTTATTATTCATAACTTGAGCTAGCTGGGAAAGTAATGTCTTAATGTTTTTAGCACCCATTCCCATTATATTAGGCATATCATTAGGGAAATATTCACATTCATTATCACATTGATTAGTGGGACGTGTTCTTCTATTTACCTAAATTAACTAATAAAAAACATACAATTAGAGGGCTTGAATACTTACCTATTAAGCATTAAATGGAAACATTGGATATAAGAGGATAAACTTGTTAAGGAGAATTATATCTTAACTTGTGATTCCCTATGTTTCAATATAGTGTATCCTTGATATTTTTATTACCTTATATTCTTTTGGGGGATTTTATTCCCTTAATAATGGTTTTTAATAGGCTCATGAATTTACCAATGTATATCCGATGAGAGTGTTAATCACTAAGGTCAGAAAGTCCCATTATCATGCACCCATTCCCTTTAGAGTTTAGCTCAAAGCTTTGTTTTCAGGTTTTACCGCTACATATATCTATTCCAGATCCACCTCTACCTATTTGTATCTATATGGGGATTTATTTTTTTGATAAACAACTTACTCTTTACATACAAAAATAAAGGGATGTTTTATTATACTTAGTATCATCCGTAAGTTTTGGACCAATATACTATATTCCTAATCACTAAAAATAAATAGACTATCCTCTGATAACAAATTTAATGACCCCAACCTTTTACACCTAAAATTACATGATTTTAGGAATAATTATACATCCAAGTACAATCCAAGAATAGTAATGTCTAGTGTCTATAATGACTAAGTACATAAAACATAAAACATGGGAATAAAAATAACTTATTTATTTAATCTCCAGAAAGAGATCCTAACTTCCTTTGAGCCCTTTCATCTACATTGTGTAACATGGGGATGACATGAATAATGGGATGATCTAAAAGCCTATAAAGGGATTAAATATAATAATAATGCTTTAGCATTAGGGTTAAATATCCTGACGTAATGATATAAAATGACAAATAAAATCATAGCATATAAATATTGAATCACATAAACATGAATTCATAGTATTTTGGAAGCAACATAAATCATGAGTATAGCTCGTGTCAAGGCTCATTACACCTAGAGGAGCACAAGTCGGGGTCAACCACCAAGTCCGTTGCACATGGAAACACGAGTCAATGCTAACAACCATGACCATTGTATATAACATATCATGAGAATTAAAAATACCAAATTCATTGGAAATATATCATGGATAACCCATCTTAACATGTTTATGAATATGCTTTCCACATAAATAATCATAAATAATCAATCATATATAAACATAAGGGTACCCATAGAGAAAAATGGGTATCACATTCATGACATAAAGCATAATTAATGGGTGTGTCATAAAATTGTCTATGATAGAAAGGAATTAAAACATACATGTACATAAATAGAGTAAAATATAAATATATCTTGGTAAGTGATGAAAAAAATTTAAAACATGTAAGAAGAGTATTTATGAAAATTTTTACATTAAAACATTTTAGTGTGGTATTAAGGAAAATACTAAAGAGAATTTAAAAAAAATGGATTATTGTAATATATTAAACTAGAAGTGAAACAATAAGGTTTTCATAATAAAAATTATGATTTTATAACAACAATGTTTTCTTTAAACAAATGGAAAAGTTTACCTGAAATTGGGTGAAAAAAATTTGTGATGCTCCCATTAAACGAGTTTTCTTGTTGGGAAATATTGAGGAGGAAATCACATAAAAGCATGCATATCACCAAAAGAGATTGAGGGATGGATCATAAAACATTATTTTAGATAATATAAATAGTATTTATAATTTTTAAATAAAATTAAATGACAACTAAATTTGTGTAAGAAGAAATATAGAGAAACCTGAAAGAATAAAAGTTGTTTGGGTAGAATCCATTATGCAATATTTGCATGGAATCTGGTGTAATTATGAGGGATTAATGAGGGATAAGGGGATTTACCATCTTTTATACATCATGATAAAATTATGGGGGAGGTGAGAAATCATGCTCCATCATTAATAATTACATGTAAAAGGTCATAACATAGAGGATTCTCTTGAATAAATGGGAGAAAGAGAATATCCATTACCTTAATTTACTTGGTGTTCTCCAAATTATGCTAATGACCTAAATAAAAAAAATAGTTTCATTAATTAATAATTATAGAACCTATTTTTCATGTAAATAATTTATTATATCCTTTTTCAGTTCATTCATATCCTTTTTTTATTATTTATGATGTTCAATTTCATTGTTCAGGCCTGTTTTGTTCATGTTCGGTTTAATTATATACATGAACGAATAAACATGTATGGTGAGAGTGGTAGTCTAGAATTGATGTTATATGAAATTATTGAACAACCATTTGATTACATGTTTTCAAATTTAATTTTATTACTTATATTGAAGGTTAATCAATATATAAAACCTTAATGATATACTCTTGGATTAATGCGGGGATTTTGCCCATAATTTACTTGTTTGGAATTATTATTTTAAATCATGAATTTTTTATGGATTTAAAAACATTAAAATTAATAAAATACATAAATTATGATTGGATTCAACCATTAAAACGGTTTCATTACAATTATTGAATATGGAAATGTAAATTAAAAACCCTTTCATCCTTGAATGTGACAAATCAACATATCTCATATGATATATTAATTAAGATAATAAAATAAAAGGGAGGGAGTGATTATGAAAAACTATCCCATTATAATAATATAATTGTATTAAATTTATGTATCTAGAGTTATCATACCATTTTTGTAAAGGGAGGTGAGTAAATAAATAAGAAATGAATATAACTTGAAAGAAAATTAAAAATCATAAAGAGGAATTTACCACTTCAATTTATATCCTTTGAGAGCCTCCTAAAGGGAGAGTATTTAGTCATTTTGAGGATACCTTGGGCTGTTATACCTGTGGAATCAGAATGGGATTTATTTTTATAGAATGTAGGAAAGACACAGGGCTTGAGAGGAGTGAAGAAAAGAGGGGAGTGTGCATGGATTTTATTATGGAGGATAGAAGTGAATTTTGAATATTTAATTCATCATATAATTATTTTGACCAGGAAAAGAAATATCATTTGAGTATTGTGAAAAAAGGAATATGTTAATGTGACTTCCAAAAAATATACATTTTAATCACCCATGACCCAAACTTGAAGCCAAAAATTCTAGTTTTAGAATTTAATGTGAATTGTCATATTTTACAATTCATAACAAAATGATTAATTTTAGAAAAAAAGTTCACCCTAACAATTATTAGATGTGTAGAATCTGAAAATGAACTACATTTTTCAAATATAATTTTAAAAATATGATTATTTTAATTTTTATATAAAATCATTATTTATTAAAAAATCACATTAGAACTATAACTCATGTATAACATCATGAAGAATTAAGAAATGTCCAATAAAATTATTATATAACCATAATAAAATAAAATAAATACTTGTGAATAAATTTTATGAAATTAAATTTTCATTTGATTTATTAAATTATTCATAAAATTTGAATTAAAATAATTATGACATAAAAATACCAATACTTATACTATGATCATTTTTCTCGTAGAAGATGTCTAAATAGTATTTTTAAATTCATGGGTGAGGTTTTTGTTTTTCTAAAAAACATAATAGTCATTACTATTCAAAAGGATTTGTAAAATTTCACATGGGAATGTTGATATTCATCAAAAACAATGTTGATTCAATCGGACTCTAAATATCTTAAAATATTCAACCGTGTATGTAATATTATTGAAATTCAAAACACAGAAGTGAAAATAATATATTTAAAGGTCAAATAGTACATAGTAGTTCATTGTGTTGTGATTTAATGTTATTATATGACATAATTATAAGAAGGGATTTTCCATTGATAAAACATTGGATCGTTTCAATTGACGTAATACTATATTCGATAAAATTAAAAAGATGACATCATATATTTGATGATTATTTATCAAATTTTTACTGAATAAATATTGTTATATTTTTTAAGAGAGATTATGTTTTTATTTATACTATATTAAAATATATGTAAATATGAAATTTCATATTATGGTTTAGTTTTTAAGAATTATTGGTTTGTTGGGAAGTAAAAATCAATAAAATATAATTATTTGCATGGTAAAAATTATTTTTATTAATGTGTTTCTTTGTTTTTATTACATTTTATTATCGGTGTACATGTGTGAGAGAGCTTTATATTCATTGAGTCTATAAATATAACGAGTTCATGATTTTTATTAGTTTTTTATTCTCTTAATAAAACTAGTAAAGAATATGACTACTAGAGATTTTGGGTTATTTCAAGTATATATCATTTCTTTATAATCCATATAATATTTAAATTATTATATTATAATTGTTAATTATTATTATCAGTTATTAATCAAATAACTATTAACATATTTTTTAATTAATAAAAGAGATTTTAAATTGATGATCTAGAGTATTGAAAACCAATGGGAGGGAAATGGATATACTAATTAACTATACTCTTACTTAATCTTATTTTATATATCATCAGCTGGGACACTGTTAATTATTATTATTTAATTAATGATTCCACTGATAATATTGGTCACATATTTTTAGTTCTATGTATGATATTTGAATAGAACTGTTGTTTTGAATTTGATATCTTCAATGGATCATATAATTGTAGTGAATAAATAAATTATTTTGATATTTGAAAGAATTAATTATTATATATTGAAATATAATACTCTTATACGTTTATTGTTTATGTATGGATGTGTTTTTTGATATCATTGATTGATAAAATAATATTTTGAAATGTGTTACAATGTTATTCATTAAAAGAACAAACATTGAGCATGATGATAAAAAATTAAAGAATATCTAAACCCAAGTTCTAAAAATAGGGATTCACCAATGTTATGAGGATAAATATTGTGAAAGGAATTTGTTTCATGTTAATATATATCTATTATGTTAATGTGAAACATTTTTAAGAAAAGGTATAAATTTGGTATGATAAATTTAAATATATTTATATTATTTAGGATGAAATAGTATATGAGTTATTCAATTGATTTTATTTAATAGTCAGTTAACTAATAAGCTTTAGGAAAATCCTAAAATAACACATAATAATCACGAGGATTATTCATAACTCACTGAATAAATTTTATGCATGCATTTCATAATAAAAATCTAGTGATTTAATTACATTTCTATTTGATGTATTGTTTTTAAATTCTATATGAGATCAGTAAAGATGTTATATTTTAAATATATAGTAAGTTTGATAAAAAAATATTATTTTAAACCTTCAAGCATTAGGGATGTTAATATAATTTTAATAAAGAAAAAAATTTAGACTCCTAATAATGAATTTAGGTGACATTTCATAATCTCATGTCAAATATCTCAAGGGATGTGTCAAATTATGAGGGCATATATTTTGGAGTGTTTCCCTTTAAATAACGAATTTATTGTATGTAAGTTCATTTTTCATAATATTATCCTAATCCAATGGAGAAATAATGAGATGATGATGATGAGAAATAAATAATATTTTCAAGGAAAAAATCCACAATATTTAAAATATAATGTTCACATCAAAAGGAAAAGAAATAAATTAATCAAAAGTAATAAAAATAAAATTCTTAGCACATATAGATAAGGAAGAGGGTAATGAAAATAGATGTGAATATAGTATGAATTTAAGTGATCATAAAAAATCAGTGGTTGACTAATAAAGTGAATGAAGAAGAGTTATCTAGTAGAAAACACGATATTTTTGGTGAAGTGAAATGATAAATATATAGAGAGTTTGTACTGAGTCATGAATGAAATAACAGTATAATAGAGATCTAAAAACTATATAAATAGATTTAAATGTTTAAAACAGAACATTAAACAAAGAATTATGTATAAAATTTTTTAGCTTATAAACATTAATTAAATTTAATATAGTTAAAATATTATATTTTTTCTTACCTGTATAAAGAGAGTGAATGATTCCTAGAAGGGGAAGATAAAATCAATAAAACAATTAATTAAACTTACTCACATGAAAATTATCAGTGGATGAAAATATTTTGTAGAAATTGAGTGCCAATATTTAAAAATAAATAAATTATCTTAGTTAAATATCAACGGGAAATGAGTATACTATTAACTCATCCAAGATCATAGATGTGTTTTAAAATAGAAAACATTATTTAATGGGTAAATAAGAAAAGATGTTTCTGAGTTGTTAAATGGAAATTAGTTGAATAAATCTTATGGGAAGTTTGTTTTATCAAAATAAAAATTGTATTATTATATTTAATTTAGAAATGTAAAATTTAGATCAAATTAAAATATATAAGGTTTAGAGAAAATCTTTGGTATAATTACACATAGTAGGGTGATATGTATTAAATATCCATAAATTTTCATTTTAATAATCAAATAAAAAATAATAGTTAATAAAAAAATTGGAAAATATATAATTGGTAAAGAGAATTTCTTGGAAGAAAATATTTTTTTCCTATTATGACCCATGAGTAAATTTTGGTTATGTGAAAAAATTATAGTTTAATAGAATTAATATTAGTAATTTTGCAATATATAGAAATAATGTGCTGAGTACGATAATCCCCACTTAGAGATATAATAATGTTCAAAAGAAAGATATAATTTTATATGTTAAGTTGAAGAAAAAAATCTTTGATATTAAAAAAACATTAGGGATGTAGTAACCAATAATGTTAATATTATTAATATTGTATTAATATTATACATCTGAAATTCTATATGAAGAATGAGTCTAATGTTTTTCGAATTAAAATTTAATAAAATAAGGTGACTTATGTTTTGGTATTTTTAATGAAGGATCCATTAAAAGAATAATAATTAAAATTGTATAGTGTTTTTTATATCACATTGTGGGTGATTTGAATTATTTAATGAGGTGTAAAATTTTAAAAAATAATTTCATTAAATTTATTAATGATTGATATCTTTAAAATAATATTGATGGCCTAACAAAGATAAATAATAATTGGATGAATTTAAATAAAATAATGTTTATAATGTTTTCAATAACAACATTTCATTTCTAAGATCATTAATAATGGAAATGAAGTGATATTGAGAATGTTTGAATTTTTTGTTGTATAGTTAAAATTAGGTAATGTACTGTAAAATGACCAGAACTATTATAAATGGAAATCCATTATTAAATTAATAAATGACTTATTAGTCAATATAGTTGTAGAAGAAATTTCAATAATTTTATTAATTTCAAACATTATATGGTCATATAAATTTAAAATACCATTAATCATCATAACCCAAATTAATATAGTTGTTATACTGTGACCATTAAGATTATTATATTAAGATTTATGATAAACTTCATTTGATAAAAAATAAGGGAAAAATGACATCAACTAGAAGGATTGTACCCTATGAATCCCATTCATAATATAATCCAATGGAAATATAATCATAAATATTTTTCATTGACCAAGTTCAAAATAAGACTCAGCAACTAAGTCATGAAAATAACCATTCATCGGATAATTTCAAGATCATCAAGATCACAACCCAAACCAATTTCATCGAACCACCGAGGGAGAATATCACCATCTCATACACTATTGATAGGGTTTTCACAGGTGTAATAAAGTTCTTCACATTAAAGCATAATAATATGAAATTATATATTTTATTTTTCATAAAAAAATTATTATATTTATCAATTTTTAATGTTACTTTTATAATGGATTAAATACTATGTTTGATCGAAATATGATTATGATACAATGAAACAAAAATTATTCTTTTGGGAAATATATATTTTCAATCAAGAGACTATTTTTAATAGATTTTTTTATTTAATAATATTTTGATAAAATATTATTATTAAATAATATATTTCAAATATATTTGATAATATACTTTTATGAAATGGAAAAAATTATTTTTTAAGTTTCAAAAAACTGTAAATGTTGAAAAAACCCATATTTTTCATAAAATAGGGATTCTCTATTGAAAATTGTTCAAATATTATTTAGAGAATTATATTTATAAAAATATTATTCTTGAAATAAACATGTTGAAATCATCCAATAATGATTTTTTTTCATAAATTCAAAAAACAATAAAATTTTCTAGTAACATTTTAAAAATGTATTTATATATGGTGTGTATTATGAAATCATAATGACATAAAAGTGATTTAATAAATGACACAAAAGGTTTAAATGATCAAATATATATTCCCCCTTTGAAATAATTTTTTTGGATTAATTTTATTAATTCTGAGAATCTATAATCTATCTTCCAAATCATAAAATATATTTAATGGTTATAATATAAATTCTCTACAAACATGACTCTATTACACATAACCTAGGGTACTATGTTAATTATAGTTGTTATTAAACAAATAAAATAAATAAAAGAAATTTAATTTGGTCGAAATTAGTGAAAAAACAATGGTATGGATTGTGATTTTGATTACTTTTTCATATGAAGTCGAAAACCTATTTTTAGAAATTATGAAAGAATCGCGATATCTTTTTCTATAAAAACCCAACAAAAAATGCATTATTATTCACTAAAAACACATATGACATGATATTAATTATTCATTACCACTAATGTGCCATCCCTTTATACCTCAAATCTCATAATGTGCTCCTCCAAATCATTGACATGCATCCTCTCAAGTAAATGGATATTATTATTCTTCTATATATTCAAGATCGAAAAATATATTATTAATATGGATTAAAATGTTTCATGTTCAAATATATTCATATTAATAACTCTTAGTCGTCATATGTTTTACATTTAATTAGAGACCCCATTCACTCTCATTGAGTAATTCTTCAAATCATTATGTACCCCCATTATGCTGCCGAAATTATGCTATTATTTTCCCCATAAAATCACATATATATATAACACCCATAAAATTTAATCTAAATGATATTTAGTTATTGGTACCTATCCTTAATTTATTGGAAAATTCCTTGTATTTAACAAATTGCCCTTAATATAATTATTAATGTGATGAAATATGACACTCTATTAAATTATCTATCTTACACACTCATTTATATAAATAATATTAATGTAATGGGTGTGATAATAATAATGTAACCATCCAATGCATTGGAAAATGTTTTAATATCTTGATATCCAATGTATAGTGGAGGAGATGTTGCCTTAATCACACTATTATATGTTTTCTTTGGCGGTTATACTTGAATTATTTATATTATCCAATGTATTAAATGTTTTCAACATTGCATTGGTTCAATTATGTTATAATGTTATATCATGCCTCATTTTTCATGATTATGATCATCATCAATCTTATGATCCCTTTATATGGCTATTTCCTCATATTAATTTCACTAACTTATGTTATTCATTGTTTATTCCATTTTTGGTCTTCATATCTCACCCATTTCTTATATATGTCCTCAAGTTACCCATACAATTTTAGAAAAAACAAATGAATTTTAGTATCAGGTTAAAGATATTTTTAGTAATGTAATTTCAGAAATATTTCATGTTGTTATAATATGTACATAATTTCGTAATAAAACTAGGCTTCATATCCTTTCAAATTTTATTATGTATACCTTTATGTAATTAAACCTCAAATAAATTGTATTAAATATTTGATTTTTCATTATTTTAAATTAATGGAATGTCTAGATTTTTTCGGATTATGTTTAAAATAATCATGTGAAATATTTATGGATATGACTAAGAGTTAGAAAAAATCCCTAAATTTTGATGAAGTATAAAGTGGATTTATATAAAATACTACCCTAAATAGATAGTAAAAGTGGACGTGGATCTGACATAGAGGTACATCAGGGTAATAATATCAAATAGGGTGCATTAAGATGGAATCAATCAGCACATGCTGCCTGACAATGATACCTACATCACACATGTTCTGACACTCATAGAGGACATGATTTGTTAAATTAACAAGATATTTATAAATAAATTATAATTGAAGAAAAATTCCCTTAATATTTTCTATTTGGAAAGTGATTGTAGATAACATATATTGAAGCCAAAATATTCATAGGTAAAATAATATATATCAATTGTTATTTATCTATTCATTTTTTATTATTTCACTTTTCTATTTGCAATAATCCAAAAAAACCAATCATAAAATTTTCCATTATTTTTATTCAATTCATGTAAATAAAATAAATTGATCCAATGATAAATTTTTTAGTAAATGTGATGAATTTCAAAATGAGAAGGACAACCCGATGAGAGTATGAATTGGGGACATTGTGACAATAATTTCTCTGTTGAATGAATAATTTAATTGAAACATGAATCTTGAATAATAGACAAATATGGATAATAAATACCATGTATTAATTTAAAAATTTATGTTACAGATTCCTCTGACATTATTTTGATATTAAAATCCAATAATCATAAAAAAGATAAATATTTTATTCAAACCATGCTATAATGCTTAATGTTGGTCTAAAATATGAATCATGAGCATGCAATATAAGTAATGGCATAGATAGAATAAAAAAAATAGATTAATATTTTATTCAAAATCTATGAATTAAAATGGAGAGGTTTTTCATTATCCTTACGAAAATGGAAGAAAAATCTATTGGGATATAGGATGAAAACTTCACAAGCCATTACTTTTATGTTCTCAACTTTGTCATTTTCCCATATTATAATGTTGACCACTTATTTGGTGACCTAATGTCAAATCTAAAAAAATAGATATCTATTCGTGACCTTGAAATATATATGGATATTATGTGATGTCATCTTAATCTCAAAAAAGTGATTAATTAATCTTAATCCTCTCATGTGGATATGAAGCATAACAATGATTAATTGTACTGATATGATAGAGATCTATAATGGTGGAATTATATATGAACATCCCACATGACAAAAGTGATGGAATAGACATATCATGAATTTCATGATAGGGAAAAAAATTATTTTTGTGTCTGAAGGGAGGGATCCTAGCATGTGATTTCCAACTAGATAGACCCACTTGTGTGATGAAAAGAGGAATTATTTGTTCAACCCTAAACCTATTGTCCAATGCTTCCAATTTAAGTAACATATAATCTATCTGAATCAATTCCCAAATCTAAGGGCTTCAATTTTTTTGAATATAACCTCTATGTCCTAGAGTGACTGTGATAGCATATTCCATCACAATAACTAAGGTGTATCCTGAAGAAATAGTAGTTTTAGGTATTCTAGTCATTCATTCAATGATATTGAATATTCTATTAGATTATCATTCTATGAATTCTTTCATATCACACAAGGTTTTTTGAAATATTCTTACACCACAAAAAAATATTGTAGTCTTGTTGTTGGTGAAGGTCATAAATGGGTAAATTATTTCATCACATGTATATAACTAATCCCCTATAAAATATTTTGGGTTGATTTTTTAAAAAAAATTATTATACTAACATTTTTAGAATTTTATACTATTCTTGGCATAGAATGTATTTCCATAAATATAACCAGCATAAATTTACAAGAGAATAAAATCAACCAATGTATCAAAAATCACCCTTTAATAATATAAATGTAATGAAAATATCATCCTCAAACAAATGAATATTGTAAAAGAATTTTCTCATGTGTTTCTTAAGGAATTTCCCAGTCCTCCAAATAGTTGTGAATTTGATATCTTAATTGAGCTCATTCTCAATTATTTTCTATTATCTAAGACTCTTCATATAATTTCCACTATTAATCATTAGGAGATGGATAAATAATTTCTTGAGAATCTTGATATGTGATTAAATTACCAAGTGATTCACCAGGGGGTCCACCAGTCCTCTTCATCCATAATAAGGATGATATAAAGTGAAACTATATTGATTATTGTGAACTAAAAAATATCATGATAATGAAAAAGTAACTTATACCATGGATTAATGACTTGTTTGATCGTCTATATAGAGACCAATACTTTTTATGTTCAATATTCAATCAATACATTATGATTGTTGGTCAGAGTGGATACTTAAGAGGGGGTGAATTGAGTTCCTACTAACAATTTCTACTAAAAACTTTAGAATAATGATCCCCCAATATTCAAACAGCCCAGTTAATTATAGAAATATAGATATAGATGTTCAGTTTGTCAACATCTTTCTCAAAGGGTGATTAGTGCTCTGCTGAATCAACATAAATCACTTCATCAACTTTTGAAACATGTTTACTGAATTAAACACCTACACACACTAACCAGAAATAACTATCAATGAATTTATATATATATATATATATATATATATTTGTTTTTTTAAATAATGAGCAGAAGAATGGAGAAAAAAATAGAGTAGAACAAAATAGAGTACTCATAAAAGTTAAACCAGAGGTTTAGTCACAAGCTGAGATTTATTCCTATCCTCTTGGTGATCACCTACCACAAAGTAGTTTATATTGAAAATAAACATGATTCATAGTATGTATTAGGCTTTATAAAAGTTTACAAATAACTATCCAGGGTTCACACCCTGTACCATAGTTTTTTTGTGGGAAAAACAAACAATATATACCACAAACAATCTCTTCCATAGTTATGCATGGGAAACAAGGGTTAAGTGAAGTACGATGAGAGAATTTTCAGTATCCTCTATTTAAGTGCATGATACAGTGTGTGTAACACAAACACACACTTCATAGAACTGTAAAATAAAAGAACACACTAGAGAAAATAATATAAGATTGGATTTAGAAGGATCTTGGTGTTTTCAGTTCAGCTCTTGACCCCTTGGAGTGAAGAAACTGCAGTTCGTTATTTTCTTTGATAGTTTTCCTTGAAAGAGAGTTTTGTAACTCCAGGTTCTAGGTGTTCATGCTATTTGATTGTATAAAGAGTTTAATAAAGACAAAAGTTGTAAATTTGATCTCCCAAATTATCTTCAAGATACTCTAGAGTTCACAATGTGACTCTTGGATGGTTCTTTGTTGATCTCATGTATAAGTTCTTTATTGTATATTTTTATTCTTTGCACATGTATGTATATGGACCACCACATGACTTCTCTTCCATGGTTCTCTATTTTATATTAGAGGTCTGACATTAGAAATGTGTAAATCATGAGAGGTACTCCTTGTACCTCGTATTGTTTCTAGATATTATCTCTTTATATGTTTAAAATCAGCATTAATTAATCTCAGAAGAATTAATGTTATGAAATATGACATTTAGAATAATAAAAAGAATTTTAAAAAATTATGGAAGGGTTGGCATCAGTAGACTTGTAATATTATCCTTCGTAATTGTTTCCTTCCATAGTAGGTGTGCATTGGTAGACTTCATCAGTGAAATTCTCAATGGTAACCTTATGTGGTATCCTTCAATGGTGACCCTACATAGGTGACCTTGCATCGGTGACCATTCATTGTTGGCATTGCATTGAGGACATTGCATTTGTGACCTTGCATCGATGACCATGCATCAGTGACATTGCATCAATGACCTTGCATCGGTGACATTGCATCGATGACCTTGTATCCGGGACCTTGCATCAGGGACCTTGCATTATGGACCTTGCAACTAGAACCTTGCATCGGGGACCTTGAATCGGTGACCTTGCATCGGTGACATTGCATCGGTGACCTTGAATCAGTGACCTTTCATAAATGAACTAGCATCAGTAACCTTTTTTACTTAGAGATATTTTGTATTGTAAGCTTAAACAAAAGATCTATGAGATTAAAAGTACATAATTATTAATTTGATAAAAACATGATTTGGGATTATCAAAACATGATTTGGGATTATCGAATCATGATTTGGGATTATCAAAATAGGTGAGTCTAAAAATCTCCCCCTTTTTGATATTCAAAAATCATGTCAGTACATTTGAATCAGGGTTAAGCACATTTGATAAATATCATTAGAGGTGTGTATGTGTAAAATTGAACCATATTTATTATAGATAGTATATATATGAAATGATTCTTGTTAACTAAAAAACATATTTATCTGAAAAGATTATGCCCCTTTTCAGATAACCTATAAATTCTCCCCCTTTGTGATTAACAAAAAGATATGAAGACTAAAGAGTGATCAAAATAGGATTTTATTACCGAGGAAGAAATTGTTCAATATAAAAAAGTGTATAAAAGATCCCTATCAACTAAGACATACAACATTCAGTCCACATCAGATATGTCCAAGTGGGATTTTTCTTGGGATGATAAGGAGTCATTGTAGAGACCCGTATCTTGACGTACATGGACATTACATTACATTTGCGGAATACTTAGTACATAACAAAAATACACACACAAGGATCGTAATAGTTTAGTGTCTTTGGAAACTCGGAACGTAATCTTCTAATCCTGGTGAAAGATCTTCAAAATCTCCCACAAAGATCTTCTTTTTTTTTTTACCTAAAACCTTTCTTTATATCCTGGGGAAAAGAAAACATAAAAGGGTGAGCTCAAATGCTCAGTAAGGGTAAACAAAAGAAATATCAATCACATAATTTTCATAAGAACATAACATTTTTGGAAATCTTAACCTGCAAAAGAGAGCATAATTTCATAACATGGGATAAATCATAGTAGTGAAAATGAAACCCTTACTTAAAACATTACTCATTGTGGAATACACACATAATCATAGAGAATCATTTCTTGTTAGTCAAGACTCATTGCCAAGACTATCTTAGTGGACAAAGTCCCTTTCTGAATCGAGTAATCCTCGTTTCAGTCCTGTTTCACTGAACCGGTATAACCTACCATTCCAGCCATGTCTATCTCATGAGATATGAAATCTTTACCCAATGCATTGGAGGGAGATATAGGTCCCACCCATCTCTTAATGAATCCTTTCTTATGTGTGCCACAAAATCATAAATCATACATCATTGCATAACCCACGTAATAAAAATGGGATTCTTAAACAACATGACATCATAAAACCATTCATATAAGATAAAGGAATTCATAAACATAATTCCATCACAACATAGTCAAATCAATGTAAAAATATGGATAGAAACAGAACCCTTTATTATCTTATATGGAAAATAATTTTGATAAATCACTTGAATTGAATTCTTGAGGAAAATATCCTTTCTTCTTGAAAATCAATTTCTTTTCACAAAACATCATGCAATTTTAAAAGAAAGATATTTTATTGAAAATAGTCATGAAATCTTATAGAGGAAGCTTCATGAAAATAAGGCTTTATAAAACAGTATAAATCCGTTCGTGCCGTATAAGTTAAAAAAAACATTCTTCGTACTTTTGTCGGAAAAGTCAAAAAGTACCTCGTATGAAAAAGCGACAAAAGATTCCTTCCATATTCTTTACTAAAAACTCACCGAAGAGTAAAATTGGATTTAAACTATTGTAAGTGGATGGAAACAATATTACATATTGAAGTAACATGGATGTGGATGATAAAATACACCCCAGTAAATACTTACGAATAAACAATCTCGGATAAAAATGAGATTGTGGTATTTCCCTTACCTTAGGTCCAATTTGCTTCGTATGTGTCCGAAACTCCTGTATAATGATTTAAATAATTTCATTGACTTATTACAGAATCATATTCATTGTTATGATATCATATATGGTTCACTTATGACATTATATTACCCGTTCTTTTGTAAATTCCATGTTAAAGAAGCGTTTTGGGTAAAATTGTTTCTTTTATCGTAGGTATTTTTACTTGTTGTTATTGACATTATTATTACTTATATCATGATTTACTTACTTCCAGAATATAAAATATGATTTATATATCATATATATTCAGTATATATATATATATATAATAGATAGATAAATAAAATAAAAAACACCGTTCATGGAGACGGTAGTCCGTACGTACGTATGAACGCTGTTTTTCTTTCCTTATTGTCTTGAAATGGAAGTAAGTAGATGACATACATATGTATATATATACATATATCCAGTAGCTTTATAATGTCATATATTTCATTATTAGTTCTTATATATACATTATAATCATTCTTAAATGGTTAACATGGAGAATGAATCTCATCGCGTCGTGGAGACGGTAGTCCGTACGTACGCACGAGCGATGATATCATTTCTATAAATATTGTATTGAATTGGAGTGGATTATACAATATATCAGAATAAATATGATGTTGTAATAACCATGTATAGTTATTCTTTACACCATTATACCCATCCATGTAAGGTGGCGGTGGAAAATAGATTACACCACGGCGTGGAGACGGTATTCTGTACGTACGCACGCGCGGTGATTTCTTTTTCCGTAGGATGGATAGATGGTGAAATAGGGTTGTTTCATACTTATAATAACATATCAGTATATGAGTGATACTGATGTTATTACTTCATAATGAAACAACCTAAGAAGAAGAAGTGGAAGAAGAAATAAAGATGAAAGAATTGGTAACGGTAATTACCTCTTCTTTGAAGTGCCTCTTTGAGACCTCCTCTTAGGGCACTAAAATTGGTCTTTGAGGAAGACCAGAACCTCTAGGATGATGCTAAGGAAGTGGAGAGGATAAATTGTCAGGGGTTGGCCGAGCTTGAGGGCTCAAATTGGTGTGAGGAGGAGGGGGAGGAGGTGTCCTTTTATAGGGGAGGAGAGGGGCACCTTAGGAATATCTCAAAATATTATTTTATATTAAAGTCAAAATCGGTTTATAATGGTTCCAAAGGGTCTTATTTCGAAGCTAAAGTGGGGATGGGTCGAAATCCTATCAACCAATAGGAT
This sequence comes from Viscum album, assembly GCA_963277665.1. NCBI lineage: Eukaryota > Viridiplantae > Streptophyta > Magnoliopsida > Santalales > Viscaceae > Viscum > Viscum album. The sequence continues at coordinate 831,212,112 of OY728119.1, read as the reverse complement.
TTAGACAAGTTTAGGGTATTATTTTAACCTTATCAATTAGATTTAACTATAAGTTAAATAATTTAACTTTTACCGTGTCTTTTTGTTTTCTTACACTATATGGTTAATACACTTACTATAACATGCCAAACGAACCCCAAATTGTTTATTATTAATATATATATCCTTATCTAAGTCATTTGGCCGAACCTTAGATTTTTAGGAATACAATAACAATTAATAATATAATATTTGATTTAAAAACTATTTTGTGTCAATTTTGACACTATTTGATATATGATTTTTGTGAAAGTCATAACAGAATTAAATGTTCGAACCAAGTTGATTAAATCAACATTAATATATCATAGTAACCTAGAAAATTAGTGGAATTCATAAAAAGTCTCAAATTACATTTATTTTGGTGTTTATAACATCAATTATGTCAATATTTCATTAATAAGATAATTACTGCATCATCGTTGTGTCATAAATAAATTAAATTATTTGATGTCTAAAAATTACAAATAAAATACCATAATGTAGGAACTCTTTTTAGCTTTCTAATGAATATTTATAGTCGAATTTATCTTATGTATAACCCCATATTAAAAATGGTTTACTTATTAAACTTTGATTTTAACTATTTTAACCCTTCTTTAAATAAATTAATAATAAAAGTCCTAATCTAATCCAAGTGGGCCTAAATGGTCATATTTTATTCCTAAGTTTGTTTTTGGTCGAATTACACTTGTCCAATAGAATTAGGACATGTGTTAGGGTAATATTAATATCATATTTACCCTTAGTTACCCTATTTACTATTAACCGCGGTAAAAAAAAGTAAAAAGTTACTATTCACCAAAAATTATTTTCATCTCATTGAACCACATTTTAGTCCTTGATATTAACCGCGTCTCTTGGATTTTCGAAATTCCATTCACAGAAGCGGTAAAATTAAGTTTTATGCAAAATTCAGTTTTTAACCTACCACTTAGTGGTTTCACTATTCATCAAAAATTGAAGTTTTTCAGAAAAATGCCAAAATTTCACCCTAAGCTATAATTGATATTCCGAATTCAATAATGATTTCTATTTTACAAAATTCCCAACATATAAGTTGCATTAATTAATTTTATAATTAAATCCCGCTGTTAAAACAAATAGCGTGTTTTTAAGAAACAAAATCTATCAAAAGATTGACACTTGTTTATGTCTAGTTTAAATGTGAAATTACATCCAATGACCAACATTGTATTAAATTGTAAAAATATATTCTAAATATACTTTAAAACCACTCAAATTAATGATTTATCACTATTAATTATTTCGATTAAAAAAGTTGTTTTTAATTATAATTTGGTAATTTTCACTATTCATCAGAATATGAAAGTTATCCGAAAAGTACCAAAATTTCACCTTAGGCTAAATTCGATACTACGAATCCAAAAATGAAGTCCATTTTGAGAGTTAAAATTTCTAAAATTTAAAAAGTGGTTATTACTATTCATAACGACTAGTTTTAATAATATTTTAAAAGCATATCATTGTTTCGTGAAACTCAGGATTACGTACCACACACGCTATCGAGGAAGGTTGCGATTGCGTGTAATGCAAGGCAAGTCAAGGATGCGTGTTGTGAAAGCTCCTTTTGGTGTAGCGTACAACACAAGACATTAGTGAAATAAAAAAAAAGAATATTTTTCATAAAATCTCGGGCTGTTACATTCTACCCCCCTTAAAATGAATTTCGCCCTCGAAATTCGTCGGGGTTATAAATGGTTTACTATTCGAAAGTTTCTTTAATAGAAACCCACATCGTAAAAGGGAATACCAAAACTTGGCTTTAAAAACTAAAGTATGAAATGTAACGATTACCCAAATAAACTAATCACTGGGTTTCCACATAGGTGAAAATATGGATATGGAAGAGAAATCTAACCATCATGTTCTGATGGAGAGTGGTAGAGAACATGGCTATGGAAAAGCCAGTAATCACAAATCCATAAATTTGTGATGATCTAAGGTACCATCTGATTCATCAGGTATAAGAGAACTAGGACAACATTTTTGGTTTTCAAGATCATTTCCCTAAAGTTAAAGAATTTGAATTAGAATAAATACTTACTTTATTTTGGTACAATCTCACTGTTGTTCGTGCCTTTAACAATTTCCACTTCATCTCTTAAATAAATGAAGTTGAATTTGTTATTCGTGAAGTGTTAGCAGATCATGTGATAGAATGACGGGTCATTCCATCTATCTCAAAAGGTTAGCAAAATTTATATACATAAGTCGATCTATAGTGGGATTAATCATATATGGTTCCTAAAATGGGCTTAAACTTCATATATCATACTGCTTAATATAATAACACTAGTTTCTACTAAACAGGGTCTTCCTGTAGGTCAGTGGTAGGCGATAAAGGCCAGTCGCACTTCGGTTGTGGGTTCGATTCCTACAGCCTTGTCCGAAGCGATGGGCTGTCGCCCATCCTGTAGGTTGTCCTTTTTCTAAAACTACGTTACTATAACATCCCATCAATAATATCGAAAATCTTCTATCCTTAAACAATACTAACTTATGTCCAACATAATCCAGTCTAATCTTTAGGCTTATACATAATACTGCAGTCCACTCTCATAATATAGTGACAACGATTACCAAAGATTTAATACTGTTGTTGATCCCCACATATCATAAGATATGTCTTGTTGGTCACATTCCAAACACTCAAAGTCCTTAATCGTGTATTCTCTTGAATACCTTAGTGAAAAAAATTAACACTTTCCACATACCAAAATCCTCAAAATTCTATATACTCAAACCATGATATCACTTAGTCCTTATATTAATCATGAGCTCATGAATACTATTAAACATTTCATTTTCTCGTCTTTATTATGCGCATATCATCTTATTTCCAAAAAATATCTCAATCACTTTGAATACCACATCAATAAATATTGCAATACTCAATGATACATCATTATTTTGGAATCCCATTACATAAACACTTAATCATTCCACCACATCGTTGTCATATTCAACATTGCCAATAGTGATCGCATGTGATTTCCCTTTGTCCTTTGCCTTCAGTGGTTGCTCATGTTGATCATCACTAACCCTTGGATTAGGGCAATTATTAGCATAATGCCCCATTTCCTTGCACTTGAAGAATTGAAGTGTTGGCGGTGCATTCTCTGCAGTGTTTGCTTTATTCACATCATTAGAAACCCTTTTTCCATTACTTCGACACTCAGCTGCTCGATGACCTTCTTTTCCACACTTAAAACATTTTCTAGTCCCTTTAAGACAATCTCCACCATGCTTCTTTCCACACTTTGTGCATAAGGAAACATTCATCTTCTTTTCACCATTATTCTGAGATTTCTCCTTGAACTCCATCTTTCGTTTCTTGTCAAAACCATGAGATGGATATGTAACACCAACTTCCATTTCTACCTTGATAGCACAACGCACAATTTCTTCATAGCTACTGAAGTCTCTTATAGCTAATGCCCTTCGAAGACTTGGTTTTAAGCCACTGAAAAATCGATCAACTTTACTTTCAGGTTGAATGATAATTCCAGAAGCATACCTTGCAAGTCTTGTAAAATTTGCTTCATAGGTACCAACAGATTCATCGTCCCTTTGCTTCAGTTCATGAAACTCTTTCTCCATCTTTGTTCGAAGAATACGAGGGAAGTACTTACTGAAAAACAGGTTCTTGAACTCGTCCCATTCCATGGACTCAATTTCATCTCTTGGCCTCGTATTCTTGATAAGATTCCACCATTGATCAGCTTCACCTTCCAAACGATATACTGCTAAGATGACTTTATCATGTTCAGAACATTGAAGAACTGAAAATATATTTTCAGTAGTACTAATCCATTGTTCAACAACTAATGGATCAGTAGACCCACTGAAAGAAGGTGGACGTTGCCTCATGAAGGACTCAATAGAATATTGTTCCCTTCTCTGCTCATTTGGAAGTCCAGAATGATTCATAGCTTGTGTAAGTATAGCAATAATATTTTGCACTCCATCTCCCATAACATTTGTTTGTTCAGGAGGGCAATCATTGCATTGTCCATTGCATTGATCAACACGGTTCCTTCGGGTTCCAGCCATCGTCTAAAACCCAAAAAGAATAGTGTGAGAGGCAAAAATCATGCTAGGGAAAACAACATAATAAAGGGGGAGTACCTTCAATATCCAACATCTTAGGTTTAATTCTATGATCGTTAGCGTAATTCTATTACTATAACCTATACGTATACTTAACCTTAGGGACATCCCTAGACATACCTTAGAAATATCTCTAGAGATCTCACTAATGTTTTCGCGTCCTAGTTTCCAAAGGTTGACTAAAATTTTCCTCTGATACCAACTGTAGAGACCCGTATCTTGACGTACATGGACATTACATTACATTTGCGGAATACTTAGTACATAACAAAAATACACACACAAGGATCGTAATAGTTTAGTGTCTTTGGAAACTCGGAACGTAATCTTCTAATCCTGGTGAAAGATCTTCAAAATCTCCCACAAAGATCTTTTTTTTTTTACCTAAAACCTTTCTTTATATACTGGGGAAAAGAAAACATAAAAGGGTGAGCTCAAATGCTCAGTAAGGGTAAACAAAAGAAATATCAATCACATAATTTTCATAAGAACATAACATTTTTGGAAATCTTAACCTGCAAAAGAGAGCATAATTTCATAACATGGGATAAATCATAGTAGTGAAAATGAAACCCTTACTTAAAACATTACTCATTGTGGCATACACACATAATCATAGAGAATCATTTCTTGTTAGTCAAGACTCATTTCCAAGACTATCTTAGTGGACAAAGTCCCTTTCTGAATCGAGTAATCCTCGTTTCAGTCCTGTTTCACTGAACCGGTATAACCTACCATTCCAGCCATGTCTATCTCATGAGATATGAAATCTTTACCCAATGCATTGGAGGGAGATATAGGTCCCACCAATCTCTTAATGAATCCTTTCTTATGTGTGCCACAAAATCATAAATCATACATCATTGCATAACCCACGTAATAAAAATGGGATTCTTAAACAACATGACATCATAAAACCATTCATATAAGATAAAGGAATTCATAAACATAATTCCATCACAACATAGTCAAATCAATGTAAAAATATGGATAGAAACAGAACCCTTTATTATCTTATATGGAAAATAATTTTGATAAATCACTTGAATTGAATTCTTGAGGAAAATATCCTTTCTTCTTGAAAATCAATTTCTTTTCACAAAACATCATGCAATTTTAAAAGAAAGAGATTTTATTGAAAATAGTCATGAAATCTTATAGAGGAAGCTTCATGAAAATAAGGCTTTATAAAACAGTATAAATCCGTTCGTGCCGTATAAGTTAAAAAAAACATTCTTCGTACTTTTGTCGGAAAAGTCAAAAAGTACCTCGTATGAAAAAGCGACAAAAGATTCCTTCCATATTCTTTACTAAAAACTCACCGAAGAGTAAAATTGGATTTAAACTATTGTAAGTGGATGGAAACAATATTACATATTGAAGGAACATGGATGTGGATGATAAAATACACCCCAGTAAATACTTACGAATAAACAATCTCGGATAAAAATGAGATTGTGGTATTTCCCTTACCTTAGGTCCAATTTGCTTCGTATGTGTCCGAACCTCCTGTATAATGATTTAAATAATGTCATTGACTTATTACAGAATCATATTCATTGTTATGATATCATATATGGTTCACTTATGACATTATATTACCCGTTCTTTTGTAAATTCCATGTTAAAGAAGCGTTTTGGGTAAAATTGTTTCTTTTATCGTAGGTATTTTGACTTGTTGTTATTGACATTATTATTACTTATATCATGATTTACTTACTTCCAGAATATAAAATATGATTTATATATCATATATATTCAGTATATATATATATATATAATAGATAGATAAATAAAATAAAAAACACCGTTCATGGAGACGGTAGTCCGTACGTACGTATGAACGCTGTTTTTCTTTCCTTATTGTCTTGAAATGGAAGTAAGTAGATGACATACATATGTATATATATACATATATCCAGTAGCTTTATAATGTCATATATTTCATTATTAGTTCTTATATATACATTATAATCATTCTTAAATGGTTAACATGGAGAATGAATCTCATCGCGTCGTGGAGACGGTAGTCCGTACGTACGCACGAGCGATGATATCATTTCTATAAATATTGAATTGAATTGGAGTGGATTATACAATATATCAGAATCAATATGATGTTGTAATAACCATGTATAGTTATTCTTTACACCATTATACCCATCCATGTAAGGTGGCGGTGGAAAATAGATTACACCACGGCGTGGAGACGGTATTCCGTACGTACGCACGCGCGGTGATTTCTTTTTCCGTAGGATGGATAGATGGTGAAATAGGGTTGTTTCATACTTATAATAACATATCATTATATGAGTGATACTGATGTTATTACTTCATAATGAAACAACCTAAGAAGAAGAAGTGGAAGAAGAAATAAAGATGAAAGAATTGGTAACGGTAATTACCTCTTCTTTGAAGTGCCTCTTTGAGACCTCCTCTTAGGGCACTAAAATTGGTCTTTGAGGAAGACCAGAACCTCTAGGATGATGCTAGGGAAGTGGAGACGATAAATTGGCAGGGGTTGGCCAGCTTGAGGGCTCAAATTGGTGTGAGGAGGAGGGGGAGGAGGTGTCCTTTTATAGGGGAGGAGAGGGGCACCTTAGGAATATCTCAAAATATTATTTTATATTAAAGTAAAAATCGGTTTATAATGGTTCCAAAGGGTCTTATTTCTAAGCTAAAGTGGGGATGGGTCGAAATCCTATCAACCAATAGGATTTAGACAAGTTTAGGGTATTATTTTAACCTTATCAATTAGATTTAACTATAAGTTAAATAATTTAACTTTTACCGTGTCTTTTTGTTTTCTTACACTATATGGTTAATACACTTACTATAACATGCCAAACGAACCCCAAATTGATTATCATTAATATATATATCCTTATCTAAGTCATTTGGCCGAACCTTAGATTTTTAGGAATACAATAACAATTAATAATATAATATTTGATTTAAAAACTATTTTGTGTCAATTTTGACACTATTTGATATATGATTTTTGTGAAAGTCATAACAGAATTAAATGTTCGAACCAAGTTGATTAAATCAACATTAATATATCATAGTAACCTATAAAATTAGTGGAATTCATAAAAAGTCTCAAATTACATTTATTTTGGTGTTTATAACTTCAATTATGTCAATATTTCATTAATAAGATAATTACTGCATCATCGTTGTGTCATAAATAAATTAAATTATTTGATGTCTAAAAATTACAAATAAAATACCATAATGTAGTAAAGCTTTTTAGCTTTCTAATGAATATTTATAGTCGAATTTATCTTATGTATAACCCCATATTAAAAATAATTTACTTATTAAACTTTGATTTTAACTATTTTAACCCTTCTTTAAATAAATTAATAATAAAAGTCCTAATCTAATCCAAGTGGGCCTAAATGGTAATATTTTATTCCTAAGTTTGTTTTTGGTCGAATTACACTTTTCCAATAGAATTAGGACATGTGTTAGGGTAATATTAATATCATATTTACCCTTAGTTACCCTATTTACTATTAACCGCGGTAAAAAAAAAGTAAAAAGTTACTATTCACCAAAAATTATTTTCATCTCATTGAACCACATTTTAGTCCTTGATATTAACCGTGTCTCTCGGATTTTCGAAATTCCATTCACAGAAGCGGTAAAATTAAGTTTTATGCAAAATTCAGTTTTTAACCTACCACTTAGTGGTTTCACTATTCATCAAAAATTGAAGTTTTTCAGAAAAATGCCAAAATTTCACCCTAAGCTATAATTGATATTCCGAATTCAAAAATGATTTCTATTTTACAAAATTCCAAACATATAAGTTGCATTAATTAATTTTATAATTAAATCCCGCTGTTAAAACAAATAGCGGGTTTTTAAGAAACAAAATCTATCAAAAGATTGACACTTGTTTATGTCTAGTTTAAATGTGAAATTACATCCAATGACCAACATTGTATTAAATTGTAAAAAATATATTCTAAATATACTTTAAAACCACTCAAATTAATGATTTATCACTATTAATTATTTCGATTAAAAAAGTTGTTTTAATTATAATTTGGTAATTTTCACTATTCATCAGAATATGAAAGTTATCCGAAAAGTACCAAAATTTCACCTTAGGCTAAATTCGATACTCCGAATCCAAAAATGAAGTCCATTTTCAGAGTTAAAATTTCTAAAATTTAAAAAGTGGTTATTACTATTCATAACGGCTAGTTTTAATAATATTTTAAAAGCATATCATTGTTTCGTGAAACTCAGGATTACGTACCACACACGCTATCGAGGAAGGTTGCGATTGCGTGTAATGCAAGGCAAGTCAAGGATGCGTGTTGTGAAAGCTCCTTTTGGTGTAGCGTACAACACAAGACATTAGTGAAATAAAAAAAAGAATATTTTTCATAAAATCTCGGGCTGTTACAGTCATGTTCTGAAGATGAAAGGATAGGCTGAGGGATAGCAGAAAACAGTGTTGGAGGAGCTGCAGTAGAAGCATCAGTTGACCTGTAGTGAGGATATCTCTAAAGAATGGTGGAGGTCATGTTTATGATAACCTATACAAGAGTCATCAATGGAGCAGCACTGGTAGATCCTGAGGCAGCATAGGAAGAAGGTAATGATATAGGAATACTGATAGAAGTGCAGTCCACATAAAGGAAAGGCAAAAGATGTTTTCTGAAATACCATAATGATTCTACCTCCTCTCTCCATAGATGAGATAAAATAATTCTTATTCTCTATAATTCTCTTTAAGGAAGATGTAAAATCTATAAGCCTACTAACCTGATTTGAAAAGGCTTCAGTGACAGGTGGAATCCTCATGTTTTCCAATAAGAGCATAAAGTGACCATCCATATGATTCTTATTATGTACTATTTTTTAGTATAAATCAAATTTCTCTTTGATGGCCTTTTGTTCTTAAAAAGATTCCCTTAAATAATTTTCCACAATGTTATCAATTTCTCTATTAGTAGAAATGACCTGAGTCATAGACTGAGGGTATGAGGTACTTTCACCAGAGAACATCTCCACTTCTTCTACGACAAATGATCTAAAGGCTTCTAGATCAAAAGGAGGAGTAGCTGAAGATGAAGAAGATGCACACAGAGGTGACAGAGTGAAATACACTATCTTCATAAAGGATTTTTCAGACCACTGATTAGCTTTATCACATAATTATCTTGGCCACCCACATGTGTCTCCATAGACTTCTTGAAGTCCTCAAACATAGTGACCATTTTCTGTACCACGCTTTTAACATATCTAAGATATTTTTCCACATGAACACTTGAAGCCATATATGAATCTATACTAGAAATAGATTACTTCACAAATTCATAGACTCTATCAATACTCTGACTGGATTCTGACATTCATTGACATCATGTGGCATGATTGATTGAGAGGTAGAAACTAGTATTTCCACTATAGATTCCATTATTTCTTGATTGTGATCTACTATTCTCTCCATCTCAATAGTATTCAAATAAAAGTGACTCTTTTGATCTGAAATTAATGAATCCAAATCATCCTTATTTACATAGTCTCTAGGAAAAAGAACTACTAGATGTACAATAGTAGTCCCTGTAAGTGAACGGATAGGAGGACTTCTGATTGGTTGTCCATCATTTGAATCTATATAGTCTATTCACAAAACAACACACCAAGGGACTTCTAACCAGTCATCTATCCCATGAGTGAAAAAAATTGAACCTGTGACAATAGGTTCCTCCCCCTCATGTAGAGCATTATCCTGAGAAACCACATCTATCTCTGATATACTTCCTTGAGCAACATAATCAATTGGAGGGTCTACTTCCACTTCCTATACAGAATCATTAACAATAGACAAGTCAATTTTAGCTTTAATGGAATCAGCATCCACTTCATCCACACATACTACCATTTCTGTATGTCCTATCAAAGGACATAGACATAGACATTCCTCTTAAATTTCATCAACTATTGTCTCAAGGTAATCATGATTAGATTAGGTGTTGCCATCCTCATCTGAGGTCTCTTTAATGTATCTTAATACATTTTTTCCCACTTATTATTCACTGGATTCTTAATCATCACTATACCTTAGGGAAATCTCCATTCAAGGATTTATTTTTTGTGGGCAAGGCTCACCAAGATATATAGTATTAGCATGAGGATTTGAGGGAAGGTCAGGATCACTCATATAATCTATAATAGAATCCTCTCTTTCTTGAATAGTAGCTGCCTTTTATTCTTCATATGAATAATCAGGATCCACTTCAGCAGGCTTTACACCAGGGTCTCTCTTATCCTTTGGCATAGTAGGATGGGTAACATGATGGAATTACTCATATAACGTAGCCACATCATGCACCAATATTATTTTATAAGGGTTCCAGTTTATCTTCATCACCTTGAAAATCATCTGGGTAATTCAGAAGATGTCCCTTAATACAATGGTTTCCACATTGATTCTAGAAACTCCTTTCACCTTCGACATCAATTATATCAATATGGAATGAAACAATGCATTGGTCTTGGAACAGGGATTTTTTATATCCTATAATTGAATCATCAGCATCCAACACAAATTTATCTTATGTCCATGCTTCCACAGATACAAGATAAATACATCTTGATATTTCAAGATAGCAAAGTACCCTCTCCTAGGACTCAAGACATGATGAACAAATTTAAACAGAAACATATCTTCTCCTTCCAGCTCAACATAAATGATATTCATAGGGATCCCATTCTTAGTCAGTTTAGTTAGTGATTCTTTATAACAGAAGAACTCACTAGTGTTATTAGTAAAAAATACCTTTATGTGGTACTCTGAAACACTCAGCCCATTCAAGATAGGATAAGATTATAATTACTCCATTTACCTTTGAACTCATTGTATTTTGAACCATTGTTTGATTGAACTTCATAAATTCATAAAACTCCTTCAATAGCTTCAGATAATAGGGTCTGTTGTCATTTGCAAAGTATTAGACCCATCGTTGATCTTCAAGTTCCTTCACCACTAAAGAACTGCTCGACATCAGACATTCCGAGCATAACTCCTTCTTAACCATGATTTCCCTCTTTGAAAAATTGGGGTTGATTATATTTTCCACTGATTATCTTCCACAACTCAATTCAGCTCATGGCCTTTTTGTGTTTGTTGAATCTCTTTCATCACTAACCAATGGTTTCTTCAACCTTTCCATTTCAATCTGGAGGATTTCATGGGTTTCGACAGAAGGTATGGTTCATAGGTTAAAAGCTACTGGTTCAGGAGAGAGTTGATGTGGATGGAAATGTGGTGTGTTCTTTTTTTTTTACCATTTTGGGATCCAAAACAATTCTATTAAAAGAAATAAGTAATATAGAAAATGTTTCATATTTTGGAAGAGAGAAAGCTAAGTCTCGAGAACATCGACTATCAGTAGGGTAAGAACAGTGAGGTCCATCAAAAAGGTTTCTAAATGTGAGGTCCAATGGTGAGGTTTATAACTGTGTGGTTCAACGGTGATGTATAATGGAGAGGTTTATAATGGTGAGGTTCAAAGGTGAGGTATAACGGTGATGTTTCTAATGGTGAGGTCCAACGATGTGGTTTCTAATGGTGAGGTCCATCATTGTGGTTTCTAATAGTGAGGTCTAACAATAAGGATTCTGAATGTGAGGCTTCTAACGGTGAGGATTCTAACCATGAGGTATCAAACGGTGAGGTTCAATGGTGATGATTAATGGTGAGGTTCAAACTTAACAGTTTATCCTACCTTACTTATGATTGATGTAATTTATCCTCTCAGAATTCAAAGGCTTTGTGAATATGTGAGCCAATTGACGTTCAGTGCTAATGAATTCAAAAGTGATATCACCTATTTGATAATGATCTCTCAAAAAGTGATGTTTAACGTCAATGTGCTTTTTCCTAGATTGAAATACTAGATTATTAGATATGTTAATAGAACTTGTATTATCACATATTATATGGACATGTTTGAATTGATATCCATTGTCTAGTAATGTGTGTTTCATCTATAGAATTTGAGCATTACAACTACCAGAATCTATATATTCAGTTTTGGAAATTGATAATGCAATAAAATTCTGGTTCATATGATTCCATGATACGAGTGGATTTCCCAAAATGTTACATGTTTCAGAGGTGTTCATTCTGTCTAACTTTTAGCTAGAAATTTCAGCATTGGAATAACTTATCAAATCAAATTATTTTCCTCTTAGATAAATCATTCTTAAGTTTGTAGTATATTTGAGATATTTAAAAAATTAACAGTAGCTAAATGAGACTCATTTAGATTGGATTGAAAATGAGCACACATTCATACACTGAACATAATATTTGTTTTGTTAGTAGTAAGATAGAGTATACTCCCAATCATACCTCAATAATTGGTTTGATCCACAATTTTACCAGTTTCATCAGCATCCAACTTACAAGTGGAACTCATAGGTGTATCACTACTATTATTGCTATCCAAACCAAAACATTTCAAATTCTCCTTGGTATATTTAAATTGATTTAAAAAAAATACCATTTTTATTCTGAAAAATTTTAAATCAAAGGAAAAAATTTAAGTTCCACCATTAAACTCATTTCAAATTCATCCTGCATCATTTTTGAAAAATTAGTACATAATGAATTTTTAGAAGATCCAAAAATAATATGATCTACATAAATTTGTTGTATTAAAACATCTTTAGAAATATTTTAATTAAAAAGAGTATGATCAGCTATTTCTATAGTAAAACCTTTTGAAATATAAAAAAACAAAGTCTATCATACCAAGCTCTTGAAGCATTTTTTAGAAAATATTGATCATTAGAGAGTTGAAAAACCTGATTTGAAAAAATGGGGATTTGTAAAACCAGGGGGTTGTTCAAAAAATCCATCTTCAACTATGTACCCATTTATAAATGCACTTCTGACATCCATTTGATTATGTTTGAAATTCATATTTGCTGCATAAGCAAGTATAATCTTAATGGATTCTAGTATGTCTATAGGTGAACAGGTTTCCTCATAATATATTCCTTCCTCTTGAATATATCCATGTGAAACTAGTCTAGACTTATTTCTAAATATGTTTATAGATTCGTCAACATTATTTCTTAACAACCATTTAGTTCCTATGGTCAAAGTGTTTTTAGGTCATTCTACTAATTATAAAACATTGTTTCGTTCAAAATGATTTAATTCTTCCTGCATAGCTATCAGCCAAAATTCATCATTGATTGCATCATCAATATATTTAGGTTCATGCTCTGAATGAAAATCTTGATATTCCACCTATTATCATAGTGATGCTCTAGTTTGTGTTCCTCTATTTAGATAACCTACTACATAATTTAAAAGATAATTATTGGTAGTTCTAATACTTCTAGAAATAGTTTAAATAGACTCTTTAGTGTTTTCTATAGCTTCAGATTCATTATTCCCATATTCTGGAAAATTTCATGAACTGGTTGTTTTCACTAAGGGTTCACTATCATTATCATTAAGGTCCATAATTGTCATATCTTCCTCAATTTTTTCAACAAGGTTTTTGGGTTCATGTAGATTAGTCTCATAAAATTTTACATAAACTAATTCTTCCACACATTTGGATCTCTTATTTAATACTCTATAAGATTTACTAGAGATTGAGTAACCTAGGAAAATTATTTCATCACTCATGGAATAAAACATGTCAATGTTATCCTTAGTGTTAATGAAAAATACTTTACAACCAAAAAAATATAATGTTATTTACCTTAGGATTCATATTATTCGAGATCTCATAAGGGGTTTTCATAAGAACTAGTCTAATTAAGGATTTGTTGATAATGTTACAAGCTGTATTACCAACTTTAGCTCAAAATAGATATGTAGATTGTACTCATTTAACAAAATCCTCTAAATCTCTTAATGTATCCTATTTCTTCTTTTTACAACCCCATTTTATTGGGTTGTTCAAGAGCATAGAAATTATTGATATAGCCATTATGTAAGAAAAAAGATTCAAATTCCTGATTTTCAAACTCACAACCATGATAACTTCGCAAGGCCTTAATTCTAAGTCCACTAAGTTTTTCTACTGGAATAGAATATTTAATGAAGTAAGAGCATGCTTCACTTTTGTGAGGTAGAAAGTGTACCCAAGTATATCTAGAAAAGTTATCTACAAGAACATAAACATAGTGCCTCCCATTTAGACTTGAAACTCCAGATGGTCCAAACCAATTAAAGTGAACCAACTCAAGCTGTTGAGAAGTAGAAACTTCTTTGTTTTATTTGAAAGAAACTTTGTATTGTTTTCCCTTTATACAAGGATTACAAACTATGTTATGTGGGAATTCATATTTAGGTATGTCTATAACAAAAACATTCCTAGTTATTTTCCTATGTGAGTGAACATTATAGTGTCATAATATTCTATTCCATAGCCAGGATTATTTATGAAATGCATTTAAACAATTAACATTTTCCTTAGATAATGAATTTAAATCAATAGCATATACATATTCATTTCTAAGAGAAGTGAATAGTAAATCATTTTTTGAGTTAAAACATTACCTAAATTACTTCCAAACTTAACATTGAAACCATTATCACACAATTGAGAAATATTATGTGTATTGTATTTTAAGCCATTAATAAAACATACTTTTGAAATTAATATAGTGTTAGGGTTACCAATCTGGACTATTCCAACGATCATCCCTTTGGCATTATCACCAAATGTGACATGTCCACCATCAATTTTAATTATTCTCTTGAAGCATGAATAGTATTATATCATATGTCTTGAAAATACATTGTCCAAGTACTAAAGACTTTTATAGGAACGCTTTAAACTATTTTCCTACAAAACAAATTTAGTGTAGGGTATCTTTGGTACCCTGCTTTTCATTAGTCTAGAGTTGTTAGAACGTAAAAATTTGGGAACCCATTCTTGTCTCACAGGTTTCCTAAAATCAAAATATGTTTTGAGGGTTTAACACATTGTTAGGTCTTTTAGAAAATTCAAAATATGGTCCAGAACATGAACTAGTAGTGAACTGTCATGATTTGGGAATAAATTTATTTTTAATAATCCTTCTCTATCCTAGCTGATATCCTAGACCAGTTGTGTATTTTGGAGTGATTTGTTTTCCTAGAAAATGATACAAGGTATCTCTCCATGAATTAAATTTCTCAAGATCCATTTTTCATTTTTCATTTGATAATTTACGTTCAGTATTTTTTATTAATAACTAAGCAAATTTTTTTCTCAGTATCTAGATCAGACTTATAATTTAAATTCAAATCATGTTATATTTTAAATAATTTTTAATTAACCTTGAGTTCATTAAAGGAATCGTCAATAATTCCATAGTATTCAAATAGTTCATCCATATTCATATTATCATCATTATTTGATTCAATTTCATTCCCATAATAATAAGCATTAGGTATAGGATAATTTGGTGTTACCTCATATGTTTTTGTTATGAAACACATGTTTTTATGTTTTCTTCTCAATATCAAAATGGTCATATCCACTCGAGCTATCTTCTGAATCACTCCAAGTATCTATCCTAGACTCATTATATACTTTTTTTTATCTTCATATTTCTTTCTAGATTTTATCTTTGGGCAATCAGCATTCACATGAACTTTTCATTTACACTCCTAGCAGACTCCTTCATTTGTATAGCCATTCCATTTTCTATTCTATTTCCAATGTCCATTATTATCATACATTCTATTATAGTTTCACTCTCTAATGAACTTATTATTATGATAGAATATTTTTAATTTCTTATCAAGATGATTAATCACATCATCACTATTAGAGTATGAGTCTTCACTGGAGGAAGTGTCTACAGGAGCTTAAACTTTTTCTTTGTCATTTTTCATTGAGGTAGCAGTCTTGAATGCTAAAAATTTCTTTGTTGGATCTTCATCTTCATCTTAATTTAAATTGAGCTCTTTTTAATCCATCATAAGCTTTTTAATTAGTTACTTCACTGGAAATATGCCTATGTCACTAGATTCTCTGATGGAAACAGAAGATCCTCTCCATCTGCCAGGTAGGCGTTGAGGCAACCTCATAATCCGGTCATTGTTATCCACTAGTTTCCCAAGAAGACTCATGTCATTTAATATTTCAATGAACCTGAGATACATTTTAGATATATGCTCGTCAAGATTCATTTTAAAATTAACATATTTAAAAATATAAGTATTTAATGTTATTTCTTTAACATTGGTTGTTTCCTCATGAGAAATTTCCATAGTGTCCCAAATTTCATAAGTAGTTTTTCAGGAAGATATTAAATTGAACTCCTCATCACCTAGAGAATAGTACAATGTATTCATTTCTTTAATGTTATTGTTATATGTATCTTTAGTAAACTGAGACCATGTGTCCATTGCAGTAATAGTTAATACATTTTGTTTCTCTATTGTGTCCCAGATTTCACGACCCTTTCTCTCAATATACATTTTCATTTTTAATTTCCATTGAGCATAGTTTTTTGCATTAAAGAATGGTGGCCTGTAGGTAGCAACACCCTCAACTATATTGCTAATTTATTATTAGACTTTAATGAACTAAAAATTTAGATTTGACAGAATCTTTATGATCTTTAAGATATAACTAAAATCCTCGTTGAAAAGAATTTGAAAACATCCACAAATAGTAGAAATAAAACAAACTAACCTCTTAACCAAAATGTTGGTTGGATTGGATATTCAAGAGGGGTGAATTGAGTTACAACTTAAAATTTCTACTAAAATATTTAGAATAAAGATCCCCCAATATTGAAACATTCAAGTTAATTAAGGCAGAAGAGATATATATGTTCATTTGGTCAATATGTTTCGGAAAGGGTGATAATTCCTTAGTTGAATCAGTGTAAAACAGTTCTTCAACTTTTGAAACAAGTTTACTTAATTAAAAAACTACACTCACTAACCAAAACTAACTATCAAGGTATGTATAAAAACTATTTTCAATTTTTTTTAAAATAACGACTAGTTGAATATAGAAAAATCCGAGTATAACTAAATATAGTACATATAAAAGATACACAAGAGTTTTAGTCTCAAACTAAGACTTAATTATCTCCACTTGGGTATCAGCTTCCACCAAGGAGTTTATATTGAAAATAAACTTGATACACAACCTGTATTGTGTTTTACAATAGTTTGCAAAAACTTTCTAGGGTTCACACCCTCTACTATAGTTCTTTGTATGAAAAATAAACAATACAGAACACACATTGTCTCTTCTACAGTTATCTGTGGGAATCAAGGTGTAAGTGAAGTGTGATTTGAGGACTTTTATTATCCTCTATTTAATCACATGAGACAATGTGTGTAAAACAAAAACACACTTATCATTGGTGTAAAATAAAATAAAATAGTCGATAAAAAGTATAATATTGAGTTTAAAAGGATCTAGGTATTTGTAGTTAAGATCTTGACTCCTTTGTGTGAAGAAATTGTAGTTTGAGTATTTCGTTGAACGTTTTTCTTGAAATAGAGTGTCGCAACTCTAGTTTCTAGGATTTTTGCTTCATGATTGGACAAAGAGTTGATGAAGGACATAAGATGTAAATTTTATCTCTCAAATTATCTTCGAGATGCTTCTATGTTCACAATGTGAATGCTGGATGGTTCTTTGTTGATATCGCAAATAAGTTCTTTATTATACATTTTTCTTCTTCACACATGTATACATCCAGACATCCACACTACTTTTCTTCCTCGTTATTCTTTTTTATATTTGATCTCTGACAATAGGAATGAGTAAATCATGTGCAGTCATCCCCATACCTTTTATTATTTCCCGATACAGTCTCTTGATATGTTTTCAATCATCATTAATTAACGTAAGAAGCATTAAAGATAAAAAATATGACCGTTAGAATAATATTAAGAATTTGACATAGTATGGAAGGGTAGGAATATGTAGACTAGTAATGGTAGTCTTTACAATGGTAGGATTAAATAGTAGGTGTGCATCAATAGCCTTCGTGGGGACCTTCTCACCAGTAACCTTCAACGGTAACCTTCAGCGGTGGCCATGAATCTATAAACTTTCCTCGGTGACCTTACATCGATGACCATGCATCAGTGACCTTGCATCATTTACCTTGTATTGGTGACCTTGTATCAGTGACCTTTTATTCATAGAGAAATTTTTCATTGTAAGATTAAACAAGAGAGTAGTGAGATTAAAAGTACATAGTAATTACTTTGATATAAACATGATTTCGAATTATCAAAACGTGATCGGGGATTATTAAAACAGGTGTGTTTAACTGTAATGTTTTGCTGAAGTAGGAGGATATCCCAATAAATAATTTTCTTTGAATGTATGAGCTCTAAGTGTAACAACCCAAGTAAATAAAGAATACGACATTTTCACATTTATCCATATTTATGAATAAAATATTAATATTACTTCAATGGGGATGCTATTCTCGATGACGTACCCAATACGCAACAACGAGTTTCCTGGAAATCTTACGTTGCGCTCTAATAATAAAATATTATTATTTTAATTGGTAGTTAACCCCTAGCCATTGTAATGGCGGGAATGAACAGAACTAACTACCAGATGATTATATATGTTTATAAAATATTTTTACATTTTACAATAAATGTTAGAGGATTAAAAATGCGAATGAATCGAATTTTAAGCATAAACATTATAATATTCTTTAAAAGGTCGATTAACCGCCTTTTGATGGAGAAAATTTTAAATCCACTTTTTGGAAATTTTATGTGTTATATTTGACAAAATAAAATTCTTCTTTAGAATCGGGGCATCACAATTTACTTTGTGTAAATTTTTGGTATTTTTCCGATAAAGTTCATTTTTAATGAATAGTGAAAAATGTTTTATTTTAATTCAACATCTCCATTTAATCTAATTTATTCAGATGATTAGATTATCTTTTGAATTGTTTTTAAAGTGAAATTTGAATATAATTTTACCATTTAATCCAATAGTGGTCATTGGAATTAATTTCACTTTGAAATTGGACTTAAACTAGTGTCAATCTTTTAATAGATATTGTTT
This sequence comes from Viscum album, assembly GCA_963277665.1. NCBI lineage: Eukaryota > Viridiplantae > Streptophyta > Magnoliopsida > Santalales > Viscaceae > Viscum > Viscum album. The sequence continues at coordinate 831,192,883 of OY728119.1, read as the reverse complement.
GTTAAAAACATGCTATTTGTTTTGATAGCGGGAATTAATTACAAAATTAATTAATGAAACATATTTGTTTTGAATTTTTTAAAATAGACATCAATTTTGAATTCGGAATACCAAATATAGATTAGGGTGAATTTTTTGTATTTTTCTGAAAAACGTCAATTTTTTATGAATAGTGAAACCACTAAGTGGTAGTTTAAAAACTGATTTTTCGTTTAAATGAAACTTTACCACTTTTGTGATTTGAATTTAAAAAATCTGACATACATGGTTGTCATTAGGATGTAAAATGTGGTTCAATGGGATTAAAATAATTTTTTGGTGAATAATAACTTTTAAGTTTTTAATCGTGAGTAGAGGTAATTAGTGTAATTTAAGGTAAAAATAATGTTTTAATAATATGAAATGACATAGACACATGTCCTACCCTCATTTTATGTGTCATGTCATACCAAGACAATCCATGGGTCAACATGGGGACCCCATGGAGCCACTTTGGTTGGAATATGACATAAATAACTTTTTATTTTAAGTTAAAATAAAAATGTCACAAGCATGAGTTGTTTTACTAAAACAATTTGTAAATGGGGTTAGACAAGTCATATTTTTTATTATAAATATTCATTAAAAGGATAAATATATTTCCTACATCATGATATTTTTTCTTATAATTTTTAGACATTAAATAAATTTAATTATTTATGACATCATGATCATGCAGCGATTACCTCATTAATAAAGCATTTAAATAAAATGAAAAGATAATGTTAAAACTATCACTTAAACATGTACAAGACATATTGGATGATAATATTTAGAACCCTTACCACCATATCCTCAAAATAAATCAATGTGATACCTTTAAAATCCGAAACTAATTTGAAAATAAAGTAACATTTTGTAACTTTCCAAGAGTGCCCCTCCTCTCCTCTTATAAAAGGCCCCCACCTCTACCACCATACCCACACGTCTCAAGCGTTTCGCTCTGCCAACCCCTACCCATTTAATCTCTCCAAATCCCTCTATTCATCATTGAAGCCTCACTTTGGTCATAATCCTTCCCAAGGAAGCCATTGAGCTTAAATCAAAGAGATTTACGCGATTTAAAGGTAATGTCTTCCCTTGTGTTCTTTTGTTTTATTTTTCTTCTCCAAACCCCTAAACTCTTCTTATTACTTTTTTTGTAACAAAACCAGTATATTTAATATAATAGGATGTTTTTATAAGAATTATTCAAGCTACACTTTCACACACCTTCGTCTAATGGTTGAAGAACATACTGTTTCAGTGGTTGGTGATTTTCTGCCTCACGAAACGATGATTGTTCAATATTCTTTTAACACCTTTAAAGGTGGCCATTATGATGTCACTGTATTTTATATATGATATATATGTAATTTATGTTTACTATATTCTTCTGTATTTTATATTTAAAACATACCTTTATTCTTTTCATGTTGTGAAAATGCGATAATTTCATACGAGGAAGTGTGGACTACCGCCCCCTCAAGTTATGTGACTCGTTCATGCAATACATGGAACATATAAAGAATGAAAATAATGAACAAATGTGACCTATATAACATATATATTATACTGTAATTATAATATATATATATATATCTCATTTATTTTTAATTCCATTAATATGAAAAAAAATTGAAAGTAGCGTTCATGCGTACGTACGGCCTACCGTCTCCATGAACGGTGCTTTTCATTTTTTTATCTCCAAATGTTATGGAATATTATAAAATGAATATTTACTGGATATATATGATATTTTAATCATTAATACTACTCTTTAAATGATTTAATTATAACTACATGGGAATTCATTTTCAAACAAGTTCATTTTTTTACTCATGTACCAAACAACGGCAAAAACATCTGATATGAACTAACATTATAAAACAATTATTATAACAATATAATATGTGATATGAACTGAATAATAATCATTAAAGGAGGTCCTTAAGTAATTATAAATTTACCAAAGTTTATTATTCAGGAATATACACAAACGAACAAGACAAGTCGGACTTGAGGTAAGGGATCCTACCCCTCTCTTTCTTTTTAAGTACACTCTTTTATGTCACTCCTTTTAAGCTAATATTTCTTATTATTGGGATGCTCTTTTATATTACCTCTACTATACTTATTATGTTCATATGGTGAGAGACCCTATTTTCTCTCATCAATCCATTTTGGATGTTTTGAGTGGCGCCGTTTGGCTGCCGAATTTTCGTAAGAGATCCAACCTCTCTCTTTAATTTTAAGTACTCTCTTTTATGTTATTTCTTTTAAGCTCATATTTCTTATGTTTGGGGATGTTAGTTTATATTCATAATACTATGATTTATATGTTCATATTATGATAGACCCTATTTTATCTCATAAATTCAATTTTGGAAGTTTTAAGTGGCGATGTCAGGCTGCCAAGTTTTCGTAAGGGATTTTTCATCTCACTTTTATTCCTGTGACATTTATGCTACGTTAGCCACTATTTACGTTGAGTGGTGTATGTACTGCCCATTATTATACACTTTTTGTATTATAATTTCATTTATGGGTATTTACATCTTCATTGTATGACCCTTCTTCCATGGGGTGTACGTTTCAAATGTTACCCAAGTTGGTAAGGGAACCTTTCACCCTCCTCTTTTTAAAAGACTTCTTTTGTTATTTCTTTTAATTCACATACTATTATGTTGGGATATGTTATTCTATATCCTTATTGATGTAAAATTTATGTCCAAGTGATGAGATACCCTTTTTATCTCTCATCAACTCTTTTTATGAATTTTGAAGTGACGCTGTTAGGCTGTCAAATTTTTACAAGGAAACTTCTTAACCCAATTTTGATTCTTTGCGATAAACTTTTACTCCTTAAATATGTCGTTCTATGAATATGTGTGAATGTCTTATGATTGTTTTACACTTAATATCCACTTATATTTGGTGTATTCGTTTGTCACACATAATTATGTAATTGATTTATCCATAATCCAAGGATTCCGTCTTTGTAAGGGACATTGTCTCAATCTCCTTTCATTGAGGAATATTTTGTTTTATACAAAAATTTATTTTATACGGTGTATAAACCCCTTTGACTTTTAATTTATTCAAAATGAATATTTTTATACTAAGAATTTTACTAAACTACAAAAAGGAATGTTTTTCCTGTCATACGTATGCGGCGAAAACGGCTTCTCCGCCACCATGACCATTATTTGAGTTTCAGCTTCCTCTACAAGCCATAAGTTTTTTGAATGAAAAATAAATACCATGTTTTACTCCTATTTTATTTTGGTATTGAAAATGGTTTTCATAATTTTTTTATATCAATGTGTTTTATTGATATCTTGTGATTGAAAAGTGGAAATGTTATGATTCCTTTATACATATTTTATGTGATACGATTATGTTATGGTTCTAGGGCATTATTATGAAGACCGTTGGTTATTTGATAAAATAAGGGTGGGTGAGCCCGATATAGCTCTCCAATGCATTGGGTAACGTGAATGGGTTAAACGTTATGGTTTCTATGAAGAGATTTAGGGAATATACTGTAATGGATATTCCAAATGTAACCAGGAGGGTTACTCCCTACCCAAGAATGTTATGAATGACACAAGTTACCTTTATGCCTTATGATTTCTATGATTTATTCCTGATTTGATGAGGTATGTTAAAATTATTATGTTTTATGAGTAAATTATGATTTTGTACATGGACTAATGTTTTCTTTTCATACTTTAATATCCCTTACTGAGCTTTTTAGGCTCATCCAATGTTTTTGAAATGTTTTTCACAGGTCAAGGGAAAGGTGCATGTTATGATGATAGTGTCAAGGAAGTGTCAAGAAAGAATCCATGTTTTATTTTATAAATCTTTTCGTTGATGGGGAAAACGAATACAATCTTTTATGTAACAACATTGTTTAAATGTGGATTGTAATTCAGGATTTATGATCTAATTCTCTAAAACACTAAACCTGAAAAGATCCTCAATGTGAATTATTCATTTAATTCAATATTAAGTAAGGTTTATGTCCGGGGCCTTATAGTTGGTATCAAGGGTCGGTTTAGACAACTTTAGGGATTATGAGTTTTTGTTAGACATATGATTAGTCCCTATATCTATTATTTCAATTAAATCATTGTTTTATAACTTTTTTCAGGTCACGTAATGGATGTGACGAATGGAATGGGAAGGATCTCAAACGACATTCCTATTTCTTCCTGATGACATGCTTGCAATAATTATTGTAGAGTCATGTTCGTAAGATTGTGAAACATTTTCTTACATACAACTCACTTGAAAGTAGTTGTTTGAGATTTCAAACACCTCCACTATACCTCATTATCATAGTGGATCATGGGTTGTATTTAGACAAATACAAATTTCACAATATTCTCATATTTTCAAGAAATGTAAATATTATCAAGGTATTTTCAAATATTTTACCTTATTAGAAGAATTTGAAGCATATTATGATTTTGAAAATGGTGCTGAGGAAGGAGACCCTTGCGCTACCTATTTATATTTGATTTTAAAATATATTCTCTCAGCACATACTTATGGTATTTTAAAAGGACCAATAATATAAAGTTTCAACTCAAATTCTGTCCGACTATTTTAGAGAAATCATGTTTTATCAGATTTTTTGGAATTATATGTTATACATGATTATTTTCCAAAACTGTTTTTCTGTGAACACCCATATGACCCATGCTGTACAAGGTGTATTTTGATGGAGGAAGCAAGTGATTTTGAAGGATCTATAAATCATTGTTTTAATGCATGGGAGTTCTACCTACGTGAGCAAGATGACGATGAAACCGAGTGGACGCCATGATTAAGGTATGATGTTATTCATTTTGGGAATCGTTTTATTTTATCTTATGGTGGGGAAATAAGACGTCAAAGATTAAGATTTTGAGATCGTAATGAATTTGGATGAAAATGAGAGGTATAAGGAAACTATTGAGGTTAAAACATGTTAGGGTTATTTTTGGAGGTTTATTAAAAGGACAACACACATAATGTGTGACAACCGTCGCGTCGGACAAAGCTGCGGGAGTCGAACCCACAACCAAAGTGTGACTAGTATATATCGTCTACCACTAGACTACATGAAGTCCATGGTTAGTATGACTTATTATTTTTAGTTAGATGAATTCATGAATTAAGAGTAAGTTTATTTTGTGTTTTCTATAGAAATTATTAACCTATCATGGAGGATATGTGATTAGGTTAATTACTTTTCAATATGAGACTTTAAGAGCAACTGATGTTATTTGAAGATAAGTGTTAATTTTTACCTTGGAAGACTATGTGATTAAATCGTTCAAATATTTGGGTTTCAATCTTAGTTTGGTATACTTTGAAGAATTTTATGGACAAATTTTTTATTGAATGGTCTTTGTTGAACTTTTGGTATTGTTTGAAAAAATTTGGAGATTAAGAATAGATTTTTTTATAAATGATTATATTTTTTGCGTATTATCTGATCTCATACTAACCTTTTAGGTTTTAGTTTTGGTTAAGGACTAAAGACATGGGATGTATATAGTTCTCTTTTGTGGATTAGGTGATTCTGTAGTAGTTGATTATAGCTCCCTTAATGTAAAAAAGTCTTCCTAAATACTCATCATTTGGGGAAAGTACGAGTTTGTGTAATAAATCTAGTAAAAGATGAAAGTCAACATGACAAGTAAGTATGTTTCCTTAAGATCAAAAATAAATTCCTCAATGAAAAGTAACTTAAAATCAAAATGATTTCTATTAATATTTCCTATGGGGGAATCGAATACCGTTTAACCCACCACAAGTATGTGATTTTCTTGTGGTTAAGTTCTACTAAACATGTTTTCTTTCACTCTCCCTCAGAACATGACCCTTTTTTCCCTCCATATCCATGTTTTCCTACATGGAATCCTAGTATGGGTTAACTCAGGCGATCTTTGTACTTATCTTTATTTATTTTAAAGTGATTGTTTTACTGACTCTTGTTCCGATGTGGGATTTCCAATGAAGTTTCCAAGCCCAATTTTAAAATTGTGAGGACGCAATTCCCAAAAGGGGGGAAGGATGTAACACCCCAGGTAAATAAAGAATACGAATTTTCACATTTATCCATATTTATGAATAAAATATTAATATTATTTTAAATGGGATGCTATGCTCGATGGCGTACCCAATACGCAACAACGAGTATCTTGGGAATCTTACGTTACACTCTAATAATAAAATATTATTATTTTAAATGGTAGTTAACGCCTAGCCATTGTAAAATAGGGAATGAATAGAAATAACTAAAAAATGATTATATATGTTTGTCAAATATTTTTACTTTTTACAATAAATGTTAGAGGATTAAAAATGCGAATGAATCCAATTTTAAGCGTAAACATTCTAATATTCTTTAAAAGGTCGATTAACCGCCTTTTGATGAAGAACCTCTTTTAAATCCAATTTTTGAAAATTTTTTGTGTTATATTTGACAAAATATAATTCTTCTTTAGAATTGGGGCATCAAAATTTACTTTTTGTAAATTTTTGGTATTTTTCCGATAAAGTTCATTATTAATGAATAGTGCAAAATGTTGTATTTTAATTCAAAACCACTTTTTAATCTAATTTATTTATATGATTATATTATCTTTTGAATTGTTTTTAAAGTGAAATTAGAATATTTTTTTACCATTTAATACAATATTGGTAATAGGAATTAATTTCACTTTGAAATTTGACTTAAACTAGTGTCAATCTTTTAATAGATATTGTTTCTTAAAAACACGCTATTTGTTTTGACAGCGGGAATTAATTATTAAATTAATCAATGCAACATATACATTTTAAATTTTTTAAAATAGAAAACATTTTTGAATTTGGAAAATAAAATATGGCTTAGGTTGAATTTTTGGTATTTTTCTGGAAAACTTCAATTTTTGATGAATAGTGAAACCACTCAGAGGTAGTATAAAAACTGATTTTTCGTTTAAATGAAACTTTACCACATCTGTGATTTGAATTTGAAAAATTCTACAAACATGGTTGTCATTAGGATTTAAAATGTGGTTTAATGGGATTAAAATAAATTTTTGGTGAAAAGTAACTTTTATGTTTTTAATCGCGATTAGAGGTAATTAGTGTAATTTAAGATAAAAATAATGTTTTAATAATATGAAATGACCTAGACACATGTAATACCCTCATTGGATGTGTCATGGACGACCAAGAAATTCCATGGGTCAATTTGGGGACCCCATGGAGCAACTTTGGTTGGAATATGACATAAATAACTTTTTATTTTAAGTTAAAATAAAAATGTCACATGCATGAGTTGTTTTACTAAAACAATTTTTAAATGGGGTTATACAAGTCATATTTTTTACTATAAATATTCATTATAAATCTAAAAAGATTTCTTACATCATGATTTTTTGTGTTTTATACAATAAATTAATTATATTATTTATGGCATCATGATGATGAAGCGATTACCTCATTAATAAAGGATTTAAATTAAATGAAAAGATAATGTTAAAACTATAACATACACTTGTAAAAGACCAATCGGATGAGTATATTTTGAACCCTTACCAGCTTATCCTATAAATACATCAATGTGGGACCTTTAAAATCCAAAACGCATTTGCAAATAAAGCAATATTTTGTACCTTTCCAAGAGTGCCCCTCCTCTCCTCTTATAAAAAGCCCCCACCCACACCACCTTACCCACACCTCTCAAGCCTTTGGCTCGGACAAACCCTACCCATTTCATCTGTACAAATCCCTTTATTCATCATTGAAGCCTCACTTTGGGCAGAATCCTTTCCAAGGAAGGCATTGAGCTTAATTCAAAGAGAGTTACCCGATTTAAAGGTAATGTCTTCCCTTGTGTTCTTTTGTTTTATTTTTCTTCTCCAAACCCCTAAACTCTTTTTATTACTTTTTTTTTGTAAAAAACCAGTATATTAAATATACTAGAATGTTGTTATAAGAATTATTCGAGCTACACTTTCATACACCTTCATCTAGTGGTTAAAGAACATACTGTTTCTATGGTTGGCGATTTTCTACCTCACGAAACAATGATTGTTCAATAATCTTTTAACAGCTTTAATGGTGGCCATTATGATGTCGCTGTATTTTATATATGATATATATGGTATTTATGTTTAATATATTCTTCTATATTTATGTTCACTATATGGTATTAATTTTTACTATATGCCTCTGTATTTAAAACGTACCTTTATTCTTTTCATGTTGTGCAAATGCAATAATTTCATATGAGGAAGTGTGGACTACCGCCGCATCAAGTGATGTGACTCGTTCATGCAATACATGGAATGTATAAAGAATGAAATTAATGAACATATTTGACCTATATAACATATATATTATACTGGAATTATAATATATATATATATATCTCATTTATTTTTAATTCCATTAATATGACAAAAAAATGAAAGTAGCGTTCTTGCGTACGTACGGCCTACCGTCTCCATGAATGGTGCTTTCCATTTTATTATCTCCAAATGTTATAGAATAGTATAAAATGAATATGTACTGTATATATATGATATTTTAATCATTAATAATATTCTGTAAATGATTTACTTATAACTACATGGGCAATCATTTTCAAATAAGTTCATTTTTTTACTCATGTACCAAACATTGGCAAAAACGTCTGATATGATCTAACATTATTAAACAATTATTATAACATTATAATATTTGATATTAACTGAATAATAATATTTAAAGGAGGTCCTTAATCAATTATAAATTGACCAATGTTTATTATTCAGGAATATAAACAAACGAACAAGACAAGTCGGACTTGAGGTAAGGTATCCCACCCCTCTCTTTCTTTTTTAACTACACTCTTTTATATCATTCCTTTTAAGCTAATCTTTCTAATGATTGAGTTGTTATTTTATATTAATCCTACTGTACGTTTTCTGTTCATATGGATACCCTATTTTCTCTCATCAATCCATTTTGGATGTTTTGAGTGGCGCTGTTAGGCTGCCGAATTTTCATAAGAGATCAACCTCTCTCTTTCTTTTTAAGTACTCTCTTTTATGTCATTTATTTTAAGCTCATATTTATTATGTTTGGGGATGTTTGGTTATATTCCTCATACTGTAATTTTTATGTTCATATTATGAGAGACCCTATTTGATCTCATAAATCCATTTTTGGAAGTTTTAAGTGGCGCTGTTAGGCTGCCGTGTTTTCGTAAGGGATTTTTCATCTCACTTTAATTCTTGTGACATTTATGCTATTTTTTCCACTATTTACATTGAGTGGTGTATGTATATCCCATTATTATAAACTTTTTTTATTATAATTTCATTTATGGGTATTTACATCTTCATTTTATGACTCTTCTTCCATGGGGTGTACGTTTCAAAAGTTACGCAAGTCGGTAAGGGAACCTTTCACCCTCCTCTTTTTAGAAGACTTCTTTTGTTATGCCTTTTAATTCACATACTATTATGTTGGGATATGTTATTCTATATCCTTATTGATGTAAATTTTGTGTCCAAGTGATGAGATACCCTTTTTATCTCTCATCAACTCTTTTTCTGAATTTTGAAGTGATGCCATTAGGTTGTCGAATTTTTGCAAGGAAACTTCTTAACCCAATTTTGATTCTTTGGGATAAACTTGTACTCCTTGAATATGTCGTTCTATTAATATGTGTGAATGTCCTTTTATTGTTTTACACTTAATATCCACTTATATTTGGTGTATTAGGTTGTCACACATAATCATGTAATTGATTTATCCTTAATCCAAGGATACTGTCTTTGTAAGGGATATCGTCTCAATCTCCTTTCATTGAGGCATATTTTGTTTTATAAACAAATTTCTTTTATATGGTGTATAAACCCCTTTGAATTTTCATTTATTCAAATGGAATCTTTTTTTACAAAGCATTTTACTAAACTAAAAAAAGGAATGTTTTTCTTGTCGTACGTATGCGGTGACAATGACTTCTCCGCCGCCATGACCATTATTTGAGTTTCAGCTTCCTCTACAAGCCATAACTTTTTTTTGAATGAAAAATAAATACCATGTTTTACTCTTCTATTATTTTGGTATTGAAAATGGTCTTCATAATGTTTTTATATCAATTTTTTTATTGATATCTTGTTATTGAAAAGTGGAAATGTTATGTTTCCTCTATACATGTTTTGTGTGATATGATTATGTTATGGTTCTTGGGCATTATTATGAATATGGGTGGTTCCATGATAAACTAAGGGTGGGTGAGCCCGATATAGCTCTCCAATGAATTGGGTAACGCGAAGGGGTTAAACGTTAAGGTTTCTCTGAAGAGATTTAGGGAATATACTGTGATGGGTATTCCAAACGTAACCAAGAGGGTTACTCCCTACGTAAGAATGTTATGAATGCCTCAAGTTACCTTTATGCCTTATGATTTCTATGATTTATTCAATATTTGATGAGGTATGTTAAAATGCTTATGTTTTATGAGTAAAGAATGATTTCATACAAGGAAAAATGTTTTCTTTTCGTACTTTTATATCCCTTACTAATCTTTTTATACTCATCCCATGTTTTTGAAATGTTTTTCACAGGTCAAGGGAAAGGTTCTTGTTATGATGATAGTGTCAAGGAAGTGTCAAGAAAGAATCCATGTTTTATTTTAAATATGTTTCTGTTGATGGGGAAAATGAATACCATCTTTTATGTAACCACTTTGTTTAAATGTGGATTGTGATTCATGATTTATGATCTAATTCTCTAAAACTCTAAACCTGAAAAGATCCTCAATGTGAATTATTCATTTAATTCAATATTAAGTAAGGTTTAAGTCCGGGGCCTTATACTAAGTGTTTGTAGTGATTCCATTTAAACTCACTAATACTCCTCATATCATTGTGGACATGATGAATAGAGTATTTTGGGATTACCATTAATTATTCTTTTTTGTATACATTGATGAAATTACTATTTACTCTGAATGAAATGGGTAACATGACAAAAATGTAAATACTGTACTAAACATTTTTAGAAATGAAATGTTATTTGAAAAGTATAGTAAATTTTAGTTTTAGTTGGATAATGTAAATTTTTTAGTGAATATTATCACCAACAAAGGGATATTTGTGGGTCCTTAAACCACTAAGTCAATTAAAATGTTTCACATACCAATATCTATTATAGAAATACATTGTTTCCTTGGATAAACTAGGTACTATTGTCAATTTTTGAGAAAATTATAATGATTATCAATGCCATTAAACAATATTAATAAAAATTAAGACACATTTATCAAGACCAATTAATCTTAAGAATGATTTAAAGAGCCTAAGAAGAGGATAATCACTACTCTTGTACTCATATAACCCATTTGTGTGTAAGGATTTGAGATATAAAGTGATGCATCCAAAAGGGGATTGTCTTGTTAACTCATTCAAGATGAAACATTTATTACCTATGACTCTATCTAATTAATGATCCATGAGAAGATATATCTAACCCATTTTATATAATTGGATACAGTGTTCGTCACATTGATGATTTGGTGACATTATCATTAAAGGGGGAATTGTGAAAAATATAAAATTCAAGAATGCCTCAAGTATATATTAACTAAAAAGCTGTTGAATATGTGACAATGAAGGTGGATAGATCAAATAAATGATTATTATTGTTTAATACATTATGATTTTTGTAAGGAAAACAATGTGGAATCGAATCTAAGTATAAAGGATCACAAAACACTATACATGGTTCGGATTGAAAGTTATCCAATCTTCTTGGAAATGATAATGATATATATAGAGATGATACACAGAACCTAATCATACCTTGATCAAAGGTATTATAGATTCTATATTCTATATATGAAATAGGATTCATAGAAATATAACGAGTTTCTATAGAATATGGTTTACAATATTCCATTGTTTTGTTTTAGTAAAGATGGATTAATTAGTTTTAGAACCTGGATTTGTGTCTTCTCAAAACCATAATTAAAGTGGGAACTTATAAATGATATGAATAGATAAACCTACTCAATTAATTAAATAAGTACTAATTTTTATAGATATTTGAACAGAAAAATATCCTCGGATAACATGAATATGATTATTTTGGAGTCTGTATCTCAATGCTTGGTATGGTAACAAGTCAATGCAGAATGAAATATGTTTAATGGTATGATGTAACCACTTCCCATACCCATATGAAAATTGGAAAACATAACCATATATTTCATCATAGTACTACCAATAAAAATAAAGCAAATAATTTCATCTTGGTTTAAGTCAATGTTTTTACAATTTCTGCACATTTCATATCATTCAAATAATATTTATCCCATGAACAACTTCCAAGATATTCCTATGGGATATTGTAAAACATCATGGTGTTTGAAACATTGATGTATATGCACGGGTTCTAATGTTTACCTCGAGGTTTTGGAGAATGATTTAACATTTATTGGATACCGAATTGAGATTCAATAATATATATCTACCTCAAAATTATTTAATATCCTAAATAGACCATTCAATATTTGGAGGATATACTAGGATCATATTCAATTGATTTACATGAATTTTTTGACTGACACCTTCCACTAGAAGTGTTCTCATTTAATATTAGTTTATATTCTAGAATTTAAATGGAACCTTATGATCCTCAATTTGGAAATAGGTGTTGGAAATTGATGTGACACGATGATGTTGGAGAGAAAAATGTGATGGGAACTGATATTATCCAAGATATTGTAGAGATGGATCAATCAATTTAGTGACCAATGAAATCAACATTAAGTCAATATAAAATCTATTAATAAAATCATATACAAGTCCAAGAGGTTGAGGTTGGAGAATAATTGTTCCCTCATATATCATTAGGGAATAACGTCACGTGTTTTGGGAAGAATGGAATGCTTATTCTTATACACATCATCCCCTATGAGAACAATGATAACATCAGAGTATTGTCTTAACAAATTACACTCCCAACTATCCAATAATATTTACATGATGTGTTATATGTATCCTAATTTAGGAATTAGATACTAGAACCCTCACTTGTTGTGAATCCTTGGGTGGTACTATTTGATAATGATCATTTATATGAGGAGAAATTGGTGAATATATAAGATTGTATTGAAAAGGTTCAATGAAACAAGGAAACTCAAATGGTTGGGGTGTCATGATAGAACCACATGTTTTAGGAAGCAGTATGAGAACAAGAATATATGATGAAATAGAAGTACCCTTATCTATTTTTGTTTATTTTAATTTACAGTGTAAAGTTTTAGAATGGGGGTGGGGATTGTAATGAACAAAAAATTTAATGATGGATTTCCCTTTTTTGAATAATGAAATTCATTATTAAGTAATCTAGTATAAAAAAACATGTACTACTTTAGTTTATTTGTCCCATTATTTGTTCTGTGGAAATTTAAATGACTATTAAGAATCATAACCATTTTTAATATAGAGTTTCTATAGTGGCCATCAAAATTAGTCTATTAATGTTTATGATAAAGTAAATTTGATAAAAATAATATAAATAATGGACTTAAATAGTAGGATCACAAACAATGAATCCCATTTAACATATTTTAGGAGATAGATAATAGCACATGTCTTTTCCCATAACCATGAACAAGTGAATATTCAAAAAAATGCTTGAATGAAACTATTTATAGGATATGTTCAAGATCATTGAGGTCACAACCCAAACCCTATTCACCGAACCACCCCATTAAAATCCAACCATCACACACCATACCCTCTAGTCATTAACTAGAGAAAAAAGGGTTAGATATCTATACCATAAAGGACAAAATTATTTTAATTTCATTTTATGTAAAATATGATCATATTTTACCCATGTACATATTACATTGTTTTAAATGATAGAATAATGAGTTTGATAAGAATTAGAATTTTATATGACAAAACAACAACTATATGTTTGGGAAATATATCGTTTCAATAAAGATAATAATTTTAATAAATTCATGTAAAATTAATGAAAATATTATTTTAATAAAATACTATTATGAAAAAAATATTTGATAGATATAAATGATAATATAATTTTATGAAGTCAAAAAAATTATATTGGCTAGAAATTTGTTATTGTCAAAATAATGTTTTTTTCAATAAATGTGGATATTTTAATTAAATGTTTAAAATCTTATATTTATATATGTATATTGATAAACAAATATTATTTTTGGAATTTTGTCAAAAAAATACCCAATGGTTATTTTTTAGAATTTTTCTAAGATAGTCGAATATTCAGGTAAAAATTAAATGTGGACAAATATATTGTGTGCATTATGATATCATATTGACCAAAATGTTATGTTATATATTCAAAAAAATTATACATGGATAAATATATTTTCCACTTAAATAATAATATATCTTTTGGCCAGTTTAATGATTTTCTAAACTGTTAATGAATCCCCCAAACATATACTATATTTTATTGTTTTAATATCAATTATTTATAAACATTAGAAACTTTAAAATAAAAAATGTTATTATTTTAATTATATATGTCCTTAAAATTTTAAATTTATTAAAAATACTTCAATTTATAAAGAATGATTCTCAAAACCCATGGTAATGTTTGTGTTTTCGATTACATTGTCATATAGATTCCAAAACCTATCTTTTTAAATTAGTAAAGATTTGCCCTTTATTTTTCTACATAAACTATCCCAAACCTCACTTAATCTTAAATGAGAACCCTTTTTAATGACATTAAAATATATTTTCATCTAAATACTCATCCCATGTTTCCCCCAATCACTTAATAAGCTCCTCCAAATATTTTAGAAGAGTCCTCTCAAGGTAGAGGATTCTCTCGATATCCTCCTAATTCTAGTACCTTCATTTTATTATGCCTATAATATCCTATTTTTCATGTTCATATATGTTCATATACATCCCTCATAGTAAAAATATTATTTAATAGTAATTATATATCCCCTTTAATAACATTATTCTCTTCTATTAATATTTATGTGCCACCGTTATACTGCCGAAATAATCAATGGTTTTTCCGTGTCGAAAATTCTTGTAGTGAATACCCATCCCATTTACTCTAAATGGTATTAATCTTGATGAAATTATACTTTATTTATTATGAAATTCTATTTATTTAACCCAAACTCTTAAATAGTGGTATTAAATGTATTAAAATAATATCTTATGTTGAATGATCTATGTGTAACATTTATGCATGTATATAATTTGAATATGATTTGTCTGAAATTAATTATATAATCCTCCAATTCAATTGTAAATGTTTTAATATCATGAGATTCCATGTATAGTGTGTTAGATATTTTCCAAGAATGTAATCTTGTGTTTTCCTTGAAGTTATCCTCGTATTATGTTTATGATGCCATTATTTACATTGTTTCCACATTCTTATGTTTTTTAATGCAATCATGTTATATCATGCATCATTGATCAATAGTATGATTCTCACCCCGATTATGTTACCCTGATATTCCTCTTGGATGACATGTACTACATTACCTTACGATATGATTTTTTCATTCCCTTACTAGGCATTATATCTCACCGTTTTCTTATGTACTTACCCAGGTTATCCTATATAGTTTTAGGACTATGATATAATTTTAAGAGCATGTTAATGATGTTTTCAGTAAAATCATTGAATTTTTATTATCGGTTTTTTTAACATGTATATAATTAAAAAAATACACTACGATTCATGATCTTTCTGGATTGTATTATCTTTACATTTATGTAATAAATCATGAAATAAATTTTAATAAAGATATATTCTATCATATATTGAAGAATTTAGAATGAATAACAGGTAACTAACTAAATGTGATAGATGTTGAAAACTCATATTATCTGAGTTTGAAAAAAATTAATGATTTTTTTGAATAAGATAATTGAAAAATATTACAATATAATATGAATAAAATTTCCTAGTAAAATATAGTTTATGGTATTAACGTATATAAAAATATGATAAATTTTTTGTAGAAAAATTCAAAAACGGATGATAATTAATTATTCACATAAGAAAGTAAAGATTAATATAAATAAACCTTTGGATCTGATTCAGTCTTATATATTTTTACTAATAGAGTGTATGTATTTAAATAGAAATGATTATTTTATCTCATTTTATTGATTATTTAAATTAAATGACAGGCATTATATTTATAAAAACAATGTATAAGGATATTAGGAGGACTATGATGTTCATAAGGTGTGTATAAAAAGAATAAAAATCTCATTTTAGGAAGTTATAAATAATATATTGGTGTTGAATATACAAATTAAATGTCATAGGAATACATATAGAGACATGGAATTAAATATTAGTATAGTGCATTATATTGTCCATAAAAAATAGTGTCTTTGAATTTAAGAGAAATAGTTTTATACAAATGGATTCGGAAATGTTTGATGAATAAAGAAAATCTCATTGCTTTTAGAGTTAGGGGAATAGAACAATAAATTAAATACAATATAATTACTTTTTATTGGAATTTTAATATTTATCATTATATAATCCATTATAATAAGTATATAAATTTGATTTATTTTTAAGTGTTTACTTGTCCTTATATAATCAATTTGAAAGGTATAATCCTTGGAATACTTGAGCATCATGAAGTGGATGAAATGTGTTTTTAATATTCATAAAACAAGGGGGATTTTAATTTTAGAAAAATAAATGGAAAATTAAGTTAATAATGATCACATTAAAATAATTTTTCGCAAATTTTAGAAATATATAAAAAAATATAATTCAGTTCAAGATAATGAACATAGTAGTATTTTGGGTAAACTACTAAATAGATATTTCAAAAATAATAACTGTTTTTGTAATGCAGTATAATGATGTATTTTCAAATGTTTTAACAATGAAGAACAAAATTGTTTGGTTTATTTGATGCCAAAAAAATGTGGGGGCTTGCATAAATATTAATGAGCTGAATTTAATAGTTTTAATGAGGTTATATTTGAGGAATCCATAATATTAATAATTTATTTGTGAATTTAACCTACGTGACATCAATAAATATTTAATGAATCCTGTGAGGATTAAGTAAATGTGTAAAAATTTAAATCCGATTGAATAGAATAAAATTTTGGTGTTTGTTACAAGGACAACTAATAATTTTTTTTGAAAAAATACGGTATATTGAAATAAATTTAATAGAAGAGGTTAAGTGAAAATAATTATGAATATTTAAATTTAATGGGATATTTTTATGTAGAAAATTTTTATTTTGATGAAGTATTTTCTCTCATAGAAATGCTGTAGTTTTTTGTATATTTATTGTTGTAACCCGAAAAATAAGATAAAGGATATTTAAAATGGGTTATTTTATCATTTTTAATTATATATTCTTTAGATAATGTTTGTATTAATTAAAATACGGTTTTCTTACATAGATATGATATTTTATATGTGTGAATGTTAAATAAGGATTTTTATAGTTTAAATAGAACCCTATGTTCATGGTATTTAATGTTGGATAAATGTTTTATATCATTAATATATTATAAAGGAAGAGTTGAAGGAAAACATTATATTAAGGATTTATTTCAATGATATAATAATTTATAAAAATGACAATGAATTTTATTAAAAGATTATTACTTAGATGGATACTTTTTTTAATATATAAATGATTTTAAGGAATTGGAATCTTTATGTTATTTCATAAAAAATTTTGATTAAAAATACTCAAAAATAATATCAGAAAATTATAATGATGTGAATACAATTGTATTTGAATGGTACCATTGATTCTGTATCAATTTACTAAAATAAAAATTACATTTTTTTTTATATTTATTGATATGTAATTTGTTGAATGTGTTTATGAGCAGAACCAAAAATCAGGTGGATTTATTTATTTTGGGATAAGTGTATTACATGGAATATAAGCAGACATTAGAAACATTGAGTATCAAGGAATAGAAAAAAAAGAACAAGAGCCTCAGCTTAGTTCGTGATGACTCGCTAGGTGCATCCAAGAGACCCGAGATAAAATCTGAGTGGAGGCATATTTCCGAGTTACTATAGAAGTACTGTAGAAGGCACTGTAGTAGGGACTGTTCGTTATTGTAGAAACTGGAACTATTCATCCATCTGGGCCTTTGGGAAACTGGTTTGGTCCTCGGGTCCTACAAGGCTTTCAAGCCACCCAAGGCCTTCCAGCTAGTTGATTCTCAACGCCTTTAGGCCACCTTAAGGCCTTAGGGCCAACCCAAGGCCTTAGGTCCATATGAATGCAGGCCCCAGACACAATACAAAAAAGGAGTAGCCCCAGAAGAGGATTCAGAGCAGGTGCACTCACTAGAGCAGAACCAAATGGATTGTCAGAATGAGAGGGTATGGCTATGCTATTGGTACCAGAATGTGCTTGCACGGGAAGCCTAGCTAGACGGTCATGAAAAAGGTGGAGAGTTACTATCCGGATGTAGATGCTGGGGAGGGGTAGTTCCCTGTAGATAGTCTGATTGAATTCCCTAAGACATTCAGGTCATTTAATATTTTAAGCCTACGGGCCATGTAATATCTGAGCATACGGGCCTTGTAAGGGTTCCCCCTCATCCCTTGAAATGGGGGTTATTAAAAAATCAATAAAAATGAAGACCTTCAGGCCATTCAGACTAAAGGAATAGAAAGGAACATATTTATTTGACCACATTATTAAAGTAAAGTTATAATTAATTGTATGTTTTTATAATTAAGGTTAGATTATATTGTTAAAGAGTCTATGAGAGTAAAATTGATTAAGTAGAAATTTTCAATATAAATGAATGAGAATATAATTTTTAATTTTATTTTGTTTTTCATTATTTATTAAGAGGTAAATTTTTTTAAAACATATTTCCCAAAAATGAATTATTGAAATTTAGGTGGATGATTCTAGGTCAACCACACGTCTCACAGGGTTGAGGTGTTATAAGAGACACTTTTTCTCATATTCGTTTGTTTTTTTATAAGTGGTCGGGGTGGGGAGACAATATATATTCAAATTAATCTGTTTTTTATAAAGGAGATAATTTATTAATATTGATAAATAAAGAGCTAATCATTGATCATAGTGTATTTGTATAAATAAATGAATTCTGTATGTGTGTATGATAAGATAATGTGTTTTGATGTATTTTTTGAGTTTTTATATAGGAATTAGGATTGGAAAATATGTATGGCTATTTAGTAAACAAATTATGGTAGGGTCACATAAATTAATTTAATTATTGATTTCATTGACTTTTTCGTCTTTTAGGTATTTTATAATACATTTTTCAATATTGTTTATTATATTGAGTTCAATAATGTTGGCTTAGAATTGATTAATTTATATATTATTTCTATGTATCAAAAAAAATTATGTCATCATTCTTTCAAGATGAGAAATTTAAATGAAATAGTATGATTTATTTTATTTAATTAATGCCTGATATATAAAATATTTTAAGTAATTATTGATATATTTATTTATATAAATTCAAAAGTTAGTTTTTTTGAGGCCATATATCAGCATGTTGAATAAATTTAACAATTTTAGAGATTATTTTTCTATATTTTTTTTGAGGTTTATACTGATGAATTAAATTATTTTCCTTAATGTGATTACATGGTCCACTTAGGTTTCATTTTTTTGTTAACTAAAATTTCATACAATATTTAAATAAAAAATAATCAAAATTATTGATTGACATGTTTGAGAATTCATATAAATATTTTTATTCAGTGAAAATTTAACATTTATGGGATATAATTTGTTTGGGTGTTGAAGGATGAAACTAAATTATGGTGGGAGACTGAACGTCTTAGCTAATATTTTAATTAATGATGATTTTTTATAGTTTCCAAAAATTTCATGGTATTCATAAAAACCGATGTTCAATAAAAGATTTTTTATATTTTTCATTCAATATTGACATAATAAATTAATCTCTCAATAATAATAATAAATTTTAAACGCCATCTATTTAAAAAAATAGTATGTTTGATAGAGTATAAAATATGTTACAACAAGTTTAAATGAACCATGAAGATTTATTATTAAAAAATGGTTGTTATAAAAAGTCATTGAATTTTTGGATATGAATATGAGTAATTAAATTATTATATATATATATAATTATCTTAATCATAATAAATTAATTTAAAAAATCATAGGAATGAATCACTAAATTTTATATAAAGTCATGTAATGTTTTAACAATAAGTTTTCTTCTAATATAGGGTTTATTGATATTTTTGACTTAATATTATAAATAATTCCTCCATATTTAGAAAATTTATTTTATCAAAATGTTATCATATTTTAAATCATCCTATAAAAATTTTCTTAGAGTGAAATTTTGTGCTTTTTTTGAAAAGATTTATATTTTAGGGAAATGTGAATAATACTATTAATATAAAGATTCAATTTATTTTCATTGAAAATTAAAATTATGAATTTATTTTTATGTTAAATTAAAAACATTATCAATTTATTGTAAATAATTTAAAAAATATATTTAAATCATTTTTGTTCGTTATTTTGTTGTATCTTCTTTTTTGTGTGTTAAAAACATATTTTTCTAAAAACTGGTTTTCATTGTGATTTTCATAGATAAATTAAAATTAAATAATGAAACATATATGAATTGAATTACATGAAATTTAATTAGTTTTGTATACATAAATACAATTTTTAACATGGATTATTTATTGATATTTTTTGAAGAACTCAGTTTGTTTTTGAATAAAAATATCTTTTTCATGAAATACAATATATTTTATGATATAACCACGACATAAATATGATATATAAATATGTAAAACTTATATGATAAATCATGTATGATAATATAATACAAAAATAATACAAAAATAATTCACATTATATGAATTAGAATTTATTTCTTGAAAAATATAATAACCATTTCTTGTGTTGATGTTGTGCATTCCCAACACTGGAAAAGTCAATTTGGTGTCCAAAAGATGACATTTTAGAAGGAGGAAGAGTATTATGAACATTATAAAATGATATTATATTTAATTAATTATATGTAGAAATATATTTTAATTTTAGATACATATAATGAGAAAGGTATACGAATTATTGTTCGGTGACTACACAAGGTGAGAAAAGTCAAAATAACAAATTAAATAAGTTTTTACAACATAAATGTGGGTAAATATAAATATTTAACAGTAATAAATTTTCATGATGATTTAAAATAAATCATTACCATTTGAATTATTTTTTTTATTTTTTAAATTATTATAATTTTTTGAAACATTAATATTATGTTGTTTTAGTGTTTGTGAAATCCAAAGATACATTATGTAAATGATTTTAAAAATACTAAAAATATAATATTCAAATGTTTTCAGATTTTAAGGGAACTATTTAGATATCTATTATGTTTAAGGGATAATATATGTTATTATAGTTGAAAATTTTCATTTTCATGATAATTCTAAAGTCAAGATAAGATAAAAACTAAGCAAATGACCTTAAGTGTGTTTTATGTGAAATAATATATGATTAATGTTTTTAAATATCATAAAAAATAAAATAAAATTTAGAATATATATGGTAAAAAATTCCTTACCCTAATCATTTTTGAGAATATTTTTTCATTTGTAAATTTATAACCCTTTAGTATTTAAAATTTTTTGAACACAATTATGATTAAAATTAGTTAATGAAGGGGTTATACCAAAAGAAAAGGATTAAGGTTATAAATAAACCAATAAAAGATATTTTTTTCTGAAATTATATCAATATTATCCTATATTATCTTTGATTTTTTCCCACATGATTCCATTTATACACAAAAAAAGGTTTATTATATTTAATGAAAATATTTCCATGTATAGTTTTCCCCTATTATAGAAGGACGCAACCACTCCCCCATTATTCAAAAAACCTTGAGAAGTTTATATTGAAAACCCCAAAAAACCATATCTAAACATCCATATTCATGTTATAGAGTTTTTTCTATCTTAAAATGTTATCCCTATGGTGCTTAAGAAGTATTCCAAAGTAGTGTACTCTAAGAGGAGGTAATATTTTTAACTGATATCTCTCATTTTACATATAATTTTACTTCCATAAATTCAATCTTATCCATCACAGTATAATAAAATTAGTATATAACATATACTTAGATTTTATTTTGTTAATGATGTAAACAAATTCATATATTTTTATATTATATAGTGAATGAAAACACTGTTCGTGTATACTGGTGGAGTACAAGCACCACGAAGTGTTGTGTTTCATTTTTCTGAACCAACTCACATGGATAGTTATTATGATTGGATTAATAAATATATATAATAATAATGACATAGGTATGATTTAGAAAACATAATATAATACTTACCTTTTTACCCTTCTAACCATTAAGAAATGATAATGTTACTTCTGTGTATATGTGGAATACCACCTCCATGAAGAGATGTGATTTTTTTCATGTCTTCCATTCATGGGTGATTATAAAATTTCATTTGATGTATAAAATTTATCTATTTTAATATTTTTATTCTATAAAGCCTATAGTAATGACCTCTTTGACCATGATAAACCAACAATAGTCATTTTTTCCATTATAAACTGAAGATTATCAAACTTCTTGATGTCGACATACCTATTATGTACCAAAATATTTCATTTGAATAAATAAAATAAATATTTTAATTATAAAGGAATATTTAAAGATAATATTATTAAAAAATATAATAACTAACCTGTTTTTATTTTACAGGAAATTAGTGGAACATTTTAACAAGTATGAACTAATTTTAAGAGGTTTCTTAACACAATATTCATTCATTGAGATATAATTACAATTGATTGAAAATAAAATTAATTGATTATGTGTGAAATAAACTATTATATTGTTATGGTTTATATAAAAATGTCTTTTTTCTTTTTTAATATCTATATGTAATCACTTCATTGATTAATTTTAACAATAATTTTATGATCTTTGTAAGAATTATTGGCCTCAATCTTTTTTCTTTCCAACATTCCTTTTTTTATGATCTTATATAATTTTATATGGTTTATATACTTCTTATTGAAATATTATATCATGAATTAATATTTTATCATGATATTTAATGTTTTTTGTTCTCCCTTTAAAGAGATATTTATTGAAAAAATATAAAAGTAGAAATGGTTTTCATGGTCTCCATTTCATATTTTTGAGACATAATTAATGTTATACACCATGAATTAATTATATGGTGAAGTTAATACACCATGAAATATTATTGTAAAATTATTCATATAATATATGTAATTTATAGATGCATATCATATTATTTCTCCCAATGAATTATGATTTCAATGTTACCAAAGTAGTAAAGTCTATATGTTACAATATTATTTCATTTAGTGTTTTAGTGTCCCAGGGTCCTTTGTTATATTATATGATGATGATTTATTGATCCACATAATTAATAATATTTTATTTTTTATTATTTAGGTTTTAATTACTTATTTTCATCTTTACCTAATAGATACATACAATGATTGAGAAAATTAAAAAAATGAAAAGTAGACCTTGTTTTCTATGTACTCGATAATAATTTCCTTCCATATCTAATATGTTAAAATTAGTTTTATGAAATTTACTTCAAATACAATATTTTTCTCTTAAATTTTATCCATTATACCACTTTACTTTATTTATAAATTTTTAAAAAGGAATATATTTAAATATTTTCAATAATTTTATTTTTACTTTTTTAGAAAAGTTTGAAATGGATGGTTTATTTAAAATATTAAGACATGAATAAACATTTAAAACATCATAAAAAATACTTTCATTATGATGAAATTATTTATTTCTATGGTTATTTTGATTGAAAATAAATTTCACAAGATTTTGTGTATTTTTAGTTTTTAGTGGTATGGAAATCAAATGTTATTTTCCATTTTTTATGAAATATTTTTAATATTCCTAAAAATGCACTTTAGTCTATATGACAAATAATATAATTATTATTACGATTAAAATGTTCACTTTAATTATATTATATTAATGGTTATAATGATTTTATAAAGTTAATTTTAGGAGAACCATTTATTTTTAATTTGTAAATAAATTTTTGAAAGTTTAATGAAAATCATGAATCCACGTGTTTAGTTTCTTGATATGGTCCATGGAGATTATTGATGAAAAATATTGGGGAGTGTAACCAAATACTAAAGAGAATTATCCTCAAATATTATTTTTGGGTCTGTTGTATACCTCAAATTCATTGGGTAATGAGACAAAATTAATTGTATGAAGTCTACAATTTGGAGATGACAGTGTTATGTTACTCCTAAGAGATTACATAGTTAACTGATTACATGTTACTCCTAAAAATGATGGATTTAATAGGTTATAAGTTCCTACTAGGATACATGGATATTATCAAAATTTTGTTATTTACTAATTATTTTTTGATGTTCCAAGATACCTACACAATTTTTCATTTCTTATTATGGGTTCTTATGGATCCATTGATCAAGGATTTATTCCATGTGGATCATGATTGTTGACTTATATGATACTTGTCTTATGTTGAAGATTTATTCCATTTAAAATAATTTATTATCTATGTTTTATGTGTAGTAACTATCCAATTTATTCCCATTCCCATTTATTTTTTCATCATACCATTTTTTTCATCTTATGATCACTTATTACACTCATTTGATAAGACTTATGTTTTCCCTTGTTGAGCATTTGAGATAACCATTATTATGATTTTAATTTACTCAAATTATAAAAAATGAAAATAAATGAATTAAGTATTGAAATGATTAATGCATGAATAGTTTTTTGGTACTTTTTGTATATGTAATGTGAAATAATACAAGGATTGAAAATTATAAAAATGCTCACATAAATACATGTGTATTTTTATTTATGTGTTTTTCCAAATCATCTAAATTTATAAACATAAAATTTCATTGTATATGGAATTTATCAAATATATTTAGATGTTTTTTTAAGTTTTTTAGGACTAAAATTTGGACTTGATTATTGATATAGAAACAAAAATTGTAATGATTATTTTTTGTTATGTGGTTATGAGAGTAGGTTTACAGATATTATAGTTTGTATCTGTGTAGGGTTTAGATAATTTTTTAGATTATAATGTTTTCAAGATATGTTAAAATATTAGTTACGGATACCATCATGAGTTTATACATTAATTTTTTTTATATGTTAAATGGTATAAACACCCCTTTTGTGGTATTTATGTGATGTAATTTTATAGAGATAAATGATATTTTCAGATACATTTTATTAGGCTAAAGTATATGTAACATTACTGGGAATGAGGATTATTTTGGTTGAATTATATTAACTTTTGGGGATGTAATATGAATTTTATTAGATTAGCACTTAGGATAATTTGTTTTTATTGTGGTTATTTTCGATATAGGCTATATTGTTTATGGAAGTATTTAATATGAACTTATGGTGCTATTATTGACTTTTGGATGATAATGAATTATTTTATCATATGACGGTTTATTCATATTGGGTATTTTGTTACCGTTTGATAACCATTTTTAATTCATGATATGATGAAATGATTTTCATACTTTTATATACCTCAGGGTCAATCATATGTTTTTTATAGTTATTCATGAATTAAATATTCATACTTAGCATTTGGTGTAAAATATGAGATAAAGGTGGACACCAATTTAAACAAACAAAATAAGGAGAATTTTCTTTTGGATTAAAATAAATTACTGTAGGTTTATTCCCTTATATTATTACTCATGGTTGTAAATTAATTTGTAAACCTTATCAAAACTATCTTGAAAAAATTTATTTTCTGATTACCTAAATTTATGGTGAAATTTTTGTATTTTCCATACCTTATTGATTTTTGTTTTTTAGTCATTACCTTTCTCATGATTATTAAAATTCTTGTGATCATTATTATTTATTACACTCTATAATTATTTTGAAACTATTTTTCCATCCATGACAATATTTTTACTTCCTATTAATGTTATCCTATTTGGAATCCTATTTATTTTTAATTCCAAATTACTTTTATATTTCTATTTACATATTTTCAAAAGGATGTTCTATTAACGAATTTTATATGGGTGATTTCATACAATGTATTTTCACATGTTAAAAACATGATTACTGAGATCAAGGTATAATTATGAGGACATAGTTTATTAAATGTAGGACAATTTGACAACCAGATTTTTTATAGGACAGATATATTCAATAAATTATATGAAATGAAACACCATGCTTAATGAAACCATGAAATAATATTATATAAATATAAAATTATAAATTATCCAATTAATTAGATAATCTAAATATGAGTAACCTAATTATGAAATTTATATTATATATTCCTACTCAATACAATTTTATTGATTAATACTTCAAAAATAAACACTCAATTTTTTTTAAAGTCATTTTTGAGTCAAAAATAAATTTTCATGAAAAATCGGTTTATTAGATTTGGTGACATATTATTATTATTATTATTAAAAAATTTAGAAACATAATTCAATAAAAATGATTGGTGTTTTGAAAATACTGTATCAAAAATATAATATGGTGATGTTTTGGGATTTTCTTTAAAAGAATGATTCTCAATGAATAGAGAAAATACCACTTTTTATAAAATTGAAATAAAAATTCATTGGAATTTCCTTTTATGGTTTAAATTTTATAATAAGTTAACATTATTATCATTTAGTTAAAAATAATATAAATAATTATATTGAATTAAAATTATACACGAATTGGGAAAAAAATTACTTTTGGGAAAAAAAATTTTTTTGGGAAAATATGGATTTTCTAAAAATCATTTTCATTGTGTTTTAATAATTTATATTAAAAGTAATTTATACCACATATATGAAGAAAATTTTATGAAATATATATTTTTATTCATAAATTTAAATTCTTAGAAGGATTAATTTTTTTAATTTCTAATGAAGTTATACTTTTAATGATTATTAAAAAACACATTTTTTATAATACATGAAATCTCATTTGATATCTCATAGAAATAAAGATGGTATAAAAATTTACAAAAATTATGGAAATAATATTTTAATAAAAAATAAAAAAATATCTCTTTCAAAATAAATTCAAAACATATAAATTAGAATTTATTTCAGGATAAATATTCAAATCATTTTCAGTGTAAACAAAAGGCTCGTGCTACACTGTAAAAGTCAAATATACAGACTTCAAGATAATATTTGAGAAGTAATAAGTCTTTGATAAATTTTAGTGATTAAAATAGTATTTAATTTATTATATAGGCTTATATTTCTTGAATTTATGAGATATATAACAAGAAACATATGAAAAAACTTATTTAGTTATTGCATAAGGCAATAAATGTCAAGAAAACGTATTAAATAAGTTTTTATGACATAGATATGAATAAATATATATAATGAAAGTAAATAAATTTTTATTATTATGAAAAATAAATTATTATTATCAAAATGATTTATTTTTATTTTTTAATATTTCTATAATTTCCTAGAACATTTATGATGTGATGGTGCAACATTTAAGAAAACATAAGTAATATTTAAGTAAATGATTTCAAAAATATTTAAAATATTTATACAATTTTATATATTAATTTTATAGATACTTAGAAAGTTAAAGTTATTTCTTAAGTGATTATATTTAAAATGTGACGCTATAATGATATTTTGAAGTCAATATAATATGATAACAAGGAAAATGGTGTTAATTATATTTTTTGTAAATTAATATATAATTAAATGATTAATACTATAGATACCATGAAAGGGGAAAAAGTGAATAAAATTTGACCTAAAATTTTATATTCCAAAAATTTTGAGCCAATTATTTCCTTTGAATACAATTAATAACCCTTTAGTACAGAAAATGCTATAACCATAGTTTAGGTAATAATGGGTTTAAAAAGGGTGATACCCAATGATTAGGTTTAAAATTCCAAATTAACCTTACTAAATTTTATTTCATGAATTTATTTCAGCATTAAACTATATTAGATTATAATATTTTTTAATTTTTTCCACTGACATATGAAAAATAATTTTTGATATTTAATTTTTTAAATTAATTCCAGGTGTTCTATTTCCTTCACTATAGAAGGACTACACATATTATCTATTATTGACACCAAAATGGGAAAATTAAATCACTAAATTTCTAAAAAAAAGTATTATAAAAATAATTATCCATGTTATATATGTGTCATTTTCTTTAAAAGACCATCCCTTTGGACTTTAAGAAGAAATAAATAGGA
Organism: Viscum album; assembly: GCA_963277665.1. NCBI lineage: Eukaryota > Viridiplantae > Streptophyta > Magnoliopsida > Santalales > Viscaceae > Viscum > Viscum album. Next base: position 831,164,521 of record OY728119.1, on the reverse strand, counting down.
GGTCACTCAAATGGGGATAATTGATTTAACTATTATATTTAATTTCACTTCTTCGTTTTCCTCATTCAATTCTATATTAACAACTAAAATCTAATATCGCGAGTTTATTTTAAATACTGACATTACATTATGTTGATTTAACAGCCTAATTCGTATCATTTTTATCTAATGGGGAATGCAATCATTGTTCATGCATACGTATAGACTACAACATCTGTGAAGTGATGATTTTCATTTTTCATCACCGCATATCATGGATTGTTATTATGTTGGACATAACATATATATATATATATATTATAATCATGAAATAATTAACATCATACAAATACTTTATATTATATAACACCTTACCCAATAACCCATTAAAAAATTAAAATGTTCGTCGTGTATATGTGTTGAATACCACCCCAAGAATCATTTAAATTCATTTTTCATCTATGACATTCATATGTTATTCTAAAATATTATATTATTTATAAATATTATATTTTTATTTTTATAATTATTCTAGAGATAATGTAACCATGAACAATTTTTTTATGGTCAACCTACCATTTGTAATTTTCAATTATTAACCGAATGTCCCCAAAACACCTGATATAGACAGAAATGATTATGAAATTAAATATTTCGTTATAAGAAATGAAATGAATAGTTTAAATAAAATTTAATAAACCTATAGAAGATTCCTAGTCTTGTAAATAATAAATAAATCATTATTATTTTTAAAAGTAATCGGTGTATGTTGAAATTCAAGACTCGAGGTAAGGTGCTTTCCAACTGAATTTCCATTTATTAACTATACATATACAGCATTAACAATATTATGAGAATAAAATGTGTGAAATGATATATTATTTTATTATTTTTTATTACCACTTCTTTTTACAATTATTATAAATAATCATTTCATTTATAAATTACAACTTCAATGATATAATCATTTTATGGATTATTCCAAACAATAATGATTATTTGATATATTTATTTTATTTTTCACCTACTTAAACTTATAATGTGTATATTATTACAATTGAGATAATATATAAGTAATGAATCTTGTAACATGAAAATTAATGTTTTTTATGTTCTCTCATTCATTAGATATTGAATAAAATTTAAAAGAAACTATTTTGGGTTTTATGGTCTCACTTTCAATTATTTTAGTTAAAATTAACATTATGTAAAATGATTTCATTGAATTTTGTACTTAGATCCCCATGAATAAATTTTCACTTATTAACTCATGTAACTCGTATGATTAATATATTATATAATATTCTTTCTTTCACTAACAATTTATTCAAAAGTTACAAAAACACTAAATTAATTTTGTTTTAATCACATTTAAATTCATGATTTTTTATGTTGAAGTTTATTTTTTGGGAATTTGTATGATCATAATTTGTTTATGAAAAAATAAAATTTAAAAATTTTGTGAATTTTTATGATTTCATGATATATATGTAATTTTTTTCAGGATTAATTAAAATTATTCAGAAAATTATTTTAATGTAATGATGACCTTGTTTTCTCTTTTATTTTTATAAATTATTTATTCAATATCAATACTCATAAAAATGTTATTATGAAGGTACTTTATTATAAATGATTTAAAAAAAAGAGGTTATTTTCATAACCCGTCAAATTATTTATAATGTCTTAAAAATTAATATCTCTAAAATACTTTTAAACAAATTCATGTTATCTTATTTATAAAAGTGTGAATATAGTTTTTATTTAAAGTGTTAAAAAAGTATTTTCCCACCATCAAAATCATTTTTTTAATATTTCATAAAAATTTTCAATTGTTATTTTTCTGAAAATTTATTTTATATTTTGTTGATAACTTTTAGATTTGTGAGGTACTCATAGAAAATGATACGTATCTATTTTCAAAGAAACTATATACATGTTCCTAAGGTACTTTCTTCAGTTTTATAACCCTATAATTATTCCACTGATTGATAGAGTATATGATAGTATGGTACAGTTCAATAAATTTTTTCGAGTGGTTTATGTTGATTTGTAATGAGATTTTTTGGAAACTCATTTCATTATCATGGTTACATCAATCTATGATAGTTTTGATGAAATGATTGTATCCATGTGTTTTGTTCATAATATGATACTTAGATGTTATTGATGAAATCATGATTGGGGAGTGGAAAAATTATTAATTGGATTTATCATATATTTTATGGGTGGTCTTTTATAACCCCATATTGGGTTAGGAAATGAGATAGAGTTAACAAGATAAAAGTTACTCATAAGATATAAAAAATTGGTGATAATTATAAGAGATTATAGTGTAAAATAATTATATTTTACTCCAATGTTTTGATAGAGTTTATGTGTTATAGGGTACTTCTAAAAGATATAGAAACTATCTTGGGAGGTGATTCCATGATAGATATTTCATGATCCCAGATAACTACATAGATTTTGAACTTTTATTTTTAGTTCTCATGGATACTTTTATCAAGGTTTGATATCACAAAGATCATGATTTTAAATTTATATTACTATATTAATATGTTAAATCATTATGACATCGATCTTGATTTATGATCCATGTATTATGGGTATGAATTATATTATGTTATTCTCATGAACATTCGTTATATCATCACACCCTTATGACCATCTCATGAACATTGATGATATCTAATAGATAATGAATATGTTTACACATAATGATTGTTTAAGCACACCCTAAATATTATTTCTATTTCCCAAAGTTGTTGAGATTTTTGTTAATATAATTATTACTAAATAAGTTAAATGTGTAATGAATTTAATAGGACTAGTTGAAGAAGTAATGAGAATTAAAAAAAATCATGGAGCAGTGGAAAAAATGCTCACATAAAAGAATTTGTGCTGTTTTATAAAGGATTTTTTCTAAATATCCAAATATCTAAACCTTTAATATCATTATCTATGAAAGTGGTAAAATATTTTTTGATGATGTTTTGAGATTCGTATGGCTACAATTGGGTTATAATTGTTGGTATCAAAATCATCAATGAAAATATTTAGTTTTTATCACTAATTCTAGGAGTGGAGGAATTATCCATTTATATAATTTATTGATTTTGTTTTTTAAAGAGTCCAATGGTTTTAATTAGTTGTATATGTTGTTAATAATAGAGTAAATATAAATGCATATATTTTTATTTTTAGTGGTGGTGGACGAATATGATAAACATGAACAAGAAGCTATCTTTGGTACTAGGAAATGGTTTGATGCATCTTAGAGAACTACTGTAAAAAAATTCAAGTAACAAACTTTTACAAATGATTTTTATTGATTGGGATTGTAATGTATTCATAACATGTTTATTTTTAGAACAAATTCTATTTCTATTATAATTTTAAAATGGTTTGTTACACTAATAACTTAATTAATAACATTAGAGAATTCTTTAAAGAATTACAGGGATACTATAATTTTGGGAATATAGTCAATGATTTTTCAGAAATAATTTTTCTATATAAACTGAACAATAGCACTTCTATGATGGTTTGAGAAGTATAAAACTTATCTATGATTAATTAGGTTGTAATGATTTAATAAAATACTCATATTTGTGTATTTTAATTCATTTACAATTTTTAAATTATTTTGAGGAGGTTTGGTAACATTATATAAAATTTTTAATCATTTTATAGAGGTTCGAGATGATTTTGGAGTAAATTGTGATGATTGAATGATTAAGAGAGGGGTTCTGAATTTATTTTTAGATGATATAGACTTTTGAGAATTTTATTAAAATAGATAATGGAATTATGTGCATAAAATTAATTCTAAGATAAAACTTGATAACTTTGACAAACATTAACACATATGTGAGTAAAATTGTTTCATTTGTACAATTCATTTCATTAATAGAGTTAGAAATCAAAAATTACTTGGAAATAATTAGAGACATTCCATCAGTGGAGTAGAAAAATGAAAATGTCAATATATGTTTATATTATTATGAGTAAATGTAAGAGTTATAAAACTCGTGCATAAGTGATTTCTTTAGTTTTAGATTGAATATATTGAAAACTTCAGTATGCTACACTGACATGTGTATGAATAAGTATTTCTTATATAATAATCATAAGTTAGCCTATAATTTTTTGAGGACATAAATTCAAATTGAAATGTAATATTCATTTACATTTATGTATGTTTTATTGTATGGAAAAATGGAAAATTTAAGGGACTCACAATGCTATGTGCATGTAATATTATCTTATATAAAATTATGAAAATAAACTTTTAGAATATTTCAATTTAAATAATATTAATAGTATATGAATTTCTAAAATATACTTATTGAATTTAATTCAATTGAAGCTGGAAAATTTCTAAAATGATATAAACATCAAATATATTCTAAATGATTGTGATTCAAGCTGAGAAGGTGATCTACATTTCATGAATATAAAAATAATTCCATGGGGAAGTACGAGAAAAAAAAGCTAAATCTTATTTGTTGAAGTGAGTTATATCCACAATCTAGAGAATGTTGTCCAAACCATGATGAATTTTAAAAATGAATATGATTATAATCATTAAATAGTAGTTTGGATTTAATTTTATATACTTCCCTATGAGAAATTGAGAGACATAGTATTGTTGAGGAATGAGAAAATGAAAACAACTAGTAATAAATTAATTACTGCATAAATAAATGGACATGGATTTCATAGAGAATATTATATCATAAGATTTATAGATATCATTAAGATTATTAAAAAATGAGTCTTAAAATAGTGGTGAGTAATATTTAAACAAAGTACTACATTGCACAAATCAAGGATGATTTACTCATTAAAGTTGTAGAATTATTCATCATGGGAATTTATAAAATATATTGAAGTGACTCAATATAGGAATAAATATATAAAAATATAAAAGTATATGAATAGAGTGAACATGATACTATATTTGAGTGGAATATCCCAAGTATCAAAGTCTGAATCTAATGAAATCTAGGAGAGATAGTAATGTAAATAAAATGAAAAATGGGGAATTAGTATTCCTATGATATATCCATATCATATAAGATAATTGAGAAACTAATGAAGATTATTGATTTGAGAATAATTCTAACACCATTTCATTATTGTCGAGAATCATGGTAATGTGAGAAGAATGAAGATGCCCTTCCCAACCCTATCATCATATCGTCAAAATAATATCTGAATAGATAAATATAATGTGTATTTTATAATAGGTGATAAAATTATTCCAAGGCATAATCATTAAATAAGTATATCAAACCACTGGAAATGTAGTTTCATCCAAAGTATTATTGAATATCTAGTGTAAGAATATTCATAGAACACATTATATAGTGATAGATTTTACTATTAAGTAAAAATCAGGATATTATATAAAATTGTCAGAAGATAACCCATTGTTTTCACTTGAATAACATAGTGGATTACTACATCATAGAATGAACATAATTATAGAAATGATTAGGTATCCAAAATGGGTGAGAACCTTGTAAAAATAATGTGTGATTCTATTTATTTCTTCTACCATTCTTATAGTTTAAATGAGATGAGGGAAATGATAAGATGTTTCATATATTATCATAACTGACAATTGAGGTGAAATAATTGAATACTTATGGTAAACAGTAAGAGGGGTTGATGTGAATAAGTGATTATATTTTTTTGAATCTTATACTCTATACTAATTATCTAAAAAAATACTAAAAAATAATAATGATGACATAAATGAAAACTATAACATATTTTTTAATGATATATTCCACCAAAAGAATGACTACGTACAAAATTTATGGTGGGTTTTCCCACAAAAATACTATTATTAATTTATTATCATGTATATAAAGATATAAGGGTATTTAAATGTACATTATAAAAGAAGAAATAAACAATAACTAGTGTATATTTTCAATATCGATGAAGAGAAACAATAATATACTTTCAATGATAGTTTCCATATAAAATTTATGATCTTATTCTGAACTCAACAGATCAAGATATTATTTTTCACAAAATGAAATTCAGAAATGGACGTTAATAATCAAGAAATATTTCTCCACATGTTCAGAAAATATATAGACATTACTTACATCTTATTTTCTTGTTTAAATATTCACACGTTTAATGAACATAAATTACAAATTCTAGACTCTTCAAATAAATTTTCAAATAATATTAATTCATCAAAAATGATCTCTCACAATCTAGTTCTCGAAGGCATATCATTTTATATAATTTAAAAGATATAAATAATCTTATAATGATATCATATAAAACTACAAAATATAATCAATTATTAATATTTCCATTCCTCTACCTCACTTTGTCCTTATATATTGATTGATTTTAAAATAAATATATTATCGTGATAATTTAGTGAAACATATATGGTTTAGATCCTATATTTTTGATATATTAATATTATTAAAACATATATGATACAATATCTTCATCTCTAAATAAATGTAGTCATGTGAATTATTTACTACTTTTCAAAAACATTAAATAGAATATACCTATACACTATTGTCTTGTAGTTAATAAATTTTCATGCATGAACATTGTATATATTGCATTTATTTATTCTTGATAAATACCTTATGAAAATATATTGAGTAAAAATATCATCCAAAGGCTCAACTTTATTTTATTATTTATCATTATTGATGTTATTAAAGCAACACTTGATAGATTGGACAATGTGGTTTTCGTCTCAACATGTATGAATCACTTATATCAATTTACTAGCATATATGAATCTCATTCAAAAGATCTATTTTATCTTATCTATTTGAAAATAAAAATGGAATAATTATTCTCATAGTCATTAACCACTAATGGTTGGTGGTGTCAACCAGTAAGTCAAATATGTGCATCAGTTTGGTTCCACCTACTGTGTGGTGATAACCGAAGGTATTCGAGTGGTTGGTCTATTAGCTTATAGTTAACCATGTAAAACACTTAAGGCCTAACCATTGCATGATGTATTAGTTCATTATTATATTTTTAGGGAATACATTACTATGGTTCATCATTTTTCATTTGGTCTCTCACAGTTCATGTGGTCGGTTGATTTCTAGAACTATAGATTTTCCACATAGCAGATTATGGATATTCATGATATTAGTCATTGTACGACCTATCTAGCTCTTATTTATTTATTCAATTATCCATTATTCATATGGTCTTTACACAATTGGACATCATAAATTTTATCATGAAAATAGATTGAAATTCACATGCATTGGTCAAAACCGGTAATTCAAACATCAGAATGGCTGGCAGTCCCCAGACTCCTTAATAATATACAATGTGATCTCATAAGTTAATTATAGATCATTGGGTGTTGATGGATTCATATTGGCCTTATGTTATACCACAAATAGATATTTTAATCAATGATTATTTTCCTATTCACCCATGAACACACAAAATCATGAACCCATGCAATCTTTTCCTCCACTATGGAGCCTCCCATCAAAGATTCTTAAGCTATCTGTAGTTGAAATAACTCACACCATAATAATGGTTCTGATTTTTTTTTATTATTGGACTCATGATGTTTGATTATTATTATATATTTAATATAAATATTTTCCCAAAGTACATTAAGAAATTCAATCCTTTAAAATTCTTCACCCATCCAAAAATATTCCATCTAGAAAATTCACAACCTATAAAATAATTATTATCCTAAAATATCTACATATACAAATAATAAAATATATTTAATATCAATATGTTGTAAACATCATTAATTCATTTACAATAATGAGAATAGTTTTACTGATAGGAAGACCAATTCAATAATCCTCACCATTAAGATATGTATTGACAATGAACACAACATCCTCTAACATTGAATTAGTTGTTAAATTATTAATAGGGGATAATTTCAATGTGCTAATAAAATAATAAAATAAAACAACCAAAATTTATCATCTGTTAAGTGAATTCAAAAATTTATGGGCATTATAGTGGTGTTACAATTCAACAGTATTTTACATAACATGTCTTGGTTCATTTAATATTAAAGAAAATGTTTTTGAAGCATAATGTTCGGTATTAGTGGAAAATATTTTTGATTGATTAGATTAGAAAATTATTCATGTCTTTTATAGTTTTTTTGATGGTTTTTGAATTTTTCTAGATGTATTGAAAGAAATAAATTGAATCAAAAAAAAATACATTGTTCCATGAATGGTCCTAAAGACCAAACCATCAAACTTTGTATCCTTGTATTTTTTAGAAAGAATAAAATGAAAAATATGAGAGATCATGGATTCTAGTCATATATTCATCAAAAGGTTCATTTAAATTTTTAAAATTTTCTCAATTGATCCCCATATTATTTTATTTTTACCTTTATGAAGGAGATATCATTCATGTGAAAATTTATAAAGTTATTCGGCTATTTTATTCTATTTTATTCCTCATATATATATGGTACACTATTCCTTGGGTCGTATTTTTTTCCAAATTTAATTACTCTCATTATTCATAGTCACATATAAGGATTTAGGAATCAAGTATTTCTTAATATCATAAAGAAAGACTTTTAAATTATGGGTATTTTATTTATAAGTTCTAAAAGAGGTCTTGATATTGATTTAATAATTTATTTATGTATCTATCAATTCTAAGTGAAATAAATGTCATTATTTACATTATTATCTCTTTTTATTATTTTTTATTATCACACTTGAAGATATTGAAATTTAATGGGTGGGAGTTCAACAACACTATAAAATTGATTAAAAAATAATAAGTGTTACAAACCATAAAAATGATGTTTTCCTTTCTTTTTGGGATATTTTATAGTAATAAATCCATAGAAAATCAGGATTTCCTATGACCAGTGTCAGGATGGGTGACCTCATGAGAAGTTTCCAAAGGTGAATGTGAGTGAGAAAAAATAAAATTTAACGAAATTGTGTTCTATTTTTGGGAAATTCATATTTATGATATGTTTTCCGGATAGGTGAAATCTTATGGTGTGCTGGGAAGGAAACCAATTCATTATTGGAGTCCCATGGGGTCATATGTCAAGATTCAAGTCCCAGAGAGGGTGGGTAATGAAAAAATAGTATAAAATTTATGTTTCTGATGTGGTACTATGTTATTTATTTACACTTTATATTTTTGATGATCGCTATATAAGGTATGAGATCATTAGAGCTTGGGAGGTAGGGCATGATTAGGTGATAGATAAACAAAAATTGTGAAATATACCAAGTCACCATGGGATTTTTTTTAAATTTTGATCCCATGTAATATTTTATATATTTATCGATGGGTTTTTTTTGGAATTGATGGTGTTTTAATTCTTATGGGTATCGCATAAGTTTTTTTTCATTATTTGAAAATTTTTCGATAATAGAATGATAAATATGGGCATATAGTTTTCCCACATAGACAAAAAAATCACGTGGAGACCATGAACATTGGTATGTGAGACTTTAGTGGTTTATTGCTTGGTTTGCCAATTTATTATCAATCCAAGTCTATAAACTATGAATAACAACTACCACATTATATATGTATACATCATTTTATTTCATGTTTCCTTGGGCTTTGATTAGATTTTATTTGTAATTAATCAAATAGGGTATTAAGTGTATTTTGGTGATATATAATTTTATTTTGATGAGATGTTTTTAATTTAAATGTGGTTCTTAGAAGGTAAAGATCAGTTTTAAATCTAATAAAAATAATTTTAATGAATGTTTTATGTTACATGGATGGTATTTCATTGTGTTCTAACTTGTAATAATGGTTTTAATGGTACATTTTATGTTTTAATATTGAAAATTGATCTATTTGAAATGGTTTGAAGTAAATATAACTTTATAGGATTTGATTTTGTATTATAATAAAATATTTTAAAATTTCACAATGAATTACCAAGAACATTTTGAAGATTATAAATATATCAATGATATAAAATTTATATTAGATTAAATATTTACTATTACTGTAAGTGTTTTATTAATGAAATTATAGAGTTTCTAAATAATACTCAAAATGGAACATTACGATTTAAACACTAAAGTGTGTGATTTTTAGTCACTTTAAAAAGGAAATCCTAATCTATCATGTAACAACCCAAAGTTATTCAATGGGAATTCCCTTCATATAATTATGTCATAAAATCACATGAAAAGAAAACATAATTAACTACTAAGTGTTAAGTTACATTTAAACATAATTTTTCCAGTTCTATGTTTTGAATTTCGAAAATCTGACATACACAGTTGTGATAAAGATGAATTTTGGAGTCTAATGAAACAAAAATAATTTTTGGTGAATAGTACTGTACCCTTTTGAATAGTAACATACCCTTATGAATAGTATTATGACCCTTATAAATAGTAAATAATCCATCGTAAGAGTAACCTTACCCATGAATAATTAAATAAAATTTAGACATCTTAGAAATTGACACTTTGACCTTAGTAAACGTTTTGGTATTTTGTAAGTCATAAATAATTAATTATAATTAATTAATTAATTTAAAAGAAAATTATTTCCCTAAAATGTATTCATAAATTTTTTAATCAATTTATTATAGTTTTTAGATAATTATATTAGACCCTACATAATTTTTTAAAGAACTATAAAATCAGTTTTAATCTTAAAAACTGTTATTTTAAGTCAATTATGATTTTAATTAAATATTGAATTAATAATATTTATAAAATTAATTTTGAAAAAAGGACTTCATTTTTGGATTCTACACGTTGAAAAATGGTTGGGTTAGATTTTTGAGATTATTCTGAAATACTTGAAATTTTGATGAATAGTAGAATCTGATAATTCACAATAAATGCTAAATAATGGATTAATTGAGTCATCAATGATGATATGATGATGTAAGACCACTTGGTTCGAGATCAAATGATAAAATTACCATTATTGGTCATTCAATACTCACTATTCTTTGTCTTAGGGGAAATTAATATTCTAATGAATTTTATATTAAGGAAACCCTCTCCCCTCCACTATAAAAGGCACCCTTCACACCCTAATTTACTCACACCTATCTAGCTCAAATCCTCTCTAAACGCTTCCCAAACACCTTACCTATCCCCTCCCCCACGTCCAGGAGCTTCTGGTCTCATCAAAAGACTAAGATTCGGCCCTTAATGTGGTTCTCAAAAGAAGGATTCAAGAGGTAATTTCTCTCCCTCTTCTCCTTTAGTTTCCATTCAAGTTCAAGTTCATTTCTTTATATCTCCCCACCTATCTTCATCCAAATTGTATTTTAAATCCATTATTATTCAGATACTATAATTTTATGATTATAATGGGATATTATAGCATCCAAACCCTTTCCCTCTTCCTTTTATTTTATTAAAGCGAACATTGTTCGAGAGGTGTTAATTTTTCACCTTCAAGAACAACATGCTTTCTTCTTCCATTTCTACCTTCATATCTGGTCATGAAACCATTTTTATGGTTGAACCAGAATATTTCATATGTATTATTTCCTAATTAATGTTCTGTAAATAACCTATGGCCATATTACTAAGTGATAAGTTAAAACAAGTTCATTGTGATCGAAAAATAGCCCAAATTAACCCAAATTATCACCATTGAATTATTATCTAATGATTCATCCACATGGATCTAATATAATTCATTATAAGATCATTAAAACTTCTGTAATATCATTAGTTACATTTGATATCATTTTTGGATGTTTACCCAATTGCTACTCGAACTTCAATTTATGAATACAAGTGAACCACCCATGAAAAACCAAAAAAATGAACATAACCGAACAATGTTTTTAAACACTATAAGTCATCCAAATGGACATTAAAAGACATAATTAAACCATAATGAACCCTATTAATTTATAAAAGGTTCTGGAATTTCTAATTAATTAATATGATGTCATTATATAGGACATTTAACTGAAGGAAGCATTCTGAAACAAGGTAAGGGGAAATTCTCGAACCTAACTTTCATCCTTCGGGTTCTCCCTCTGTCACTCCATTTTGATATGTTTACTTCTTAAAAATAATTTTTTTCATCATTATCTTTTATTTTCTGGGATATAAATGTTTTTCACTTTTATTTATGAGAAACCAAATGTTTTCTAAAAGAACTCTTCTTTCAAAAATACACCTTTTACCTCTCATTCAAGATTGACGGTTCTTGTAACATGTATGATATTCCCTCATTCATTTGGGAACACAATGTTTATGAATGTGTTCTTATGATATGAAACCCATTAATTTTCATGGATTCATTATGTTAATTTATGTTATATGTTCATACTGGCATGCATGATAAATGATAATGTTATGATGTGACGGGTGCACCCAAAATTATATAGCGCAATATGAATGTTTAAATCGGACAGGTGTGCCAGGAATTATACATTGCTCCAATGCATTGGGTAAAGTGATTAATCTCATGAGTAAATTTGAAATGATGTGTGAACAATATACTATATTGCTTCACAATTATGTGTGGTAGTTAACCACTAAGACACGATGTTTGGTTTTTATTCACTGGAACATTTTAAGTCTTATATTTATGCTTCCTATCATGTTCAAGATCTTATTCCCATGTTAGTATTATGCTCACCCCATGCTATATTGTTCTTATCTATCGTCTTACTGGGATTCTTGCTCACCCCTTCTTATTTATATCCTCAGGTGGCTACATGTACTAAGGAGAGGACAAGTGCCAATAAGAAGTTAGAGAAGAAGAAATTAAATAAATGTTTATGCTTGATGTTGTATTTGTTATGTATGGTTCTAGTTTTACCATGAAACTAAACCTTTGGATCCTCTATGTGTAATACTATTATGTTTTTTATCTTTAAAATGATGTCATATTAATATAATAAAATTCTAGGATTCTATATTAGGTATCAAAGGCAGGGTTTAGTTAATTTGGGAATTAGGATTAGTGAATACTAGAGAAAACCTATAACATGAGACTAAGTAAAAATATGCACACAAGAATATTTACCTACGGATCCCATATGTTATATTTTTTTGTATAAATTGTTTAAATGAATAAGTTATTCATGAATTGTTTACTAATGTTTTGTTCTAACCTTTTCAATTTTAGAAAATGGTGGGAACCAGGAGAAATCAGGCTGACAACTCGTTTGAGGGCCAATGCAATGATTGCACAAACGACATCCCCAATGATTTGGGATGTGGAGTTCCAAACATCATGGAGATGCTTACCCAATTATTTCAGGTTATGAATAATAACCATAATAATGGGGAACATCCTCCTTCACTATAGTGGGAGAAACTGGATATCGAATGTTTTATGCAGCAACGACAACTGACGTTTAGTGGATCTTCTGATCCACTAGTTGTAGAACAGTGGGTCAACTCCATGGAGAAGATATTTTTTGTGCATCACTATTCTGAGATGGAGAAGGTGACTCTAGCTGTTTATTGTCTAGATGTAGAAGCCAATCAATGGTGGGATTTGATTAAGAACACCAATCCAAGGGAGGTAATTGAATTGGTGGAATGGGAAGACTTTAATATAATGCTTCTTAATAAGTATTTACCACTTACTCTTCACACAAAAATGGAGATAGAATTCATAGAGCTCAAGAAAAAAGAAAGATAATCTATCACAACCTATGAAGTGAACTTCACAAGTCTTGCAGGGTATGCTTCGAGTATTGTTATCCACAATGATAGAAAAATTGATAGATTCTTTAGTGGATTAAAACCACACCTTCGAAACGCTCTTGAAATTCAAGACATTGGGAGTTATGAAGAAGTTGTTCGGTGTGCACTCAAAGTGGAGATGGAGTTTGGAGAATGGTCCCAATTCTATGGTGATAATAGAAGGAATATGGAGTTTCATGCTGGTGGATTTAATGATAAAGGTGGGAAGAAAACTCAATGACCCACATGCCAAAAATGTGGGAAGTTGCACCACATGAACTACCTCAAAGGGACGGGGAAGTGCTTCATGTGTGGGAAAGAAATACGCCATAATCAAGAGTGCCGAAAAGACACAAAAAGGAAGGAGAATGTGGCTCATGAAAGGAAAGAACCACTCACAGTTCAATGCTACAACTGTAGGGAGATGGAGAACTATGCAAACCAGTGCACTAAACCTCGAGCTCTCAAGGGTAATCAACATAATTAACCTAAAAAGCCAAAAGAACAAGGGAAGGCTTATGCCATCACTACTAAGGAGGTGGAGCATGATTATGAAGTTTTACAAGGTAAAATTCCTATTCAATCAATAATGGAAATGGTATTATTTGATTCTAGTTCGACAAATTCCTTTATATCTTGGAAGTTTGTTGGAACTATAGAATGAAAGCCCCGAAACCATGTAGTAGAGATAACTGTAAAAACACCAAGGGGTCCAATCATTGCAACCCAAGTGTTTGACTCTACTCTGTTTGGCATATGTGGGAAGACTCTTCTGTCAAATCTTATAATGTCTCCCTTGGTGGAATTTGAATCTATAATGGGAATGGATTGGCTCTCGTTATATAGATCACATATCAACTATTGAAAAAATGAAATATATTTTCACATTCCAGACCATACCATGCTCTTATACTAATGCAAGGAAGATCATGAATCTCCTTTTAAAAATCCTTAAATGGTGTGGGTGTTGATTCCCTACGAAGAAGAATACCTCTCCCAAATGGTTGAGTCGATGGACAATGCCAACCTTGAAGAAATTCCCATCATGTGGGAATACGATGATGTATTTCCCGAAGAGTTACCCGGAATTCCCCCAGATCGTGAGGTAGTGTTCTCAATTGAAATAAAACCCAGAGCTACTCTTATCTCGAAGTGTCCCTATAGGAGGGATCCTATCGAACTGTAGGAGATAAATAATTAGCTGCTGGAGCATTTGGACAAAGGGTTCATATGCCCTAGTGCATCACCTTGGGGTGCGCCAGTGCTCTTTGTGAAAAGAAGGATGGAACAATGAGGCTGTGTATCATTTATCAGGAACACAACAAGATCACCATAAAGAACAAGTATCCTCTCCCAAGGATTGATGACTTGTTCGACCAGTTAAGAGGATATCAATGCTTCTCAAAGGTGGGTCTTCATTCTGGATATCATCAGGTAAAGGGGAAGAAAAAAGATATTCAGAAGACAGCCTTCTGTATAAGGAATGGGCATTATGAGTTTTTGGTGATGACCATCAGACTTACTCATTCCCATGCAATCTTCATGGATTTGTTGAATAGTTTCTTTAGAAATTACCTTGAAAAAAATTTTGTACTGTTTATCAATGATATTATCATCTACTCTAAGAGTGAGGAGGAACATGAAGAACAACTAAGACTTGTGTTGGTGACATTGAGAAAGGATAAGTTGTACTCCAAGTTCAGTAAGTGTGAATTTTCGATGAAGCAAGTCATGTTCTTGGGACATGTGATCACAAGTGAGAGAATTTATATAGAATCATAAAAGTCAAAGGTGATCGAGGAATGGGCCAGTCCCTCTAGTGTCACAGAAATCTGTAGTTTTCTTGGATTAGTTGGTTACTACCAATGTTTTGTGAGAAACTTCTCACGATTGTCAAGCACGCTAACTAAGTTAACAAGGAAAGGGGTAATGTATATCTGGATGGAAGAATGTGAGGGAAGCTTCAAGGAGATATAGAGAAGGCGGATCGCTGCACCTGTACTCACACTACCAAAAAGTGGAGAAGTTTTGTGATATACACTAATGCTTCAAAGAAAATCATGTGTTGTTTACTCATGAAAAATGATAATGTGATAACCTACACCTCACAGAAGTTGAAGATCCATGAGCAGAATTACCCGATGCATGATCTAGAGCTGGAAGCTGTGATTTTTGCCTTGAAAATATGGAAACACTACCTTTATGGCGAGAATTGTGACATATACACTCACCACAAGAGCCTAAAGAATATATTCACATAGAAGGATCTCAACATGCATCAAAGGAGATGGATAGAGATAATAATGGATTACGATTGCACTATTCAATATCATTCTGGATAGGCGAACAAGGTAGCCGATGCTCTAAGCAACAAAGAACCTACTACTCTATCCATGTTGCGGATTGAGAAAGACCCTATCTTCTTGGATATGAAAATAATGGATTTGAAAATCCTAAGGGCAGGGGATACATCCTACCTTGCCCAAATGATTGCACAACCATCCATCCAAGAGAATATTACGGAAGCACAAAGGGATGATGTGGAGATACAAAAGAGGGTGAATACTGTAAAGGAAGGGAAGCTGCAAGAGTTCTGTATCGAAGATGATGGTGTGATTCAGTTTGGAATGCGGCTTTGTGTGCCTCATCACCAGCGATAAAGAAAGAGCTATTGGAAAATGCACATAGCTCAACTTTCTCTATCCATCCGGGGAGTACCAATACGTACCGTGATCTCTGAGAACACTTCTGGTGGGATAACATGAAGAAATATATTGCAGAATATATATCAAGGTGCTTGGTATGTCAACAAGTTAAAGTTGAGCAACAAAAGTCCAAGTGTATGATCCTGCCATTGCCTATACCCATGTGGAAATTGGAAAATGTTACTATGGACTTTGTCACGGGTCTCCTGAAGATGAAAAAGGGAGATAATATGATATGGGTTGTGGTTGATCGACTCACCAAGACTTCCCTTTTTTATCGCTCTTCTGGAAGATCTCTCTCTTGAACAACTTGCAAAGATATATGTGAAGGAAGTGGTGAGACTGCATGTTGTTCCACTCTCAATTGTCTCTGACCATGATCCAAGGTTCACATCTAATTTTTGGGGGAGCCTTCAACATGCTTTGAGTACTGAATTAAATTTCAGCACAGCCTATCACCCCCAAACTGATGGCTAGTCTGAAAGAACTATTCAGACTCTTGATGATATGCTAAGAGCGTGATATCTTGAATTCAATGGTGGTTGGGATCAGCATCTCCCATGGGATGAGTTCTCATACAACAATATCTTACACTCGGGTATTCATATGGCTCCATATAAAGCTCTGTATTGAAATTGATGTAGAACTCCAACCTGTTGGGATGAAGTTGGAGAAAGAATGCTACTTGGACCTGATCATGTTCAAGAGATGACAGAGAAGGTTCAAGTCATCCAGAAACACATCAAAGCTGCTCAAAGTCAGCAAAAGAGATATTCTGACAACTATCAAAGGGACTTGGATTTCGATGTTGAAGATAAAGTCGTCCTTTGAATTTCTCCATGGAAGAGAAGCATGTGTTTCGGGAAGAAAGGGAAGCTAAGCCCAAGGTATAATGGACCCTTTGAGATCCTTGACCTCATAGAAGTTGTGGCCTATCATCTTGCACTTGAAACAAATATCGCTGAAGTTCATGATGTGTTTCATGTATCACTACCGAGGAAGTACATACCAGAACCCTCACATGTACTAAACACAGTGGTGGTGCAGCTGGAAGATGACATCACCTATGAGAAATAGCCAGTAAAGATTCTGGATCGGAGAGATAAGGTTCTACCCAACAAGAAAACCCATATTTTCAAAGTGTTGTGGAGGAATATTACGTTTGAAAAGAATCATGGGAACCAGAAGAGGCAATCAAGTAGAAGTACCCTCACTTGTTTGTGTAGAGTGAAATTTTGGGTGCGAAATTTCTTAAAGGGGGAAGAATGTAATGACCCAATGTTTTTCAATGGAAATTCCCATCTTATAATTATATCATAAAATCACATGAAAACACAACCTAATGAACTAATAAGTGATAAGTGAACTTTAAACTTATGTTTCTCACTTCTATGTTTTGAATTTCGAAAATCCGACATACACGGTTCTGTTCAAGATGATTTTTTGAGTCTAATGAAACAGAAATAATTTTCGGTGAATAGTAATGTACCCTTGTGAATAGTAACATACCCTTATGAATATTATTATGACCATTATGAATAGTAAATCATCTAACATAAGAGTAACCTTACCCATGAATAATTAAATAAAATATAGACATCTTAGAAAGTGATAGTTTGACCTTAGTAAACGTTTTTGTATTTTGTAAGTCATAAATAAATAATTATAATTAATTAATTAATTTAAAAGAAACTCTATTTCCCTAATGTGTACTCATAAATTATTGAATCAATGTCTTATAGTGTTTAGATAATTTTATAAGACCCTACGTAATTTTTTAATGAACTATAAAAGCAGTTTTAATCATAAAAACTGTTTTTATGTAAATTATGATTTTAATTAAATACTAAATTAATAATATTTTGAAAATAATTTTTTGAAAATTTAATTCATTTTTGGATTATAAACGTTAATAAATGTTTGGGTTAAATTTTTGGGATTTTTCTGAAGTACATGAATTTTTGATGAATAGTAGAATCTGATAATTCACAATAAATGCTAAATAATGGATTAATTGAGTCATCGATGATTTTATGCAGATGTAAGCCCACTTGGTTTGGGATCACAAGATAAAATTACTATTATTGGTAATTAAAGACTCACTATTCCTTGTCTTAGGGGAAATTAATAAACTAATGAATTTTATATTAAGGAAAACCCTCTCCCCTCCACTATAAAAGCCACCCTTTACACCCTCATTTCCTCACACCTATCAAGCTCTATGACTTCTGTAAAATCTTCCCAAACACTTTTCCTAGAGCCTCCCCCACTTCCAAGAGCTTTTGGTCTCATCAAAATACTATGAATAGGCCTTTATGGTGGTTCTCAAGAGAAGGATTCAAGAGGTAATTTCTCTCCCTCTTCTCCTTTAGTTTCCTTTCAAGTTCAAGTTCATTTCTTGATATCTCCCAACCTATCTCCATGAAAATGGAATTTTAACTCCATTATTATAAATATAATATAATTTTATGATTCTAATGGGATATTATACCATCCAACCCCCTTTATGGCTTCCTTTTATTTTATTAAAGCAAACATTGTTCGTGAGGTGTTAATTTTTCACCTTCAAGAAGAACATGCTTTCTTATTCCATTTCTACCTTCATATCTGGTCATGAAACCATATTTATGGTTGAAAAAGAATATTTTATATGTATTATTTACTATTTAAAGTTATTGAAATAACCTATGGCCATATTACTAAGTGATAAGTTAAAACATGTTCTTTGTGTTCGAAAAATCGCCCAAATTAACCCAAATAATCATCATTTAATTGTTATCTAATGATTCATCCACATGGATCTAATATAATTCATTATAAGATAATTAAAACTCCTATAATATCATTAGTGACATGTGACATCATTTCGGGATGTTTACCCATGTTCTACTCGAACATCAGTTTATGAATACAATTGAACAACCCAAGAAAAACCATAAAAACGAACATCCCCGAACAATGTTTTTAAACTCTATAAGGAATACATTGGAACATAAAATCACATAATGAAACCATAATGAACCCTATTAATGTATAAAATGTTTTTTAATTTCTATTTAATTAATATAATGTCATTATACAGGACATTAAATAGAAGGAAGCATTCTAATACACAGTAAGGGGAAATTCTCGAACCCAACTTTCATCCTTCAGGTTCTCCCTCTTTCACTCCATTTTGATATATTTAATTCTTCAAAATAATTTTTTCATCATTATCTTTAATTTTCTGGGATATACAGGTTTTTCATTGGTATTTATGAAAAACAAATTTTTTTCCAAAAGAACACTTCATTCAAGAACACACCTTTTACCTCTCATTCAAGATTGACGTTTCTTGTAATATGTATGATATTCCCTAATTCTTTTGGGAACCCAATGTTTATGAATGTGTTATTAGGAGATGAAACCCATTCCTTTTCATGGGTTCATTATGTTCATTTATGTTATATGTTCATTATGGCATGCATGATAAATGATAATGTTATGATGTGATGGATGCGCCCAGAATTATGTAGCACAATATGAATGTTTAAATGTGACGGGTGTGCCCGAAATTATACAATGCCCCAATGAATTGGTTAAATTGATGAATCTCATGAGTAAATATGAAATGATGTGTGAACAAGATTCTAGTGTGGTACACAATTATGTGTGGTAGTTAACCACTAAGACATGATGTTTCATTTTTATGCATTGCCACATTTCAAGTCTTATATTTATGATTCCTCTCATGTTCATGATATTTTACCCATGTTATTATTATGCTCACCCCATGTTATATTTTTCTTATCTATCCTATTTATATGCTTCCATCTCACCCATTTTAATTTATATCTTCAGGTGGCTACATGTACTAAGGAGAGGACAAGTTCCAACAAGAATCTAAAGAAGAAGAAATTAAATAAATGTTTATGCTTGATGTTGTATTTTTTATGCATGGTCCTACTTCTCCCAAGACACTAAACCTTTGGATCGTCTATATGTAATACTATTATGTTGTTTATCTTTAAAATGATGTAATAGTATTGTAAGGAAAGGCATGGATGCTATATATATGGTGTTTAAAATTTATGCATTTTGTTTTTTTGAGTTGTGATTTTAATTTGAATAAGCATAATTTCAGTTTTAAAATATTATTTTAGGGAAATTAATTTCCATTTTTATGTTATTATTCCACTAAGAATAATCCCAATGAATCATATAGAGTTAGAAACATTTATTATGTTAATAATATCAACTCACACGACCTAAATGTATGTTCATTCTAGTTATTAACCCTACTCACACAATAGGTGGAGGAGTAGAGTAAAAAGTTTCATGAAGTTTAGATTTTTATTGAGAACCTTTGAGTGAATTTTAACTTATCTTTAGAGAAATTTCTTAAAGGATTGGAGTTAAAAAAAATTCTTTTGGGATTTACCTTTCTAGATGATATTGTCAAAATTGATGTGATTATAGAGTTAAACTCTATGGACTATTATTATTTATTTTGTGGAATTCTCTAATGACTTCCCACCCACTGTTGTTGGTTGAGTCATATTTAGGAATTTAATCAAATACTATTTTTTAGTGATAATTTATTTAGTGACCAGACAGGGGATTGTTTTTTGTATTCATCTTATTTCATCTTTTATCAATTACCTTGTCATTTCCATGTATTTATGTCATATTAATGGGTTGTCACCTTAATTTTGTATTATCCCTATTTTCACATTTCTTTTGACATGTGTCCTCTATTTTTTGGGTAATAGTCCCTTATATAGTTTTTAAGTGTTCATTTTCATCTTTATTAAACTATGGATTGGATATTAGGTTTTATGATTTATTTATGTTTCCCATCATCTGAACGTATGTGGTGCTAGTGGTTCTTTCTCATGGACAATCAGTATTTCTAAAACTACCATGATAAATGAATCCCTATAAGGGGGTGAATAATTATAGAAGACATTATGTTGTTTTCTGGTCCTATTATAGTGGTCAAGAGTTAGTGGTACATGGAATTTTTGAATTATTGGTAATTTGGATTCGTGATTTAGTTTTTTTTATTTATCATGGTCATGGTGTAGTCTGAAGATCATATTTTAGGAAGCCTTTTTTATTCATTAATCTACCTGGTTTTATATTTTATTCTGGAACATGATGAATTTATGGGGGATGGGATTTTAATGTGATTTATAATTGTTACACCCAAGCCTTCAGTTTATTCATTAAAATTTCAATTTATTTTTCATTAATTTATCTTGGAGATAAGGGTTTTCTATTTTATTATATGTGAAATTTTAGGAAATATTGGGCCTCTTGTAGTTTGTACATGGTTTTTGATAAACCATTAAAAGGATATAAAAATGGGTTTGAGCTTTTAGTAGTGTTTTTTCATGAAATTAGAACACATTTTTCCAAATCACGTGTAAAAGATGTGATTGGTTCCTAAACTTGACTAGTGAGGGGTATATGTTTGGTGTTTGAGTTTTTAACCCTTTCATCCAACCTAGATATTTTAAAATGTTAAATACATTTTCTAAAAACTCAAATTTAACTATTCACACCCCTATTTATACACACTTGTAGTAGAAATATTATAAGGATACCAATGTGATCTCCCTTTTCTCCTCCCTCAATTTTAGGCCTTCTTTATTCGATTTTAGTGAGTTGTTATATGTTTCTGAGACACATTTCTCTTATCCCTTCACATTAATCTAGTGTCATTTTCACACCTTTATTGGGTTAGTATTAGAAAAACCATAGGTTTATTGTTGATATAATTTATTGCATATAATATTCTTAGTGTGTATGGATTCATCATTGAGACCCCATCTCTTTGATTTTGAAGGATTCACTCTATGAATTCATGACATAAGAATGTGTTTCCATGAATTTCACGTTTTCATAAAAATTCACGGAAGTTTTTTTCCTGTAGAGACAATTTACTTTATATTATTTATGTTATGTATATGATAATATTCTTAATCTGGATTTTCAAGAGGAATGAACTGTTTTGAATGTGATATATTTAATTACATGTGAATTATCATGGGTTATAATGGTTTTTTCTATGGAATTCTATTGAAATAGAGTTGTTTTTTTGTTTAGAATTGATCCTATAATGTTCGATGGTTGAATATGTTTATAGTTATTGTGTAATTATTTGATTATGTTTTATATTATTGATTAATGGGTTTGATATGATTTCTTGATCTAAAAGTGACAGTTACTCATTAGTTTCCAAAGGGGTCTCAATTGTCACATGATTGAAAATTGGTTTTCAATTAATGTTAATATATATATAATTAAATAGGTATTTTTTCTATACATATAATAATATATTCATAAAGACATATTTTTTAACCCAACTTTTTTACTTTGGTATGGATCTTTTAATTTTTTGGTCTAATTACTTATTTTTGACCTAATATAAATGCCTATTGAGTTAGTAATGATCTATGGGGTGTAAAAGGGATGTTTAAATATTTGAAACCATATTTATGAGAAAAAAGGTCTTCCATAGGTTTTAGAGTAATCCATGTAAGAATTCCACATGGTTTGGCAAATGGTGTGGATTGTGTTTGTCTAGATAGAGCCACCTCATATGGTTGGTGCACGGTCATGTGGCCTAACCATTCATAACAACCATACGTAATCCATATTTGGGTAATTTTATATGTTTTCTTTTAATGATCTATTAACACTCCTTCTTCCCTAATCCATAAAATTGTGGTATTAACCTCTATTGATCTCATTTTGGAGCCCATTGATGATATATGGTTGGAATCAAGAGATCTCTTTCATTTGGGATCTGATTGATCTTTCATTCATCACATTGGATGCACAATGGTAATTACTCTATGCCCATTGAGCTGCTATCCCCCTTTTCTCTCGACTGGGTTATTGAGGTGTGAGAATTTTTCACATTTTCTTATATCTACTATGATTCAAGCCAAATAAAAGTCCAATACAAGAGAAAGAGAGTCATACAATCCTAAGGTGGTTGGTCTATAACTCATACCTCATGTCTGGTGATTTTGGAATTGTATTTTGGGGCCCACTGATTTCATTGGTTTCCATTTTTATAAATTATACTCCATGATTACACTTGTTAGAAACATATCATTATGATCTTTCCAGTTATGTTATTAATTATTGGTTGTTATGCCCACACATGCATTCATCCCATGTAGGATGTTGTACCATAATATTCATTTTATTATTTGGACGCATTTGAGCCACTATTCGGGTATGCCTTGGCTTGAACTTCATAAGGGTAAGCATTTCTATAATAAATTTCATGAATTATTTTTTGAATTTCATAATGGAATGTACCATATATACTCACTAAATGACCCACCTAAGGTAAGTGCTTCAATTGATAATTATTTGTGAAATTTGATTTCACTAGTATATTAAGTATCTCACTTGGTCTTTAATGTAAGTGAGTGGTAGGTTTCATATCCATATCACAACATACCACATTAATGGAAGGTATAATAATGAAACATTATTTTGTAATATGCATTAATTTCATAAAATTAATGGTTTTATTCTACCTGATCTTATCACAATATTGAAAGGAAAGGCTTGAACCAAATGACTTGATTAAAAGTCTACATGATACATCATCTTATCATACTAATTAAAGTAATGGGTTGAATCAAATAAAATATTATATAACTTCAAAATCAAATAAGAATTGATTAACTCAAGATCACATTGAATTCTGATTGGGGAATGCCATGGGCACTTAGGAACCCCACTTCAATTCAAGAATGCCTCTTACATAGGTTGAGACCCACTTAGATATTTATCATTGTATATTCTTTGGATGACCAATATGAAACTTTAAAATCCTCTACATATAATTAAATGATTCCTTGGATACACTCCTTCGATCCAGCATTGACAAGGAGGTGACATTGTTAATCCCCATCGGGCCAAGTCATTCCTTAGCCTCATTTTACCTTGGATGAACTCCTTGGACTCGGTATGCATATCATTGTGGAATAACTTGGACTATTCTCTATGGATAACACATTTACCACAAGAATGTATACATTTATTACTAATTTGGTGACCCTTGAGGTCTACGTCACGTTGGTTATTACCATGGGACTTCACTATTTGATATCATTACAGGTTTCCTTAATACATCATGGAACCTTTTCACTTTATTAAATTTTCCTTATTTATAAACTCATAATAATCAAATGATAATTTTTTTAACAAACATGCATTTATTGACAAAGGGAAGCATATGGATTCGGAAACATGATTCCTTGTAGTTTAGGATGGTTCTAGATACAAGATGATTGAGCTATAGATTGGGATGATTGTGATAGTGTTTTGATTTCATTAATACTTATTGTGGAAAAAATTATTCCTTATATCATGTATCCATATTTTCTAGTTTCTAGTGACATTATATATCAACATTAGTTGTTGTGTGATTAATGGTATTTCAGTAGTTTCAGTTGCTGTTATTATTGTCTCTATTTTATTTTGTGCCTTCAGTATACTCATATTGCTACCACCATTAACCAATGTTTAGTATTTTCCGTTGCACTAAACATTGGTAATGAAGGAATTTATTCCCCATTAATACACCCTAGGCCTTTGGTACTAGTTATAAGCCTCTAGAATTTGTGGAGATGCACTAGAGGCCATGTATCTCATGAACTTCATGGCACCCACTATGTGGAATTGGGTTCTTGGATGTCACAAAGTGTTATCAAATGAGGTTTTATTTTATAATTTACAATTTAGAGACAATATATAGGAGATTTGGAATGATTGGGATTTGGTCATAAGACATGCCTAGGAATTTCAAACCCATGTTCAGGGTAAACACCATGTTTCCTAATTATATATGTTGTTATACTTTTTCCTATTATAGATTATATGATTTCACAGTTGGTGATGCACATATAGTGTCGTGTTGATGATTATTACTATGTCTGATGATTTTCTTTCATCCTTTTCTAGATGATATGAGGTAAATGACAATTCAGACATGTATAATTTTAGGCACCTAAAATTTTCAGGTCACGTATATTGCAATGCCATATAGTTTCATTTAACTAAATTTCATTGCTTGATATGATTGTGATTGTTGAGTGATGTTGTTATAGTTAAATAATGCTTTTATAAATATTGGTTCTGATTTAGTAATTTTCTGTATTAACGCATGAGGTGTATGGGCCCACCTAGGTTAAAATTAGTAAGTTACTGAGTCTTCACATTATGCTATAAATAAATGGGTTCCATTTCTAGTGATAGGTGTACGGGCACTAATTCACTAGAAATGAATATCCATTATAAAGTGAATCACGACATCTAAAATGAATTGGTTACACATCCTTATCATACCTTTTAATTTTTGTGAAAGGTAAAGGAGTGAACATAGAAAATAAATTTAAAAATAAATGCAACTATTACTTGAGCGCTTACTGATACCTGGTTGTCTAATCATGTTGTTGGGTTAGTATTCCTTGGGTAATGAGTTTTCTTACATTCATCATCCACTAGTGATGATTTCTTTCTCATTAATCTAGTTATAAGGCGTGTTCATTGAATTTATAGTCCAATGCATCCATGGCATCCTGGTATCATACACTATATTGGTAGAGATGGCCATTCTTCATATGTGGTGAGCCTTGAGCCTCCACTCCTACAGCTAGGAGTGCCACTCGAGGCACTGCCTACTATACCTGATTTGGGAAATGTCTCCAAAGTTCGTTATTGTTTCCTATGTCTGGGGTATTCCATGCATGGTGCTCTATGTCTTTCACCTACAATGGTTAATCTGACTCATGAGTTCTAGTAGAGCAACCTCCTACCGTTTCATGGGATGACAGTCCACCGGTTACTATGTATTGGCTATAATCCACTATATATATCTTTTATCATATAGAAAATCTTCCAAAGAGGAGAAAAAATATTACTATGTGCATTCTTCGGGACTCAGAGATGATTTGGTAAGATCTAATTTCCTAGTCTGGTCGTCATCATGGCATGTTATGGGTTGATTTCTGGACTTCCTTCTATGATTAGTCATTCCTCATACTTTAAGAGATGATAGAGCCTAAGGATTCATGTATATTGAATAGGATTCTATATCAATTATGGGTTATTTATAAAGTTTCACAGTTTTATAATGCTCTGCATCTCTTCTAGATGGTGATGATATTTTGCGTTCTAGACACTTTGAAGATGGGCTCCAGTTTTCCATTATTACACAGGTTACTGTGTTTCTCCTGCCTAATTTTTATAATATAGTAAATTTGGATCTTATCAATGTGTGAAAAAGGGATGAAAATAGTAACGGTTATATAGGATTAGTTCCTCGACATTTAATTAGTCTTTTTAGTGGCATGAAATGTTCCCTTGATCTATCTTGTCATGGATGTGAAAACTAGAGTGCTTGTGTCGATAGATTAAAATTGTGTCATCATTGTGGAATATGGGGATATTCAAAGACATAGTATGATAGAGACCCACGGGAGTGATGGTGTTATGGTCTTATCAAGTATCACTATCATTTATGCAAGACCATTCCACCACCCTCGGGGGAAAAGGATCATCTATAACATCACATTCAATATTGGGTTCTTCCATGATGGGTCAAGTAGGGAGTTAGAATAGCATCGGCAGGTTGGGATGAGGAGGGGTCATGGTAGTGGTAGCTATACCCCTAACCACCAGCCGCACCACTAGAAATGTTATGATCATTGTAGTCCATATATTCAACAAGGTCTTGGACCAGTTTAATTGAAAAGACTACAACCGATACCCGAGGATTAGGTTGAGAACCATATATAGAACAAGGTATATTTATTGTAGAATCTACTATAGTATCTACATTATTTGATACAGGTACTTCAAACTCTTTTACCTCTTAATCTATTGTGGAATGTTCTGGACTAGAGATATAGTTTCACTATGGTGTAATGACCCTAGATACACTGCTAGGGTTACAAATAGAGGGTACAATCCAGTGTGGGAACTATCCCCTTGAGGTAAGAAGTTACCCTTTTCATATCAAAACTATTTGTTCCCAAGATGATAGGCTCTGATTTCATTCTTGAAATGGACTGGTTGGTTCAGTATAAATCATTTGTAGACTTATATCGCTACAAGTTATCATTTACATCACCATAGGGATTCAGTTATCTACATAAGAGTGAGTGGGATGTCTAGAGTGGTAGAGCTAGAGCAGAGCTTCATGTACTAAGTCGAGTGACCACCCATATTAGAAAACCCTTCAGGGAGGATCAAGGTTTGTGTCTAGTTTATTTCCCTACTTTTGTGGGTCTTTTCAAGGATGTGTCTCCCAATGATTTTTCTAGCCATCCTCCTGACAGAGAGGTAGAGTTTACAATCGATCATATTCTGTGAGTAGCACCACTATAAGTTCTTCCATACAGATTGTCACCAATAGAGCTTCAAGAGATCAAGTGGCAGTTAGTGGATTTAGCAGCCAATGGTTATTTACGGGAAAGTACATTCTCTGGGGGTTCTTATGTGGGGTTTTTCAAGGAGGACATAACCATATGTCATATCATGGATTAGTGAAGGTTTAACTAGCTTACAGTCAAGAACTAATATCCACTTACTTGAATAGATGATCTCTTCAACCTTCTTGAAGGATCAAAGGACATCTCTAAGATTGACCCGAGATCAGGTTATTATCAGGTATGAGTCAAACCATCTATAAAAACTCATACAAAATTCCATTGTAGGTATGGTATATATGATTACATTGTTATGTCGTTCTGTCTTACGTATGTGCATACTATTTTCATGGATCGAATGAAACCCCCCCCCATATTTGGATTCATTTATCATGGTCTTTTTGGAAGACATATTGTTGTATTATCAAAACCATAAAGACCATACCAAACATCTAGATATCATTCTCAGAACAACTTAGAAAGAATAATATTTATTCCAGTCTTGCTAAATTCCACTTCTAGATCGAAAAAGTATAATTTTAGGGTCATATAAGATCTGAATTCGAGGTATCTATTGACCTAGAAAAGGATAGGTATTTAGTTTAATATGAGTATCCCAAGAGCGTGTTTGAAATATAAAGTTTCTTGGTGCTACCTAGATGCTAAAATAATTTAATACCTGAATTCTCATTCCTTGATTCACATCTTACTGGTCTTATAATGAATGGTGTCAAGTTCCTATAGTAAGAAGATTATCAGAAATCCTTTCATGAGATGAATGGAATCCCTTTTTCGGAACCTATTCTGAATCATATAGAAATAGTTATTGGTTATACAATCTATTGTGATGCATCAATCATCGACCAGGAAGTAGTGAAAATATATGAGAAAAAATTAGTTGTATATGGATCTCAGATGTTGAGGCCTCATCAGTGAAATTATACGATGCATGACCTTTATCTAGTTGAAATTATCCATGCTTTACCATGATAGAGACATTATATATTGGGTGAGAACCTTTTGGTGTATACATACCTTAATATCCTCAATTATATCTTTTATTTGCATGATATGAACCTCAGACAATGGATATGGGTCAAATATCTATAATCCTTTGATTTTGAGCTCACTAATATTTCTGGGAAAGGAAATGTTGTTGGAGATGCACTGATTTAGTAACCTCAAACAAATGTTCAATGGGAGGCCAGTGATGAATGGAATATGATGGCTCTCTTCTGTAAGCTACTTGTAGAGTTTCATGACAGTTATGAGCAGTCTTATATCTCTTCCTTGACAATTATCTCTTCCATCCTTAAGAAGGTGAAGAGTGGATAATCTTTAGATCCCAAAGGCTTGGTCCCCCATGAAAGTATATTAGAAAAAAACACACATCTGTATTTATCTATGGTCATATAAGAAGTACTACATATATATGGACATATATGGGTTTCTAAAAATATGATAGAAGAGTTAATGAAAGAGTCACATGCATCTCAGTGGGATGTTCATCTAGGAATCTCCAAGATGTATCGTTATATGTGCAGCCGGTATTGGCGGTATGGGATGAAATGTTATAAGGAAGGATTTATCACTAGGTGTTCCACCTATCACCAGGTGAAGATAGAGAACCAGAGAAATGGATTCTTGTTACAACCTCTTCTAGTCCTAGAATAGAAATGGTAAGATGTTTCCATGGATTTTGTAGTCACCTAACCTAGGTCACTATGGTGTAGCGATGTTTTATGGGTATTAATTGAATAATTAAATAAATCAACCCACATAATTGAAATTCTTGATACTTTCTTAGTTAATAAGATATGAAGACTGTATGTCCATGAAATCATATGACTCCATGGTTTCCCTTATACTATCATTTCAGATAGGGATTCTCGTTTCACGTTATGGTTTTGGTAGGGTTTAAAAAGTCTATATGAAATTAGGGCTTCTAAGAACCTATTTTAACCCTCGTAATGATGTAAAATAATATCAGACAATATAGGTTCTAGAGGATATTCTCTGAGAATTTATCCTTGATTTTGGCAGTTAATGGGAGAAGAGTATCCCTCTCATCAATTTCATTTAAAATAACATCTTTCAGGTGACTGTTAAGATGAATCCTTTTAATGCCTTATATATTTGGCCAGGTATTTCTCACTTGTGTTGGATGTACGTAGTCGAGGCATCCCTACTAGGTCTTTATCTCATTAATAAGACATCAGATAAAGTTCATATGATCTAAAAGCATATGAAATCTTCTCAATATAGAAAAAAATATTCTGTTGACCACCGTTGACGACCATAAGAGTTTCAGGATGTGGATTGTGTTTTCCTTAGGGTGTCTCCATGGCTAGGGAATAGATAGTTATTAATGAAATGGATGTTATAACCATGTTAAATTGATCCATTAGAGATCCTTAAAAGAGTCAGGTTGGTGGATTATTGGTTTCTACTACCTCATACGTACAGTTCCATGATTGAAATATTCCACAACTCATAGCTTCACCAGTGTTAGGAAAATCTATCTGATAATGGTTATCTAAGGCTAGTATGTCCCTATAGTATTGGTGCTGTGGCAGTATGGACACATGCCAGAAAAGACCTGGGAGAGGGAAGTCGACATACGTGCTTAGTGACCTGATTTATTCTCATGTAGTGTTTCACTGTCCTTGTAATGTGAACTGAGGGTTGAGTTTTTTATGTGGTAAAGACTATAATAACCTAGCTTTTTTTCACAGGTATAGTTCCATTAAATGTTTGGCCAAATTATTTAATTTAGCCCAAATATGGATGCCTAATGAGTTAGTAAAGTTCTCAGATGTGTTAAGCGATTGTTCAAGGCCCCTAACCTTTCTTTTTGGAACAAATAAGCGTAACCCAATGTTTTGAGTAAATTTAGCTGGAATTCCATATTGTTTAGAAACCCATATGGATGGTGTTTTTCATGACAGAGCCAACTCACATGGTTGTTGTAGGTACTTAAATCATAAAATTTATAGAGACACCTCTTCTCAGGTAACCTTGCATGGTTTCCACATGTTTTGTCAAACATTGCGGAAAGACTGGGCACATTGCCTTTTCTGGGAAATTTTACAAATTTTTCCTTAATGATCTATTAGACATCCTTCTTCTTCCCTAAAATATAAAATAGTAGGACTAGCCTCAATTTCTCTCATTTTGGATACTGGTTAACATATAAGGTAGGAATCAAGATATCCCCTTCATCTAGGATCAGATCGTGCTTCTATTCAACATGTTGGATGTGAAATGGTAAGTAATCGATTCCTATTGATCTGTTACCCTTCACTTTTTCTCTAAAAAAAGGTATCGAGGTGTGAGAATGTTTATCGTTTTCTTAGATGTACTACAATACAATCTCAGTCAAGGTCCAATACTATAGAAGGAGAGTCATACAATCTTAATGTATATGGTATATAGCTCATTCACCAAATTCATTTATTATATAATTATAATGTGGGGCCCACTGAATTTATCGATTTCCATTAATAGAAATTATATTACCTGATTATACTCATTAGAATTCTATAGTTATCATCCTTATATATATGTGATTAATTGTTGGTGTTTTCACCCAAAAATCCATTCATCCCATGTAGGATGTTATGATATAATTGTTGTTTTAGTGTTTTAACACATTTTAGCCCCCATTCAGCTGTTCCTTTGATTGACCTTTTAACAGGTAAGAATTTCTATATTAAATGGAATGATTTATTTTTTTAAACATAATAATGGAAATTAACATGTATTCTCACCAATTGAGCCGCCTAAGGTAAGTGCTTCAATGGATAATTAAATGTTAAAGTTGAATTGGAAAATATAATAAGTATATAAATTAGACTTATATATAAAGGAATTGTAGGTTTCATTTCTATACCACCCCATACCACATTAGTGGTTGGTCGTGGAATGAAAATTTAATATGGAATATTCTTTAATTTAATTAAATGAATGGATGTATGATACATGGACATGATACACTAATGAAAGTAAAGAATTGAACCAAATGATGTGATTAAAATGATAAATGATACTTGAAATGATCACTGTAATGAAATGAATGGATTGAACTAAATGAAATATTTCATGACTTCTAAATGAAATTGTAATTTCTTGACTCATAATCGCCTTGGATTCTGATTGGAGAACTCCATGATCACTCAAAAACCCTATTCTAATTCAGTGATACATCATTATTCGGTTGAGTCCCACCTAGATCTTTATCATTGTATAAAATTTGGATGCCCAGTACAACACTTTATTATCCCTTAAATATCATTACAGGATTTCATTAGTACACACCATAGATTCGGGATTGAAAAGTAGGTTCCATGGTTAAATCCAATCGGGCCTAGTCATCGCTTAGCCTCATTTTACCTTGGATGAACTCCTTCAACTCGGTAGGCATCTCATTATGGAATTGATTGGACTATGAATCTTGGATTACACACTTAACCCATGCAGGGATACAATTATTACTAACTTGGAGACCCTTGAGGTCTACATTTCCTTTGTTATTACCTTGGGAATTCACAATTTTATACCATTATAGGGTTCCTTGTCATATCATGGAACCTTTGCAATAGCCTACATGTGAATTTTTTAAAAATATGTAAAAATAACAAAATGAATTTTTTTACATGACCAGACACTAGCTGAAGGCTAAAGCATATACTTTAGTATTTTGTTACACTGTACTACATTAATTTATACATTCATTATTGCACACTATTACATTCCCATTACATGGAACATATATTATAGACACAATTGGTGGTGGACCACAACAATTTGTCTCACTAATTCTCCAGGTGTAGTTTTGTACCCAGGGAATATTATATGGTTGTAGGTGTTGACAAAGGGATGTATACAACTTCAAACACTTGATTTGTTTTTTTTAGTATGGATATTGATAAATGATGTTTGAGCTAGAGCATGGGATTCTTGGGATAGTCTTTTGATTTAATTATATATTTTTTTGGAACATGTTTTGCTGGATATATTGTATCAATGTTTTCTAGATTTCTAGTGAAATAATATATCATCATTAGTTGTTGTGTGTTCAATTTTATTCTAGTTTTTTCATTTAGTGTTATTGTTGTACCTATTTTTTATTGTGCATTTTCTATAGTTTTATTGCTTTCGATATTTACCCATGTGTACAATCATCTTTTGCGCTCAACTTTGGTAATGAGGTCATAGTCTACCCATAGACACTCCCTAGGCCCTCACTACTATTTGGAAGCTTTTAGCAATTGGGAAACTTTTTTGACTCCATTTGGCCCACTAGGCTCGGGGAAGCCCCTTTGTGGAATCTGAGTACGAGATGTCACAAGTTATCTTTATATATATAAAAAACTATTATTTTGGAAATTCCCATTTGGAACTTGAAAAGTGTAAATTTGAAAAACTATTGATATGGAAATTTCACTATAAGAGTTTTTGTAAAATATGTTATTGTTTTAAATAATTATGGTTTGGTTGGAACCTCATATAAATAGATTGTTCCAAAATCACTCAAAATAATGAACTATAGTTCCATGTATTTTGGATGTAATTGGTTTAATGATTACATGAGAATTAATTTTTTATATATCATATTAAAACTAAGGGATTTAGTGAGAAGAGTCTGTATGTTTGGGATGAGGCTTGACAATGAATTGGGAATACATTAATTTTTAACATTTATATGGTTTATGAGGCACAATATCTTCTTCTATCAATAATATTAATATCATGGGTTTATTATGAATATTAATGAAATATTATAAGATTGTTACTATCTATTCAAGATGAGATTAAATATATCCACTATATTACTAAATTCCAATGAGTAACACCACTCGTGATACTAGTTTATAGAATGAAATTGGTTATAGAAATGGAATGCATTGATAGGATGAAGGAAGATTCTTCCTGAGTGCATCTATAATTAACTCAATTTCTGTTTAGGAATTTCCCATGACTGTATAAACTTCAAATTGATTGCATTATTTATTCACTTTTTATTACCCTAATTTATAATTTTATTATTGACAAATATGATGTGTTCTTAAAATCTATATCTCAATAATGATTAATGTAAATATATCTTTATTTTTTAATTATTTATTGATAAATTACAATGTTACACAATTACCTTTACCATGTTCAAATATTTATATATTTTATTTTGGTTTCTTCTACTTAGAAATAGTTACATGATTTTTTTATTTACGAATTCGGAAACTCAAAAAGAATTATTTCTAATTGGATTTTTGAAATGTTTTTTAGAATGATCTTATTAAATAATATGTTAAAGAAAATGAAAATATTTTTCTTCTTAGATATTATTTGGTTTTCAAGAGTGGTATTTCTAAATGTTACATAGCATGTTTCCAAAATATATGAAATTTTATTTTAATTAATGTATTTCAAACCATTATTTTATGAATGTTTTGGAAAGTTAATCCACAAATTATTTGGTGAACTAATACTGTGGTATATCTTCTCCCACCCTACTCACACCACACAGTGTCTATAGACTATGTGTGTTTCTTTTATGTTTAGGATATAGATTTGGGTCACTTTAGGAGTAGTGATGTTGGTTTTATAGAAATATTGTGATCATGGATGCATATTGAGATTATGTTGGGTATTATTCATTTTCATTTCATATTTTAGATGTTACAAGTAATTTATCACTCCAGTTATATCCTTTATTCTAGTTCATTTTTAATTTCTCATGTAATGTGGGTTGTAATGAGTTGGATGTTTACTATGAATATTATTCCCTATTTTATTTATTTCTCATTGTATCATGTTCGTTTTCATTATATATATATTTCAAAAGTATATATGGTCTATTCCATTGTCTTTGATTAATTCCTCATCTTAATAAATATCTTATATTTTGGTGAAATTATAATGACATACTTGTATATGGTTCCTTGGTTTTTGTCTCCAGGCCAAGATGGTTGGAAATACACCTCTAGTATTAACATGGTCTTGAATATGTTCTTGGGTTCGGGTTTTTTAGGGTAGGTGTGTGACATTTAATGAGATGAGTTATATATAATCTTATGGTTTTTCCAAGGACAGTTTCATATAAGGTTCATAATTTTTAGTTAATAAGTAAATTTAACTATAATAGTCAATGAGGTAAGTGGATTCTCCCACATACTATATTCATGTCAAATATATGATTATAGAATAAAATGTTTCATTCAAATATCATTTTAGTGATTAAAATAATTTTACTATGGTTTGTATTTGATAAGAAATAAGTGGTTTTCTGTGAGCTGATTCTATGAAAATAAAATGGATATATTTTTAGAAATGTGAGTAATTTTTAGGAAAATATTATGAAACTGTAATCTTACACTCAAAATGTTTTTATTTTTATAATTTTTAATTTATTTACATGGATAATGATATTTTTATTTATTTTATTCATTGATTTTATTGATATCAACATTTTTTTTATATGATGGAATGGTTTTGGTGATGTTTTCAGAATGATATAAATTACCACATCATTTTGGGTTCTATTTTTGGTAAGATTACAGTGATATAATTGTTAATTAATTATGGGATCCTTTTTAGGTTATAAAATATTATGAAGATTACCATTTAAGTATGGGTTCCCTATGAATCTCGGTAGGTATGGTTGAAAATGAATAGTAGTCAGTATACTCATTAGTAGGATGTATACATTGGTTATTGCTTGGGTATAAAGATACCATGGATTATGGTTGACCAAATGGTGTGTGTGGTTGATGTTTTTTGAATGGATAGAAATACTATTGATGTGTGGGGTATAAAAAATGTTTATGATTCCCTATTATTGAAATATAATATAATTCTATTGGTTTCCATAAACTACCACATAATTATTGAATGGTTTATATAATACATTTATGTTTTATCTGATTTTATTATTTATATGGTTCTTGGGAAATCTGGGGTTTAACATATAAATATGATATATTCCCCTTTATGTTTATCTTAGTGAACCTAAAAATAATGCACTATTGAGTTTCCTAGTTTTATAATAATTACTTAATTGGATGAGAGAGATTAATAGATGTTCCATAGAAAATAATTTTGTATGTTATTTCACTTGTGATGGGTAAGTTATTTATAATGTTTTATATTTTAACTACAAGGCATTGTTTTTCTTTTAATAATTATAGTTATTTATATTTATTAAATTTATTGTATTTATCTTTGTTATGTTTTTAGGGATGTGGTTTCTATGTAGGTTTCCTTTATAAACAATTACACATGGAATATGTTTTAGGTTTTACATTTAATGTTATAACATTTGGAATTAGGGGACAGTTCAAAGGGTTGAGAAATATTACAAATTGGAATTAGAGAAGGTTTGATTGGCCAAACTAAGCTATGACATTATAATGGAATTAAAATGTTTGGAATAGGATATAGTGGGATGGGGATATTATATGGTGGAATCAGGTGGTAAACAATAAAAATTACATTTTAACAACATTTTTATGAGTCTCAAGAGTTCATGTATTTCTGGAAATGTTAGGTTCCATTAGACTTGGGATAAGCTAGTGGGTTATTTTTCAGAAATGGTCTCATGGATATAGTAAACTGATATGGGAGTTATTTCACCCCCATAATGTAGTACAATTATGTTAATTTTATATAATATGTTTTATTGTGGGTTAATTTTGAATTATTTTTTTAAAAATTAATTTGTAACTATGAAAAGAAATGGTAATTCAGTTACAGATAAATTTTGATAAAAAATAATTTTATATGGAATATTTAAAATTATTATATTTTGATAATGGTAATAATTATATTTTTAGTGATATTAAATGAATATAAAATTATACATATTATTATATATTTTTCATAATATTTGATTTCATATTTTGGTTTTTTGTTTTGGTATGCGGCTTGATTTCATTGTTATAGCTTATTAAAGGGAAAATTATAATTTTGGGTTGAAAAACATTTCTATGTATTCATTATAAAAAATAAAATTATTTTTATATATCTAAATTCTTTTAATTTTTGTTAGTTATAATTTTTAATGAAAATTTTTTCTAATGGTAAAATAGTTTTAAATTTGAGTTGGGAAAAATTACAGTAGTTGTACATGTTATGGAATTAAATTTTCGAGATAAAAAGTTTGAGTATGCCCATATAATGAGTTTATTTATTTTTAAATCAATTTTTGTAAATGGAATTATTTTAATTGAGTTACTATAATTACGATGTTTAATAAGGGTGTTTCATAGTTTTAATTTTATGGATTTTTTTTTGAAATCTATGAACTGGTTTAGGATAAACATAAAACGTTTACATTAATATATAACTAACAAAATGGTAAAATTGAAAAAAATTTAAATGGGTAAGGATAAGTTAAATGTGGTATTTTATAATTTAATAGAATAATTTAAATGGATAAAAAATTGATTTATATGAATTACTATTTTATAAAATTCCGGTTTTTAATATAAAATTACATCATCATGATTGTTTATATACTTGATAAATCTTATGGTTAAAATGTTGGAATTTTATTCTATAAGTAATGAATCATTTCAAATAGTAATGTTCCTTATCATTAAGTAGATTATTATTTGGTGGACCCATTTTTCTCATTACATTATATATTTGTAATAGGTGGGTTATCCTAGGGAGAAACATATTTAAAAAAATATATTCTGGGTTTGTTTTGTAGTAACATAATTATATGAGCTTATTGGTACACATGTATCGTGAATATAATAGATCACATAGTTATTTTTTAGTGTTTTATCTGAATATGCTACAATGGGGTTTACTTAGGGAATACAAAATTCTATATTATACAACTTTAGTAATGTACTAACTCTATGAGAGTTAGATGGAATGGGGACAAAATGAAAACACATACTACATAAGATTTTTTATTATATGAAAGTTAGAGGGGTCATCTGGTATATGATAAAAGAATATTTTTTTGGAATGGTTTTTTTAATTTTTTTAAAAAATATATTTTCCTGATTTTTGTGGAATTAGTTTGATTGAATGTGTTCCCTTTAATAGAAGAATTTTAAAAAGGTCAAGTGGGAAATATTAATTAACCATTTAAGAATCCAAGTTGGTTGCTTATTGTTTTTTGAGAATTTTCAAATATTTCCCCATGTTTTGGGGTTTCAGTTTCCTTATTAATTCATTTTAAGATAATTCGGGAAATTGGGATATTCCTAAGTTATGAGAACGATAATTAATAGACCAGATGTTAAATTATGGGAATTTAGTTTTGGTTATAATTTTTTGTGTATTTTTATAAAGAGTTCGTTGATTACATGAATTTCTTGTTATGATATCGGAATAATAAAGTCATAAAATTAAGTTAAAGTATAATTCATTTCATGATGAGGTGGATTAAAGTAATATAAAATTAATAGGGAATTTTTGTAGTGAGAAATATTAAATGTGGTGGCAGATGAAATTATTTCGAAGGGGAGTGTGTATAATGCACTTTTTTTGTAAATTAATGGGATAGATCTTCTTTGAGTGATGAGGCTTGTAATATTCACCTTTTTACTCCATTATATGATTTTTATATCTTGGTTGGGAGGATTCTGTGTTCCATGATGATAGATAAAGCTTCACTGATTGGTTTTGGTGACTTTATTAATTCTTTCTGGATGAGGTTCTTTGATGGGGGGAAGAAAGAAATTTCAACATTTTTATTGAGTTATGGGGTTGGATGAGTCATTTTTTATGTTATATATTCAATGGTGAAAATAATGATGGTTGGGAGAGTCTTCATTATCTATATTTTTGTATTTTTTTGAAAAATATGTTTTCATCCAATTCTTTGAGAATGAGAAATATTTTTGTAGGGAAACATTAGAAGTCATGAATTTTTAGATAATATAAATATAATTGAGTTCGGTTCGGTTAGACCACTTTGGAAGATATTATGATGTATTAGAAATCTGGGGAAATTTTATTGGGGAGTTTTTAAGAGTGTATTATAAATAATTAGGATTATACAGGGAAATTAATTATCATGGATACTATTCTATTAAGTATGTAATCATTGGAATTGTTTCATATATTAAAATCATTAGGCAAAGAATATCCATAGATACCATGTATTCAAGTAATGTATTCATTAAAAAGTGCTCATAAAATATTTATTTTCACCAAAATAATCACTAAACTATTTAATTTTCAACCTATCTTGGAATAAACCCTTTTTAGAAATCTTTTTATGGGTTTGGATTGATTTATTCTCCTTAATGACTTTCGAAACTAAGGTATGTTACCCTTTTAAAACATTCTACTCCATCATATCCTTTATTGATTATTTATTTTTAGATCTTGATAATTGGGTGTTAGGATTTATGTTTATTAATTTTGAAACAATCTTCAATGATGTGGCTAATGTTTAAAAGGTATATGTAACACCCTAAGTGTTTTTTAAACATGTTTTTCAAATTAAATTATTCTTTTTATTATTCTTTATTTTCCGGAAAAACTGAATATATCTTGTGTTAAGTGAAACCACTAAGGTTTGATTCTCTTTCATGAAACATGTTGTTAATATTACACTATACACAACCCTTATATTATATTTTTGGTACATTATGATTCTCTTGTGTTACACACAATGCTGATTTTCATTGATATCTTGTGTCATAGGAATGGATGATAATGACTTAACTACAATATATTATTAATATTTATATAAAAATATTATTATAGTTACTAACAATACATTATAATGGAGGATAATGATAAGATTAAATAAATTGTAACAATTTTATTTAATAATTTATAGAAAATGAAACCTATTTTATTAATTAGATATAAAAAAATGAAATAATTCTTTTAAAATAAAAAAAAAACCTATTTTTAATAAAACTATTATTCTCTGTACAAACATGTTTCATTTAAATAATTTTTTAAAAATAATATTGATGAACATTTTTAATGAAATTTATATATTATATATTAAACCAAATATTTTGACACTCATTAATTATATTGTATTGGCATATGATAATAATAAATGCAATTTTATGAATAAAAAGATAAATCTTTTCAAAATGGTAATTTTCTTCCATTTAATGGTACTACTATTTAAAATATAATTTTTTAATTAGTTACAATTTATATTAAAAAATAGGATATATTTTTGAAATAATAATTTAAAATTTTAATATGGGTGAATTATTTTTATTTATCTGGGAATATTCATTTTATGATGAATAGTAAAAAAC
Source organism: Viscum album (assembly GCA_963277665.1). NCBI lineage: Eukaryota > Viridiplantae > Streptophyta > Magnoliopsida > Santalales > Viscaceae > Viscum > Viscum album. Next base: position 831,124,448 of record OY728119.1, on the reverse strand, counting down.
AATGAATTTTAATTAAAATCCACTATTTAGACTAATTTATTTGTATAGATAAATGTTTTATAAATTGGTTTTAATGTATATTTATATAAGTAGTAAATAGTTTAATGAAATTTTGTTTATTGGAATAAATTTAACATTGTAATTGGATATAATGAAATTCAACCACTTGAACATTTTCACGTTAAAAACTCGTTGTCTCGTCCCGTATGTGTGATTAATATAAATTAAGTTCAATCACTTCTATATTTAAAATTTTAAAAAATATATTCTATATTTGGAATCATAAAAAACTAAAATTTATATTATTTTCCACAATTTGATTGACCAAAAATATTATTTAAATTAATTAAAATTAATTATAGCAATTAAAGTTAAAACGGGTTAACTATATAGTTAAACATTATCTTAAGGGGGTGAAATATCGTAGAAACATGTAAAAAAATAATTTCATGTATATATTAATATAATATAATTAAGTTTTCTAAAATAGACCATTGATGGAGGTATATGATGTTAGGGAGACCTCCAAATAATGTTTTCAATTTTAAATTTATATAAATATCATTCCTCATCCAATATAAATGGGAACTCACCATCCCTTCATATCAATTATTTACACCACTAAATCCAATTGTATCATCCAAATAATAACCAAGTAAAATAAAAAATTTCCCAAATATCATCCTAGTATCATCAAATTATGTAGAAAGAAAACCAATTAAGTCCTTTGGTGAAAACCAGAAGGAATTACGCAATGAAGAGGTAACATATTTCAACTAGCACTTTTATTTTATTTATTTCTACAATGACCAAATTATTTTTATTAAATTATTATATAATAAACTAATTATCTTAAATATACTGATAGGTAGTTATTTTTATTTTTACACCTACAACTACACACACTTCCTTAATATTGGATACATAATCATCATTCATGGGTACGTTGGACTACCGCCTGACGAACCTATATAGTTCATACTACAACTACCACCATTCATGATTTGGAATAAAGTTGGAATTAATTCCTTTATTTGATACATATGATATTTATAATTTATATATTTAAAAGTTATTATTTCTATTTTGTGGTATATCACTAACTTGGTTTATGGATATTTGAACTACCACTTCTTCAAGGAGATATGATTCGTTCACACTTTTCATGGAATGTATTGGGGATTGGTTTAGTAAAATTATATTATACATATAAAATGACAATGATTCATAATTTATAATATATATATATATATATTCTATTTTATTACTTTCTTTCACTTTGGAAAGAAAATGAAAACAACATTCATACCTACATTAGACCTACTGTTGGCATGAATGCTGTATTCTATTACATAATTCAATGTTTTATGAATTTTTAAAACTACATATATACTTAATATATTTGATAATTAAATAATGTTTTTCTAATTGTAAGTAATTAAATCACGATTTATGTAAGAGTAACAAGAATAAAAATTCAAAACATATAACAAAAAATGAAGCAGTTACTACATGAAACCTAACTTTAACATGAAATTGTTAACAAAATGGTAATATAAATTGTTTAAAAAATATTATATGGCATGATATAAAATAAAATGGTTAATTTTTAGATCTATAGCAAACATATTTATGTTATATATTAGGGTTTAATGTGTCTGAAGAAAGTCAGTACATATGGTATGGGAATATCATCTCACTTTTAATTTCCTTGATATACATGCCATATTCACCACTCTCTACTTTTTTGTTGTGTATATATATCCCTATGATATTTTGTATCACTAATTTACTTTTTTTAATATTTAATTTATTTTACTATTTCATCGGGATAATTATTCATAAGTTACACATGTAGTTAGGGTTTTCCCTTCTAAATTTTATTTCTGTGAGATATATGCTATATTAAGCATCGATTCATATAGTGTGACATTAATACATACCTTTTACATTTTATATCATTAATATACATTATTTAATGATATTAAATGTTTTAATTTATATCATTATTTCATTGTGATCTAGATTCAAAAGTTACTCTCTTAATAATGAGATTTATATTTTCATTTTTATTTCTCATAGTATTAAAACATATTCACCAGTCGTTTATTTTTTGTGCTGTATATACTGAACATGAATAAATTATATGATTATTATCCTCTTATTTTTTGGTATTTAAATATCCATTTCATTATTTCCATTCCATTTAGTTTATTGTTCAAAATTAACAAACTTATAGAGTATTTTTTTGTATAAATTTGTCTTCATTTAGACACATGTCATGTTATGAACATATATTCTTTTAAGATTTTATATAGTACCCATTTCATGGTTCTTCATGAATATATTTATTTTAATGATAATAAAATATCCATTCAATGTTATTATTTCCTATGTATTATTATTTAATGTCACCAAAATGGTATGAGTTTGATACTACAATATCCTCATTTATCAGGTTTGGATACAATTATGCTTCCGTTAAAGGAATATTATGATCCATCTCATATGAATTATAATGAAATTTTGTTCACTATTGGTTATTAATTATATATCTTTGTAATGGTACCATTATTTCAAAATGTTGCAGTAAAGATAAATAATGAAGTGTTTTTTTAAAAATATTAACTTATTTATCTATTCGATCAGAAATCTATTTTATTCAATAACCATGTTTTATAAAATTTAATTTTTTTAATGATATTTTAAACACATTTTTGATGAAAATTAATTCATTTGTTTGGTGGTTTTAAAAGTGTTTTTCATGTTTTGCAATGATCACTTTATAATTTTTCAAGGTTATTATTAACAAAATATGTTTTCAAAATGTTTTGTGATTTGGAAAGAGTTTCTCAAAGAATAATGTATGTTTTACTCAATAAATGCAATTAATGTATTTAAAGGTTTAAATAATATTTTTTTAATGTTGATTTCAATGAAATTTTTTTTAAAATCTTTTATGTCTTAAAAAAAACTTATTTTTAATGAAATGTTATTTTCTATAAGAACATCTCCTAGTGATCGTTCGAAATCCTTATCTATATAAGATGAAAACAATTGATATAGTTTATCATTTACTAGGTATTTTATCCATGGGTTACATTCATATTCTTCATATGAATGGTTCATGTTTTTTTGGAATGATTTTTATGAAACAAGTTTCTCTTCCACGGGTTGTACTATGATAAAACCTTAATGACCCCTCTTCTCTTCACAAGTTATGCATTAATGAAATGATTATGAAACTTGTATCTTTTCCTTATGTTATTATAAGATTACATGTTTATAATACAAATTTAATTTCATTGTTTATTATTGCACATTTATGAAGACCATATATTTTTATGTTTCATGATATAACTAAGGTTTTATCATCTTTTGAAACATGCATATATGATTTTATTATGGGGCGGGTGGGGCCTATACCTCAGTCCAATGCATTGGGTAATGGTAAATATCCCTTGAGATCAATGGGTACATGAGAGGTAATACCAATACCATAAAAAGATAGTATATGGGAGAGAAACCAAATCCCCTAAAAAGAGGGTATATAAGAAGGAATATGAATCCCGTAATATGAGGGTATACAAGAGGTCATCCTATGCCCGTAACAACAGGGTACACTAAAGGGAATCCTAGGTCTGTAACATTAGGTTATATGAGAGGGACTCCCATGAATATAAAATAAGTGTTCAAATTATAGAATCCCAAAACCCTAATTATATGATACATCGAAGGAAAATCAATGCATCTAAAAAGTGGGTACACATGTGATCCTTCCAATCCCAAAACAAAATCGTACAGAAGAGGTGAAACTAAACTTGAAGAAGGTACACAGGTAATTAACCCAAGTACATCATTTTTTGTGGATCTAGGGAGGATTCCTAAATATAACAATTCTATAGGATTATGTGTATGTGTAAATTCCACGTCTTATTTCTCTGTTATCCAGTTATGGATTCTGCTCTTCTTTCCCTAATGATTCTTTCCTCTTGACATGCCAATATTTAGGCCATGACTCTTGATTTTGATTTTAAATATGAAGGGTATGATCATATAAGGTAATGATGATGTTATTATGCCATTATTATATTTCTGTTCTTTTATATTTATCTTTTATACCCTTACGGATCATCTGATCTCAACCAGTTCTTAAACTTCCTTTCCTAATGTTATGATGAAAGAATTTATTTAGGAGTATAAAAGGGGAATATCTATAAAGAAATATGTTTAAGATATTTCACCATGTTAGAATATCATGTTTCAAATTTTCTAAATATAATAAACTATTATGGTCCTTCAGTATGCCTTTTTTAATGCACTGAATATTCATATAAGGTGATGTAATTTACTTACATGTTAAGCATGGGTCACTATAGTTGGTATCAAAGGAAATGATTTGTAATCTGTTTGAAAGTATGATGTGTAATATTTAGTGTGATCCCTTGGGACCTTTATAAGGACATTTATAGGGATGTATGATGTATAAGACTATGGTATTATATATATACAGTTGGTTGTCATGAAATATGAATCCATTAAATATTTTTTCAACATTATTTTATTTTCATCAATGAGAAGTGTTCCTCGCAATATGCATTATGGTCGTAGTCAAAAGTTGGAACATGAATGAAGTAGGATAAAATTGAATGTTAATATGTGGAAAGTATTAGATTATGCAAAAAAAATTTAATAAGTGGAAATATCACTATGAGAATCAGGAATGTGGCATGAGTGTTGGTTATACTGGTAACACCCCGAGCTTTTGAGATTTTTTTGAATTAAATAAATCTAGTTTATATATTCCATTTAACAAAAAAACTTTATATATTATTTTATTACATAAATAAAATAAAAATAATTTTATTTTTTATTATACACAAAAACAATTTTATCTTGCACTACACACAAAACCTATATTAGTTTTCGGTATAGTCAACCCTGAGTTAGCTTTTGTTGCATACAAGATGGTGTTTTACCTCTTTTCAATGGAGAACTTATTTTAAAAATAAATTTAATACTTTTATGAATTTTATTTTCAAACATGAACATAATGTTTAAATATATAATTTAATAATTATTCAAGGATTTATTTTTCAGGTTTTTCTGAGAAACATCATTTTTTGATGAATAGTAAATAATACAACATTTTAGTAAAATAACTACTTTTTCCCTAAATTCTTATAAAGGATAAATTAAATTTTAAATTGTCTTATAATGTTATAAAATATAAATTATACATATATTAATCCATTTTAGGCCATTAGTATCATTTTTTATTGAAATTAAAGGTAAAAACTTATTAACCTTTTGAAAATTTTACTTTAATTACCAGCTTTCTCACCAAGTATACTGGTTTAACATTAAACATCCTTTTTGAACTTTCTTGATTTTAATTTTGAAAAAAGGATAGCCAAAATATTTATTATGATAATATTTTTCTCATAAGACCAACTGATTTTTTTACCCAAAATATCAGTGAATCTGATGGAAATTAATTAAAGTGATTATGGTAAATTTATTCTTAATAAGGGAGTCATCCTTAATATTAAAATCCAAAATGACAGGAAACATGTCCAAAAAACATTTAATACTAATAGTTTGAAAACATCCCTTATTGGGTCATAATTTAAGGGTTATTTCTGTATTAATGAATGGATGTTCCCGATATAAAAGTTTATGTGAAGAAAAATATAAAAGTGAAACTTTCTTTACATTTAACATTTATAAAACACTTAGTTATATAAAAAACATTATATTTCCGGTTATAAATTTACCTTTTAATGATAAATGGGTTATTTTGATTAAAATAATTTATCATTAATTTTTATAAATGACATAGTTTCCTAAATTCTCAATAAATTCCAATAGAGTGATTATTTAGTTAATCATTAATTAAAATAAGTGATACTATAAAGATTATAATTGAACTAAATTTATTGAATTTTTAAATTTAATTATTTTTTAAATGAATATATGATTTAACTATAAACCTAATATATTTTAAATATATTTTATTGATATTTATAAACTAAAATTAAATAAATAATGTCAAAATTGGCATTAATGATATTTTACAATGAATGTTATTTTATTAAATTATTTAAAAATAATAAAAATATTATATTCTTAAAAGTGATTTTTTAGTGGTAATAATAATTATATATGTTATATTAATGGTAAAAATGATATTTTATAATTAACATATTTTCCCACAGTATGAAAAAAAACATTGTTAACATTGTCCATGTTTAAGCAGTGTTTTAGTGCGTCACATGCACTTGTTTTAAAAATAATTTCCAAAAAACATGGAATTTAGTTATTTAAAAAATAATTGATCATATTAATTATTATTTGGATATATATTTTCAAATAAATTTTAATTTAAGTTAATCTTATTTGTTAAATAACTTATGTTAGAAAATTATATGCTTTAATAAAATCCAAAATGATAAAATTGGGGAATCATAGAAGTTATGGTCCAAATTATAAAAATATACATATTTTCAGGTGGTGTATGTTTATATAAATCATTATTACCATTTAAACTATTAAGATTCTATTTTGGAGTCACATTAGGTAAAGGATACCTCTTATTAATAAATACCTTTTGGTATTTACAAGAGTTCCACTCATACTCTACTATAAAAAAGAAAGCACACTCCCCCTTCTTCATAACTCTCAAACGACTTATGTTCATAAAAAATATATCATATTCACTACAAAACAACCCTATATTACACCCTTAATAATAAATTTATGAATAAATTAATCCAAGTAATTCATTTGGTAAAACCCAAATTTAGTTACCCAATGAATTGGTAACACCCTCTTTCAAGCACCTTTCTTTTATTTTATTTATCCACCACCTAAATTTTCATTATTACATTATTATACCAAAAAATATTATACTAAATGTTCTGATATGTTTTTATGATAATTTTTAGACAAAAATTTACTAACACTTTCATCTAATGGGTACTAAACATACTATTTATGTGTACAGAAAACTATCGCCTCACCAAACGATGATTGTTCATTCTTTTTTTACCGACTCCCATGGTGTGCATTATAATGGAAACACTTTTTAGATATAATATATATGAAATTTTCAATTTAATTATGCTTGTATAATTATTATATAACACATACATTTATACTTTACATTTTATGAAAATATGATAATTTTATTTGATGAAGTACAGAATACCGCCCCATCAAAGTGATGTGATTCATTCACACATTACATGAAATTTATTATAGATGTGTTTAGAGAACATGTATAATATATGTGAAATAATAATGATACTATAATTTTATTCTACATTTATATGCATATATTTCATTCTCTTTCTTTCTTCCAATATGATAACAAAACAGAAACAATGTCCATCCATACATACAACCTACCATAACATTGAACATGGCATTACCCTTTCATTATTCTATATTCTATGGATTATTATAATTAAAATTTAATTAAAATACATTATATTTATATAATTTTTTACAGTTTTTATATCATTAAATATGTGTATGGACCAAAGATAACTAATTAAGACACATGTGAAAAACCAAGTAAATATTTTCCAATTTGAATCCTTAATGCAGAAATGATAATAAAAAGGTAATAAAAAGCCATAATAAAATCATATTTTGTATCATATATAAAAATATGGTTCTTAGATAAAATTATAATTATATTATTTTTTTTATAAAGGGTTTTTGAAAGAGTATGATGAGAGTAAAGATGCAATGTAAGGGGATTCATCTCACTTTTTATTTTCGTGATATACATGACATAATCACAACTCATTTCATTTATGTGGTGTGTATAATTAACATGTATTTATTCTATGATTCTTATAATTATATTTTTTTTGTATTTACATATCCATTAGAATATATTTATTTCATGTTTTTAATGATTAAAATGATACCAAATCTGTAAAGTAACTTCATCTCAATTTTCCTTATTTGAGACACATGCCATGTCATAAACCTATATTTTCAATGAGGTGTATATAATAGAATTTTAAATGTTATAAATTTAATATATTTATTTTCATTATATAATAAGAATCTCATAATTTCATTCATTCCATCATGAATTAATTTCAGAAAAATGGTAATATTTTATTCATACAATCACATTTTTTATCGAGATTGTTTATGATTATGCTACCACATGAGAAATACTATAATCTAGATATTAATAAATCTAAGGAATTTTATTAAAATCTATATATTCATGTTATATCTATTTAATGGTACCATTTTATCACTATTTGGTACAAAACATGATCAAGAATATGTATGTCAGATAGTTTAAATTTACTTCTCTCTTCGGCCAGAAATTCGTGTTTCATAAAAGCCATGTTTTCTAATAGGTTTCAAAAAATATTCTATTATTCTCCTATGATGCTTAAAATAAATTTTTACTCATTTTTTACAATTTAAAAAGGGTTGTAAAATGAAATCTCATTGTTATTTCCTAATCAATGGACTATTAAAAAATTGGTGTCAAATGAATGTTTGGCATGCTCAGATATCCCTCTATCCAGAACATCATTACATTTATGCATCATTTACAATATCACAAAGTAGTTTTTTTAAAGAAATTTTGTTCCTATTATTCTAAAAATTGGTTCTTTTAAATGGGTTTCCCTGAAATTTTCATGATTCATTCATTTGTTTTCAAGTTACAAGTTTTGTGAAATGTTTTCACGATTTATTAATAATATTTCAAATTGTTTTCGAAGAAATAGTATTGAAAATGGTTTCTTGCTTTGATTTTAAGATTCATTCTATTTCAATGAAATGGGATTCCAAATTCTTTTTAGCATTATATATATGTTTTCAAAGTTTTTTCAATGAATAAGGTTTATAAAATCCATTGAGTCTTATTTTATAATATTTCAATCAAAAAAGATTTTAAAAACTATTTTAAGCCTTATATATATGGTTTCAATTTATTTTCAAAGAAGTTGTTTTTAAAAAAATTTGTCAATCATGTTTTATAAGCTTTCATGGAAAATAGATTTAAAAATGTTTTCAAGCTCTTATTATTGTTTTCAGGGAAAACAATTCCAATTATTATACATAAATTTCTATATAATCATTCTTATTTATTTTCATGAAAATGTTTTTCAAAAGGTTTTATGTTTTAAAGAACCTTTTTCAAATATGAAATTATATTTTCCTCTGTAAATTGTTTTAACGGATCATTTAAAATAATTTTTCATCAAATATGACATTCATTGATGTCACTGATACATTTATAGAGAAATTATTAACATTTTCCATTCATATTATTTTTCTGAATGGTGTATGTTACGGTGGCATGATATTAATGAAACTAGTTCCTCTTCCATATTCTTTATACTTGGGAATCATTATTCTTTTCTTGTGTTAGTATTTGATGAAATGACTATGAAAGAAATATTTTCAACAGGTTGTGATATGAATTCATTTTTATGAAACACATTTCATTTCATGGTATTATTATTTGATGTTTATAAAACCCATCTATTTTTATGTGTCATGATATGCTGAAGGTTGTAATATCTAGTGGCACATGTATGAATTATTTCAATATTATATGGGTGGGACCTATATCTTTCTCTAATGCATTGGGTAAAGATTTATATCTAATGATATCTAGGAGGGAATCAAGTTGACAATCTTGATTTTCTTTGGGTTGACGGGGAACCCCTATCCATTTCCAAGAATGGACTGTGATTGGGGATTGTGGTTTGTCCTACCCAGTAGGTGTAATCAACATGAAGGTGGAAGATGGGGAAACTTGATCCAATATCGGAAGTTAATGAATCATGATCTACTATAAGAATATGAGGTATCTTGCTACCTTTGAAGGAAAGGACTATGATTGGGGATGATGGCTTGTCCCACTTTTTAGGAGTAGTTGTATCACCCAAAGACTTTACTATATTTACCATTTGACATTTTTGAAATTCACACAACACCTAATTTAAATGAAGCATTATTTACTCATGTTTTTTATAGTAAGTTAAATTATATAAATTATAGAGATTTTATTTATTTATTATATATCCAAACAAATAATTTTACACATTCCTAATAGAAATTGGATAAGAACAAACCCAATATAAAACATAAAGTACTATTTTAAGGAAATTTTACCACATTTTAATAGAAACCTATTTTAAATAATAATTTTTACAAAAATATGATTTTAATTTGTTTAAATAATCTTCATTTTTGAAATTATAATTTTAAATCTAGATAAGGGTGAATTTTTGGTATTTTTATGAGAAACATTATTTTTCAATGAATAGTGAAGAATAACATGTTTTAGATAAAAACTACATTTCCATTTAAATAATTATTATTGTTAACTAATATTATAAATTTCTTATAGTCAAATTGTCTCTATTATTCATAAATTAATACAATTTAGTTATTTCTAATCAATTTTACTTTTAAATTGAATATAGAGACAAATCCAACTTTGGAACATTTTTCTTTTAAAACCAGTTGATCCATTTGTCTGTGAGATTATCATTAATCCTAATTTTTCTGAGTCTCTTACTTGAATTTTTATAATCCATCATAAACAGTTATAATAAAATTTATATTTTTTTCTAATAATACCATGTTAATTTTTGACAAAAATGTTTCGTGAAGGTGTTTAAAAATAATTATAATGATTATGGTATAATTAGGCTTCAAAAGGACTAAAACCCTATGTTTTAGCTACCAAATAATCAATACACCTATCAAAAACCCATTGGATTTCCATTATTCTTCCATACACCTTTCATTATTTAGTTGTTTCGGTTTTGTAAGAGTTTTTTTTGGTAAGAACATGTGCACACCTAATTTGTTTCTAAACCTTCCATGTGCATCCATTTCCTTCCACATAAAAGACCACAACCTTTACCTATTCCTCACACATATCTAGCCTATTGAGTCTCAGATTTTCCCCCAAATTACATCCCCATGAAATAAATTCCCCCCTCTCATCATAAATCAATCCAAGGGAATTTTTGGTATACACCAAAAGAAGTTATTCGATTACGAGGTAGCACCTCCTCTCAACCTCTCTCATTTTAGTTCCCTTATCCACTACCTAAACTCCTATTATTCTATGATTTCATATAAATTATAGTGTCATAAAAAAACTAGGATATTTTTATGTAAATATTTAGACATGAATTTACACACACCTCTATTTAATGGGTAACGAACATATTATTTCTGTGTACGGTGAAATACAGTCTCATGAAATGATGATTGTTTAATTTTTCCACACCACCTATCATGGTGTCCATTATTAATGGAAACTATATTTATATATAAAATTTATTTCAATTATAATTTCATTATTATTCTATAATTATTATTTATAAAATACCATTATTCTTATGTCATGTGTAAATGATAATTTTGTTTGACGAAGTGTGGACTGCCTCAACCTCAAAGTGATATGACTCATTCAATCCATACATGGAATGTATTAATGTTTGTTATAATAAAAATATGAAACATGTAGAACATAAAAATTATACTGGGATTTAGGTAATACATATTTAGCATTTATTTTTTATTTCAGTAATTAAACAGAGAAATAGAAGTAGCGTTCATGCGTACGTATGGATGACTATCTCCATGAATGGTTATATTCATTTCTAATATCCATATGTTATGGAATATTAAAAATACATTTTAATGAATTTATATGATAATTTATTCATGGTTTAAATTCTTGAGATTATGAAACCATGATACATTTAATAGGAACAACAAATAGAAAGTCAAAACATACTTGAGAAAAGTTGGCAATCAACCCCCAAAATAGATAAAAAAAATGAAACATTGTTTAACAAATGGGTGATAAAATATTTTAATAAGTTAATATATGATATTATAAACATTATTTTTGTTATTTTAAAATTTAGTAACATATTTTAAACAACTATACAAGATTCTAAATACTGAAATACAAAAAGTAAGGATAAGGTAAGGGATTCATCTCTCATTTTCATTTCATGAGGCATACTTATTTCTTTTACTTATAATTTCATATATAGTGTGTAATTACAACCACATTGACTTATAATATCACGAAACATACTATCTTTATTGTATTAAAATGTTTTATATAATGAATAACACCATTGGGTTTTCTGATTTAGTTGTTACAACATTGGTAAGGGATTCTTGTCGCATTATCCTTACTTCAAGCATACTTTCTTGTTGTACACATAATTTATTATATATTTTTTACATGATGACATATTTAAATATAATATCAGTTGTCATAATATTTAAATGGAAATTTATTTTTATATTTAAGCATTATTACCTTAGGATTTTCCAATTCATTTGTTACCACATTGGTAAGGTATTTTCATCATTCTTTTTAAATCTGTGAGAATAATTGTGAATTCACTACTTCCATCTTTTGTGTACATACCTACTAAATTTTTTGATATATTATATCATGAATCATCTTATTATTATGATATTATTATATTCATTTAATGTCATACTATTATGGTGATTATCATTTAAATGTAATATAGTGGTATGAGACACTTTGGAATGTTTAAATGTTATACACCATAAAAGTTCATAATCTCAATTAATTTTATGATTGTAAACTTCCCATGAAAATTTCACATTATTTTAATCATTTTATTTGGAAATTTAATTTAATATACACATTCTTATAAGATGGATATTAGTATTTCTTAAACCGTATACCATTTTTCATATGGTGGTTACTTTGATAATTATTTTATTATTAGGGGAATTATTGTTAAATCCATATTTCTCATTAAATATGTTTATTTGATAAGTTATATTAGTTATTTAAATTATTCAATATGAGTAATAATTTTTATTGGAAATTCCGGTTGGAAACATGAATTTATATTGATCCTCAATGAATCGATAGTTCCTTATGAGATAAATAAGTTAGACAAATTAAATGAGTTTCTATCCATGTTTTAAACCATCTTGGGAAAGGTCAGGACAATAATAGGTTTTGATGTGTGTGAGACAAGACATCCATTAAAAAAATTTACCTCATCTAGAATCAGTTATAATTTTCCATGATATTTTTTATCAACATATCTATCGATGTAGTTCATTCACAATTTATTGATTTAAGGAATTTGTTTTAGTTTCTTACATTCCACGTTATTTAATCCTTATAATGTATTTTTTTTGGAGAATTTACTAATTTATATACCTCTCCCTATAGATTTATTCATGATTTATTCCCTTGTACAAACCCTTACTAATAATTTTAGCTCACCTATATTATTTTTCTTTCTATATTTAATGAAGAAAAGAAAACTTAATAAGCTTTCAACGATGGATTTTATTTTAGATTATTGGTAAGCATGATTTATTAAATTTTTAAAATTTATTATGGGTATTATGAATATAATTTGTCTTTCCAAGACTACTAAATTGAACCATCCTTTAGTATTTTCTTCATTATAATAATTCGAATGTAATGTAATAATGCATCGGCTTCAGTATTTGTATGTCGAGGTATTATAGTAGTTCCCATGAAGTGACTTGGTATCTTATAGTAATGCGTCATGACATATATGGAATGATATCACATATTTATATATTCCTCAATTCCGGGTATTATTCATAATTTATGATTTTATGGATTATGATGATTATTTTCTAATGATTCATGCCTAATGAATAGCTAAGATTTATTCCTAGATTAATATTTATGATCATGGATATATAGGTTATGATTTTATAATGTTATTATTAAGTTATCATACCCCTATTGTTATGTTTATTTTTACATGTTTCCTTCGTTTACCATTAATGAGAAATTGATCTATCCTATTTTTATGTTTCCTTACTAGGGTTATGAAAATATTTTTTAGTATGATGTGTCTAAAAGGGATTTAATAATGTAGAAAATTGTGGGGGATAATGTAGATCTCTTATCTACCAGTTTTTATGTTTCCATACTTCCAAGGGAACTACACAAATAAGGTATTTGGGTGTCTATTTTATAATGTTTTGAGTATTCTGTATAAAATAAGTAATGAATATATATGTTAAGTCTATGTTTATTTAATAATGATAAATTTAAACATATTGTGAATGATGTGTTAAATGTGTGGGATGTTTTTAAAATATTTTTTTACATCAAATGTATGAATAATGATTAAATTAAGGCTGAAAACCCTTATGAAAGGATTTATATTTCATTTTCAAGGAAACTAGTATTAAATAATAACAGAATTAATACTATGTAATGGTTTAAGAATAAATTTTTATGAGTTATGTAAACATGTATTATATTTAAATATACACTTTGGATTTTAAAAATATTATTTAATGGTGCTGATAAAATATACTTATGATTTAATGGAAAGGTGATATTGTGATCAACGGAAGATAACCTATAATGTGTTCCAGATTTTTTGTTAATTGTGTTTATCTTGGATAAATATTTGATTGTTTTGGATAATGTAGGTTGGATAATATCAAAGACCTCATAACATATAATTAATTTATTGAAAAAGTTTATTAGGATATTATGGATGGAGTTTATAGTATTATATATATATAATTAATATGTCCAATTGTATTGGGAATAATTAAGAATTGATTTTTTCCAATGACATTTAAGGTAATTTATGATATTACCATTTTATAAGAGAATATATGATGATGTTATTTACATGTTTGGTATATGAGATCAATGATCTACTTTATAATATATAGGGGGTCAATATTGTATTGATTTTTAGTAATTTAGTGACATTAATTCAAAATGTGTAGCCTGTCACCTTTTTGAAGAGTTTTGTGGTAAAAAATTTATATAATTTTTAATATTAGACATCAGCTGAGGTCTTATATATTATATTTTTATCTCACCATATGAGGATTTATGCATAATGATAAACCACGTTAACCTTTTGGATATGAATGGTGGAAGGAATTGTCATTATTGTTTGTATTATATGATCAATCATTTCTTCATGCATAACAATACCACATTCATTTCCTATAGTAAGAAATTATATAGGATTTGATCAACTCAAAACTAAAGGGTAAGATTGATCTCATGGAAAAAATTCAAGTATGTATATCCCTTTAATAAAATTATTCAATTTTATGAAAATGATAATGAAATAAACTTTTTTATTGTTATAATAATTTTTGATTATATCAATGAACTCATCATGCATAGTTAGATTGTGGTTCTATAAATGATAAATTTCTATGGATCACCAAGCTTCTTGTGAATATCGATCATTATCACTCTTTATAATTTTTTATTCTTTTGTCCCATTTTAAAATCATTACTAATGTGGAAACTCAGTTCGATGTAACTTTGAGTAACTTTTTTTTCAAAATTTTATTTTTTAAAATATATTTTATAATTCATTTTTATGATGTGGGATTAGAAGAAGGAAAATTTAATGAGTTAAACTATTAATGACTCCAAAAATATCATTGGAGAAATTTATTTTGAGGGTAGAATGTAATACATGATTTTTTATGAATTGTTTCCAATTTAATTTCATATTTTCAATATTTTTCATTATAGGAAACAATGAATATAGATTTTGTTATATGAAATCAAAAAGATCATATTTTGATTCACGCAAGACTATATTAATCATTCACTACAAGAACCACATATATTAGCCTACAAAAAATATGTTTGTCTTTTGTAATACATAATCTTGATTTCCACTGATAGCTTTCATTACATGCAACACCATGTTTTACTGAAATAAAATATACAATTAGTATTTTTATTAAAATATTTTTATAGTTACCACCTAGATGTAGGAATGGAAGTTATGAAAAAGATTAATTAATTTTTGAAAATATTTTTTAAATTTTTTTACAAAATTAATCCTTTTTTATTAATTACTTATAATTGAAAGTAAGAACTATTTGAAAATAAAGATATTCATTTTCTAAGAAGAATATTTTTCTTTGTACAAAAATGTTTTATATCAATAAATTAAATAATCAACTTTTGAATAATTTTTTAATAAAATTTATGTAAAATATATTCAATAAAATATTTAAATCTCATCCAATAGATTTTAATTTTTTAGATAAGAGTAAATCCAATTTAATCAATAAAAACATGAATCTTATTTAAATGGTAATTTTTTCACCTTTTAATTGTGAACCAATTTTAAATAAAATTTTGATATTTTTATTATTTTTATTTGAAAATAAACATTATATAATAAATATTTATATCAAAATTTACATTTGGTGAATTTTTGGTGTGTTTTTGAGATGTTTCATTTTTTGATGAATATTGAAAAATACAAAAAATTTAATTAAAACTCAATTATGAAAAAATTTAATTTTATTATTAAATTATATATTAAAATTCTTTGAAATTTTATTTATATCAATTAGAAATATATTAAAATAATATAGGTCATTGGAATTAATTTAAAATTGATATTTGATGTCAATATTTTGAACATTTTCTCTTTTAAAACTCATTGTCTCATCCGATATACGTGGTTAATTTTAAAATAATTTATGATAATTATATATTTAGAATTTGGAAAAATGGATTTTATATTTGGAATCATAATAATTTATAATGTATATTAAGGTGGAATTAATTTTTTTTACCAAAAATATTAATGAATGTAATTTTAATTAATTACACCGATTAAGGTAAAAAAGATTTTACTTTGTGGTTAAACTTTATATTAATGAGCCCAAAAATTCTATGAACCCTGTAATAATGCCCATTTTGTATTTATTTGTACTATACATTCACTTGGTTCTAAAATTTACTATTATGGGATGCATATGAAATAAGGTAAATATCCCAATAATGTTTACCATTTTATATTTACAAGAATACCACTCTTCCTCCACTATAAAAGGAAAATCACCCCAACCTCCTTAGATTTCCACACATAAAAAAATATTTGGATCATGAAAAACATATAAAAATAATCTAAAATATTATTTGATAAAATATTATTAACCTCACATTGCGTATAAATCAACCAAATTTTTCATTTGGCCCAAACCATAATGCATTACCCAAAGGATAAGTAACAACCTTCGACAATTTTTTTTTATTTTACTCTCCACCCCAAAATGTTTCTTATTAGATTCTTATATTATAAAATAAGTGTCTCAAATATAAATATAACTTTTTGTTTTTAGTGTTAATCCAAAAATTATACACATTTCTATCAATTGGGATATGTAATCATTGCTCGTGTGTGTGGCGGGGTACCACCTCGTGAACAAATGTCATTTGTCCTTCCATTAAAAATTTTCAGGGTTAGTAATAATGATATAATTACTACTTATATTATGATATTTAAGATATTTATTATTATTTTATTCTTATTTAATTATTGTATAATTCATACCATCATTATTTGCATTTTGTTGGAATACAATTACTTCTTTTGTGGATCTGTGGACTTTCACCTCCTCAAAGTGATGTGATTTGTTCACACTTTACCTGGAATGTATTATGTTTGGGTTTAGTTAAAATATATGATATTTATAAAATAATAATTCTACTTATAATATGTATATATATATATACACTTATATATCATTTACAATATTTCTTTCAATTCAATAAGAAAAGGAAAACAATGTTCAGGCGTTCATATGACCTACCATCTCTTTGAGTGGTGTATTCCATTTCATATTTCAATGATTTATAGATTAGTATAACTGCTTGTATAATCAATATATATGTTATTTATATAATTTTGAACATTTTATTAATAATTAATTCATTATCTATGTTATTGGATCAAGAATAACAATTAAAAACATATATAAAAATGTAGTAGTTATTACATGAATTTTAAATTTAACAATAAATTGTTAATAAACAGGTAATATAATGACTTACTAAAATGATATACAATTATATATAAATATTATCTAGTTTTTTGGTATATCTATAGTAAAATTATATTTATTATAAGGGAGTGTTTCACGTGTACAAGAAAGTCAAGACTTATGGAAAGAGAATTTCATCTCACATTTTATTTTTTTGAGATACTTGTCATATTCAACACTCAATTATTTTCTGTGGTGTATATAATTACACATGATTTTTTTAATTATTTTACAATACATAATCTTTATAAAAGTTTCATTTTATGTTATTAATTCATGGGGATCATGATTCAAAAGTTACTTACATAGTAAGGGTTTTTATGTCCCACTTTTATTTTTATGATATATATAATATTCAACACTTATTTTTATTAGGAGGTTTATATACTTATCTAGGAAATTATATATCATTTATTTACATTGTTTAATTATATTGAATTTTTTAATTGATATTATTATTTAATGAGGACCATGATTCAGAAGTTTCTCATTTAGTAAAGGAATAAAAGAAGGCATCCCAATCCCATAATATGAGGGTGTTCAGGTGGGTATCCCAAGTCCTTAACAAAAGGGTATACGGGTGGACATCTGAAGCCTGTAACACAATGGTTCACAGGAAGAAATCCCATGCCCATAACAGTAGGGCATGCGGGAGGGAATCTAATGCCTGTTAAAAGAGGACATACAAGAGGGAATCCCATGCCCATAACAATATGTTAATCTAGAGGGCCTCACAATCCTATAACTGGATGACGTACATGAGGGAATAGGAAGCACATAATAAAAGGGTACAAGAGATATAATCCCAAGATCGATATTAGATGGTATAAAAGATGTCATCCCAATCCTAAATAAGGCACATAGTTGATTATCATAATCTTCAATTTTTATTATGGTCTTGGTCGGTATCCTTAATGTAGATTTTTTATGCTTATGTATATGCCATAATTCCATGACTTATTCCAATATTATTCTTTCATAGACTCTTCCCTTGATTCCCTTATGATTCATTTCTTATGAATAGCCAATATTTTTTCCATGACTAATTATTATGATATCTGATATACATGTTATGATCTTCTAATGTTATTATATTGTTATCATATCCCTATGCTCATGTTATACCTATAAATCTCCCATGTCTACCCTTACAAAAAAAATTAGCTCATCACTTTCTTATGAATCCTTTCATTGGGTTATAAAGAAGAATATTATATATGATTACAAAAGGGGTGATATTTAAGGGAGATATAGAATATATTTCACTGCTTTGTAAGATTATTTTTCCATGTTTCCAAACACACTAAACAATTATTTCCCTTGAGCATGTATTTATGTGATGATATAAATATTCATAAAAAATGGTTTAATATCCATATATGTTAATATTGGGTATCTATACACTATATGATGTCTTGATATGGATTTTTAATTTCATTGGAATATATATTGATGGGGATTTCAATTATTTTTTTCTTTATAGGGGTTGTTCTTATTTCGGTTTATTTTCCATAGATGAGATTTTTATAATTTGGGAGATTTAGAAAATATTGTGTTATTTATAGTTAGAAAATCTTTAGATTATTGGAAAATAAGTTATAGAAGTTATTAAGAAAGGTGTATTCTTTAATACTTTATTTTAGTTCCAAATATATCAATATTAATGTGATGTTTTAATTAAACTTTTTGATTCCAATGAAAATAGTATAAATATGTTTGTGATTTGTGATAATTATTTTTGGAAAAATAAATATTATTATTGAAAGGTTATTATCATGAAGAAATTTCATTCAGTTTAATAGATATTTATAATATTATTTATTTTTTGTATTTGTTATATCAGTATTATGAATATTATTTATGGGATGTTATGGGTGAATGAATAAACCCATTTTGACAATATGAATTAATATTGTTTCCTCATCTTGCTGGATAAGAATGATTTAAATATCATATAAATGTTCAGTCCATGTTGGGTTGAAATGAAAGGTGGGAATTCCTATATTAATTTGGGGCTCTCATTATTTTTTATGGTGAAAATATAAATTTTGTTTAGTTAATCCCTCCATGAGTAGGAGGTACCAATTTTATATTGCATACGTATAAGGATCCCTCATGTTTTGGTAGATAAAATTGTATGTATGGAGTTTGGTGTTTATATGAATAAAATTATCAGAATTTTATGAGGTATATTTTATAATAAAACACCATTCATGTAAAAATATGAAATACTATCAATGGATTTGATAAAACACCATATGATTGTATCATGATTTATAATACATCTGTGTAGTTTTTTTTTATTTTCACATTCATGATGTTAACGAGATGTCATGTATATATCCAATTTATTTTGTAACCAAACCCTTCATATACATCTTTTAACACTAGAACATTGTGTTATCTAGAGATTTTGGTTATTGGAATCATTTCATAGTGTATATGATGATGAAAAATAGTTTGGATAGTGCATAATAGTGTAATTTGATTCATTGGAGGTAGGTTGGTTATTTTTAATGGGTTTTATTTACATGGTGTAGTTATTTAATATTATTATACTAATGGTTGTTTTTATGAACTGAAGTCATAAAATTCTAATATTTACTGCTTTTTAGGTGATGTGGTTTCTGTGTAGGTTGGTTCCTATTCTATTCATTACTTAATATGTTTGAGGATGTATTATTACCATTATAAATATTCTATCCATAGGGGTGGTGTAAAGACCCCATATAGAATAACCTTTAGACATAGAGTGAATTATAGCCTAAAGAAAGCCTCCCCATATACCAAATGATGCTATCTATTGGAAATATCCAAATCTTCATAGAGGGTATACTATATCCTATAATTATATTAATATTATAGTTGAAAAATAACCAAAACAAACCAAACATAATAGAAAAATACCAAAATAAATAAAACATAGTTCTACTTCAAAACATACCATGAGTAACATATAATTTTACATCACTAATCACCCATTTGGATGTTAACATATAAAAAATAAACTGAAAATCATATATGAACTCAAGCCTTACTTCCATCCCCATGCCTCAGCAAAAATGTGTCCAAATACCATTTCAATTCCCCTAGACCAATCCTCCATATGAAATGTGTGGAACCTAAAATCAGACAATAGTTCTACACACACACTAACATTTCCATAAATGTTATAAGAAACACATCTCAATAGGTCCTCAAAATGTTCCCCTATTATACACCATATTATACTAATATCCATGAATAATTAATAAATAGAAATTTTATAAAATCGCATTTTAATTCAAATTCTAACCAGGACACCCCAAATTCTTATATATAAGGAGATCAAGTGATTATTTTCCCACTGTGATATGTGATCACAACTAGTTCCTTACCATTCCATAATAACATAACTACCTCATGCCATCTCCCAAGTAACTCAACCCATACCTAAGGACACATAGAAGGTCTTCATTCATGTCTCGACCACTAATCCCTCATAGTCGAGTCTCACGTCCAACTATAAATCTAATCCCTTACCAAACCCCTTCTCACTCATGAAAGTCCCCTCATTCATTCATTGAAGTCTCATTTTTAAATATAGTTTCATTAAACTATTTATAGGGACTCCATATCACTCATGGTTGTACATTCATTAAACCCATTATATTATGTGTAGGACCCAATTACACTCATGGTTGTTTGATTTCTACCATCTCACTCATCATATCTCCCTACCAGCTTTTAAAGGTCACTTATTTTATAAAATGTCTCAGGAAACAATGTAATTCTAATTTTAGCCCAATGTTCGTGAAACAAATTGACATTATCTCACTCATTGAAGTCTAATAGACTATATCTCTATCATGGATAGCCAGAACATTATGATACATCAACCACACCAGAGTCTGTCACATATCACAAGAACATGCATATTCAAGAGTGATGTTATTAATATTTTCATTACTTATTATACACTCAAATTACTGATTTTATATGAAATGTGCATAATTTCTGTGAAATATTAATGTTTTAATACTAAGTATTATTTTTGAGCATTTTTAGATGTATTCCAATTGGTTCAGTTTACTCTTTCATTTATAACTCTCCCCCTACTGATCCAAATTGTGTGGTTCTTGTTTTTCAGGATTCCAAATTAAATATACAACATTTCATTAAAATGGATCATTAGAAAATTATTCTATTTTAAGGCTCATATGAACCAAATAAGAAGGCCTACGGAATCTATGAAGAAACTAGAACAGCCATGAAGATTTAATTTTTGGGCTCAATTTGGATGTCCAAATTCCTTTATTCTATTTAGTAAGTCTTTTATAAAAATTTCAAGTCCCAAATACAAAGAAAAGGTGCCCAAATGATTCAATTAATCTCAGCCCACCATTCTAACTAGGAAATAAAATCAGTATAGTATTCATGACATATATCATAATGTAAGCATCTACTCTAGCTGAGATTTTTCAGTGTAAAATAGGAGATATAGACGGTTGTCTTTTTGTAAGAAAGCATCCGGATTTGAATTCATATTCTTATTCAAGAATCCATTGACATTTTTTCCATCAAAAAATCATGAATAGAAATGGTACTTTTAACATTTTTTATTGAAACCGCCATAACATTGGATCCATAATACAAATGTCCCCACATTTTGAGAGTAGTCAGCCAACATTATTATATACAACTTTGATGAAGGAGATATCTCGAGATTCAGCTATCTGTATGTACAAATAGTCGAGCCAAGTGGAGGGATATATTGGGAATGCAAACGGTCCACTTCCTTGGGCTATAAATACATCCCCTCCTCTCTTTCAAATGGAGTTAGCCTTTTAGAAGAGAGTAGCTCATATTGGCATTACCAAATCCTTGAAAAGGCTTTGGAGGATCTTCCATACTCATGTTTTCACTTGAGAGACCTTTCCTCCTCTCTTTGTTTTCTTTTTCTTTTGTATTCTTCTTTGTTGTAATCTTGTATGCCATTATTTTGTAATTATGCTTTAATGAATGTTAATTCTTCAATATCTCTTATTCTCATCCACCTTATGTATTTTAACATTAATTTTCTTAAAATAGTTTAAATACAGTTGAATCCCCTTCACTTATTTCACTTTCTCATTCAATCTATTGTTCATTTTTAATTCTCATCATCATTCATGCGTGGGTGTTCGATGCACAACTCTTTTATTACCCCTTTTCTGTTCACTTATTAATTCATAATCCTAAAATTATGACCATATTATTAACCACCAAAATCGAAGAGTAAATCTACCATTGGCGTGAGTTATAACTTGGGTATACTAATTGATTGTGAGCCTTTGCTCGATGAGTATTCTTTGAGATAATATTGTGTATGTTGAACATCATATGCCATGGATTAATTACATGTTTTGTTCAATATATGGATTCCATGGATTATTGGAACAAAAAATACACTACCATAATCAAGTAATTCTAATGATTAGAAACCTAACTTAAGTTAAATATTTGATTAAAGCTTTAACACTTTGAAATTCTGATCAAAATCATCTTGGGAAGTGGGTATTAATTTAATTCAATATAAAGAAAAGCTCAGTGATATCATATGATTAAATCCCCTATAATGACCTCACCCAAATCTTTATCAATTTTTTAAATCAAACATCATCCATAAATTATTTCATAAGATCTGAAAACAAACCCCCAATCAAAATAAAATTAACTAAAAACAACCGACTATAAAAGGTCACATCACCGAGGATTCGACCCGAGTGCTGCTATACACATTAGCAGAGCACCTGAACGTTGACCAGTCAATATGCGATAATCAGCCGCGCTTTCAAATGTCTTCATTGTTGGGGATGGTGCAATTATGTTTTCATTAATTTCTAGTTATTTTAAAAAAACAATAAAAAAACAAATTAAAAAAACTTTGAAAAAACACAATGAAAAACCCGCCTTCTTCATAAATATAATAAATTGAAAACAAAAAGAAAAACAATCATCTTCATCTTTCTTTAAAATCTTTCTGAATGCCTCGTATCCTCACAAAAAATCCATCGGATTTGTTGGACCCTGAAATTGAGAGAAGTCTTTACTAACTTAAGATGAACTTAAGAGATAATCAACTCATTCAAGAACAAGTCCATGTTCATCCAGTTGAATTAGATATGGATAATCTTATGGAACATACACTTAAAGAACAAACTACCCCTGATATGAAATAAAAACATCTTGTTATTAAATCTCCAAACATAGAGGATGACTTTGAACTAAAATAGGGATTGATTCATCTTCTTCCTCAATTCCACAGGCTAGCCGGTGAGGATCCACATCTCCACTTTAAAGAGTTCCATGTAGTGTGCCCTACCATGAAGCCACAAGGGGTTTCTGAGGAAAAAATCAATCTCCAAGCATTCCCATTATCCATATATGACACTTCGAAGTCATGTATTTACTACCTCCCTCTTGTTTCCATAACCACATGGAATGACATGAAGAGACTATTTTTAGAGAAATTCTTTCTTGCTTCTCATACTGCTTCTATACGAAAGGAAATAAGTGGTATCTGTCAGTTCCCAAGTGAATCACTCCATGAATAATGGGAGAGGTTCAAATAGCTTGTGAAAACCTACCCATAACACCAAATACCTTACCAAATCATGATCCAATACATCCATGATGGGTTATTGGCAACAGAGAGAGCCCTCATTGATGCCACAAGTGGTGGAGCTCATGTTGATAAAACTCCTGTAGCTGCAAGATATCTCATATGTAACATGGATACAAACACACAATAATTCCATAATCGAGAACATGATCAAGTCAAAAATGCTCAAGATAATGAATATATAGAGTTGAATAGGATGACAGAATGGATGAGTGAACTTACAGTACTTGTGTGGCAACTAGTTGTGGCATGGAAAGCCTCATCCCCATATTCTCCATAATCAATGTTTCCTAGACCCGTCAAAAACTGTGGAATCTGCAACTCACCAACTCATCTAACAGAAACTTTTCCACAACATCAAGAGGATCAATCTAATTCAACTGGACCAATGGATATCAATCAAGCATATGCTCAACAAAACCCCAACCTCCAAAAACAATTTTAGTTCATTAGAAACTTTAATCAACCTCATTCTGAGACCATATCTTCTTCTTATAACCAAGTCCTTAGGTATGGTAATCCCATCTCTCATCCCCCTCAATACCCTCCTCAAAACCCAAACCAGTTTCAATATGGTCAAGGTGTTGGTAACTTCAAACAACCTTACCATTTTGTTCCTCAACCTCAAAGGATTAGTCCTCCTCCTAGATTACAGTATCCTAGTGTGCCTTCCCAATTCCCAAACCAAACCAATCGCTTTCCCAATAACCAAAATCAAGGTAATCCCAATCAGGGAAAGACATCTTCTTCTAGGAAACCATTGGAAAGCACCATTGAATATCTTTCCTCCTTCACCAGTTCTAGTCTCGAGAACATTAAAACCCAAATTGGTCCACTTTCTTCCCACATGAGCAAGAAACAACAATAAAATTCTTCCCAACTCCCAGATTAATGATTACCCAACCCCAAGGGTAATGTATGTGAAATTGCACTTAGATTGGGAAAGCAAATTTCTATGCCTCAAGATAAGTCCTAGAACCCTCTTTTAAATATTGACCTAGAAAATGAAATTAAAAACAAATGAAAAGGAATCTGAAACCAATCCCTTACCTCCTTCCATTCAACTTGGAAACCCATTTCCTTTCTCTCAAGATGTTCCTAATATAATGAAGTCCTTTGAACCCGATCCTAAAATTCCCGACATGTTTAGCCTTGTTGAAGTGAAAATTCCCCTCTTAGATTTCATTAAAAATTTACTAAGTATGCCATGTTTCTCAAGGAGTTGTGTACCCATAAGAGTCAACTTAGGACCTTTGAAAATGTTTATACCCAAGAGTCCATACTGATTAAGTGAAAAGATCCTGGAACCTATACGGTTCCATGCCAAATTAGAAGTTCTAACTTCAATGTTGCACTCATAGACTTAGGATCCTCAATTAATGTCATGCACAAATCAATATGCTCCAAACTTGGTCTAGGTACCTTACATCCAACGAGTGTTGTCATTCTATTACCCAATCAAAGCACAGCTAGTCCGTCCTGAGGAAATAATTGTGGATTTCCTTGTTCGTGTGAATGATCTTATTTTCCCAGCTGACTTCTATGTCCTTGACATGGATGGTGAGACATATTATTGCCAATCTCATCTGATTTTAGGAAGACTTTTTCTCATGACATTTAAAACCAAAATTTATGTCTATGATGACATCTTATCCATGGAATTTGGTGACCAACTGGTCATGTTAAATAGTTCTAAATCCATGCGATACCCATAAGAGAATGAATCTGCATTCTCTATCCATTCTTCTTAGACTCTCTATGAGAGTTTGTTGAATCCCAATCCATCATGTCCTTTTATCTCTACTGATAGATTAGTTTGTGAATATTTTATCCTCATTAACCAAGTCATAAATTAAAAAGTTGATGTTGACATTAAAAATGCAAACTCCATTGGTCTAAAGGATATTGAAAAATCTTTATAATCTCATATTCCATCTGACCTACACTTCTCCATCATGGATGATAATGAGGAAAACAAATAAGACTGTTCATTTGTTAATTCAGATCATTTTATCCAACATTCATCATTTCATATCCATGATTGTAAAAATTCTATAATATGTGAGGTTAACCCTAAAAAAATGTGTTTATCTTGTCCCAATTTGAGTGAAGCTTGTGTGATTTGTTCCCTAATTAATAAAGTGATCATTAGTGGTGTTGAAATTGATGATTATTTGGTGAAAAAATTGATATTAAGGATATTGAAAAACTTATTCAGTGTTATGACTCCAATAATCCTCATTACTGTACATTGGTAAGTGACGAAATAAATGAGTCAAAAACAATTGGGATATCATACAATGGTTTTATTTTATCTAATCCTTACATAAATGAACCATCAGAATTAAAGAATATTCTTAATTTTTCAAGCACAGAAAACCATCAAATTGTGGATAAAATCATTCCCCACATTGGATAACAAATGTAGGATAATTGCTGGTAAATAATCAAGGAATGGGATAAAACATCCAATGAACAATCAAGCCTCCCAATGGAAAAATTTTTCTATAAGCACACTGAAGTTAAGAAAATACGATGGCCACCATCATACTATGAGTAGTCCACTACAACTGTCTAGATATAAAAAAGTAAATGTAGCACTTCTTGGGAGGAAACCCATGTTTTCTTTTACTATTATAAAATTTCAATTTATTTTATTTAATTAGAGGAATAAAGATTTTTCTTTTTCAGGTAACATCCCAAAATCCTAGAACCACATAAACATCCATCAGATCTATAGTGGACCCACCACCAGATGAAGACAACCAACAGCCAAATCCATACCAGGGGCACCTCATTCCATTTCTCTCTCTATATATATCTCTCTTTATTCTTCTCCCCCCCCTCATTATTTTTTTTACCACTTTCCTTCCCACATTTTGTTATTTACTCTTCCTATATTGTGTGGTTGTGTCTTTATAAAAAACATAAAAAACATAGAAAACTAATAATAATAATAATAATAATGATAATAATATGAAAAATCAAGAGTCATGCTTACCCACCTTCCAATTTTTTTATTTCTTCCAACCATTTTTGGGAGTCAAACGACATGGTTTCATCTCAAAAAATTTGTGTTCTCATCATGACTTTGTATGAAGAATATTTTCTAAAAACCAATAACTTTTTAATGATAAATTTTTTATTTGGAAAATGATTTCACCCACCTGTGAGGAAAGCCATTTTCTTTAATGCCAAAGATACCTATAGACATCTTTTATAAATGTGTTTCCCCCTCATTCGTGAGTCTTGAGTTTATGGAACTTTGAGGTAAATTCCCTACTTTAGTGTGCATTAATATGATAGAGGCGTTTTCTGAACCATATGATAATCACAATAGCCAAATAGCCTATCATTTCTCTTATATTAATCCTCTTTTTGAAATACACTTCAATACTATGAAAACTTTTTCTTTGATAGCTACATTACGAGCCCAATACCTTTTCCCACCAAATATCAACATGGATTTTCATTGCAGAATTGTTTTTTAAATTTAAGTGTGAGGAGAATGGACTTCATTTTAGGTACACATTGTTGATTTCACCATGTTATCATATGCTTGAGGTCAAGAATCCATTTTTGTTTGGGGATAGGTTTTCATTCAATGTATTTTGAGTAATGTAATTGACTTTCATTAATATATTTTTGTTTAAATTTTAATGAAATGTCATCAAAAAAATTAATTAAATAATGAAAACAAAACTCGAAAATATCAAAAAAACAAAAAAAAATGGGTTGTGTCTTGGGTTGGTCAATAATAACTATTTGTTAGCCATTAATCTTGTGATAACTATTACAATTAGTGTCATGAAGAGATCAATCATGGGTTGGGATATGAGTGTGATATCTTTTCCACGTTCAACTTAAAAAAAAGTGAAGAAAAAAATAAAAAAGAACATTTGGATTATATTCTTATGTAATTGGGAGAAGTTTTTTGTTTTGTAAATATTATATCTTCTCATTCCCTTCATATTTTTTCCACTTTTGTGTCTTATTTCACATTTTCATTCCCTCGTAAATATGTGTTTCCATTTCCTTCCATGTTTCATTTCAAAAAAATGTGCAGTGCTTTTTCCATTTTGGTGTATTACCACTATTCTACTCTCATTTGGAAATTATATTCCAACCATCCTATAGCAATAGAAAAACCCCTTCAAAACACCTCTTGATTATTGTGTAAATTGGATAGGAAATGAAAGGTGATAGATATTTCAAAATCTATGTTTTTCACTTTTGGTTGTTGAATGAGTGAAGCTCCATAAACTAATTTTATCATCTTGAGAAGAGTAAGTTTCTTGTGCCACCATTTTCTATTTCTAAATTTGAGCATGAAAATATAAATTGTTTTGGAAAAATTTATTTTGTAACAACATGAGGTTGAATTCAATATGGATGAGTGAAATTGTCTAAACCTCCCCTGATTGGGTAGAACCAAATTTTAATATTTTTTGGTGAATAAAAATGATTTTGTCATGTTTTTATATTTGTTTCACATGAGGACATTCACAAGACTAACTGTGGGGGAGTTGATGTTATTAATATTTTCATGAATTATTATACACACCATTTACTTATTATATATGAAATGTGATTTTTTTGAAATAATAACATGTTAAAACTAAATATAATTTTTGAGCATTTTTAGAAGTAGTCCAATTGAGCCAATTTACTATGTTACTTATAACTCTCTCCCTACTGATTTATATTGTGTAGTTATTGTTTTTTTGGTTTCCTAATTCAATATAAAACATTTAATTAGAAGTGATTGTGGGCCAATACTTTCATTTAAAACCCCATATAGACCACATAAGAAGGCCGAGATAATCTGTGATGAAACTGGACCAACCTTGACGATTTAATTGCTAGGCACAATTATGAAGTCAAAATTCCATTATTCTCCTCCAAATTTTGGGGTAAAATTTAATGAGTATTGGATAAATATTTCGATGCCCTTCTCCAAATAAAATGGGGCCTAATGATTCATTTAAACTCATCCAACCATTCTGGTCAGGAAATAAAATCAATACAGTAATAACGACATACATCATGATATAGAAATCCAATCAAGCTGAGATTTCTTAGTGGGAATGAGGAGATATAGGTGGAAGACGTTTTTTAATAAATAATTCTGATTTAAGGCATTTTCCTATTCCAAAATCCATTCATATTGTTTCCATAAAAAAAGAATTGGTATAAATGGATAGTTTAAAAGTTTTTATTGAAACTGACATAACATTGGATCCATAAATCCTAACTCCTCCACATTTTTATCATACTCGGAAAAAATTATTATATAAAAATTTGAAGGAGGATATATCTCATGATTCGGCTGTTTGGATGTCCAAATCGTCAATACAAGTGGAGTGAAAGATTGGGAATGCGAACAGTCCATATTCGTGGGATATAAATATATCCCCATCCTCTAATTCAAAAGGAGTTGGCATTTCATAAGAGAATATCACATATTGGCACAAACAAAGCCTTTCTAAAGGATGGGGAGAACATTCCATACTCATGTTTTCACTTTAGAGACCTTTCCTCCTCTCTTTGTTTTCTTTTACTTTTGATTTCTTCTTTTTTGTAATATTGTAAGCCTTTCTTTTGTAATATTGTTTTAATGAAAGATTCTTCTTAAATATATTTTATTCTCATCCACCATCTGTAGTTTAATATTAATGTTCTTAAAATATTTTAAATACAGTTGAATCCCTTTCCCTTATTTCCCTTTCTAATTCAATATAATATTTATTTTTAATTCTCGTCTTTGTTCGTGTGTGTGTGTGTGTGTGTTCAGCACACAACTCTTTTCTAACCGTTTTTATATTCACTTATTAATTCATCATCATAAAATAGTAACCCTATTATTATCCACCCAAATGTTTGAGTAAATCTACTAATGCATTGTGTTATAATTTGGGGATACTAAGTGATTGAGAGCCTTTGATCGATGAGTATTCTTTGAGTTAAATTTGTGTATGTGGAACTTTATATGTCATGGATTAATGAAATGTTTTAATTAATATGTAGATTCCATGGATTTTTGCAACCACAAATATACTATCATAAACAACTAATGGTAAGGATTAGAAACCTATGTTATGTTACGGACTGGATTAATGCTTTACCACTTGGGAATTGTGATAAAAATCATCTTTTGATGTGGGTATAAATTTAATGAAATATACAGAAAATCTCAAGGATATCATAAGATTAAATCCCCAATAATGAACCCTAAAAAATATATATCAATTTTTTAAATCAAACATAATCCATAAATTATTTCCTAAGATCTACAAACAAACCCCCAATCATATTACAGTTAACTAAATACAACAGACTATTTAAAGGTGCCATCGCCGAGGATGTGACCCGAGTGCTGCTATACACATTACCAAAGCACCAGAACCTTGATCGGTCGATAGGCGGAAATCGAACGTGCTTTCAAAGAGTGAAAAAATAGGGCTAATATACTATTATATATATCATCAATCCCATGTTTCTATTTTATTGAGAATTGTACCCTCATCATAAAAACATTTGATCTCGCTTGTAAGGGATTCTATCAGGTCTTTCCAAGCCTCTATAATATCTTCTAATAATTACCATCTCTTTTCTTTCACTCAACGGTGATCTCAAACCTCTAAGATCCTTAGGAAATATTTCAAGGGGTCATCACAGTCTCATAGAAACCACACAATACATTGAAACCATATATCCAATGGTCATACCAATAAAATCATAAAAATACACATAACACTCCAATTATATATCTAAAACAAAACACATGACCCTCACAGAGGTCCCATTACACATATCGTATGGGATATATCGCAACTCAAAAATTGGGAGAAAATTTATTTATTAGAGAACATTTATTTCTAGAAGAGATATCCCACTCATATAAATTTCAAATCCTCAATACACTCTCATGAGGGTTTCACTCCTCATATGTGAGATATAAAAGCACTTAAGCCCTTACATTAGATCAAAAAACATCCCCACATATTTGAGATATAGTCACTAAGAGATCCCGATTAAGCTATGTAAAAAATAAAAAAAAATTCAATGATTAGGAGATCCAACTCCATCCAATATATTATATTCTGGGCACCCTCTATCCATGTCCATATACCTATACCCATGAAATATGCATAATGGTGCACAATCATGCATAAAAATGTATATAATATTTTATTAAAGGGACCACCTACCAAAAATAGGAATATAACCACTCTTTAATCAATGTCGAGCCTCAACCAATAATGTCCATGCCACGTCCAAGATGGTACCATAAACTAATATTCTCTCAAATTATATAACACATAAGTAAATAATAATTATTAGTTATTAATTAATATATAAATTAAAACAAAGAGCAATAATGTTGAGAAACTATTTGTGTATCCCCTCTACATGAAAAACACTTCAAATGATATGATATTTACATTATTGTCCCTCCATGAAGTACCCAACATGAAATTCCGATCATATATTATGATTCACACCATTATCTAGAGGAAACCATCAAAACAATATAGCTTAAATAAAGATAAAATTAGTTGATAGAAATTAGAAGAATGGATTGTCGAATTAGGGAACATTATCTATACTTTAACTAGGAACAAAAAAATATTCATCTATTATAAAGGGAATTTAAGGATGGGTATTATAAGGGAGGATTAATGGAAATTGAACCCCCTTACACCAGAAACCACATATATAAAGAAATTCACCAAATTGGAAAGAAAAGGTTTCACCTACACAAGATAGAGCCTCCCAAGTACAATTAAACATATAAATAAGGGGTTCTTAGTTTGAATACCCTATATTCGAAGTATTTACTACCCTAAAACTTGGTTTACAATTTGTAATACTCAATGTTGAGGGACACTTACCTCGTCCAACCACCATAATAGGGTGGAAAAAGGTTTACAGTGTGAATCAATTTCATTAGGTGCCCTAAAACAATGATACTTCATTTATATAGTGAATTTCTCATGTGTAAACATCATTCATGACATGAATAACTCATTGACCCCATGAATTTTTTGATACTATAAAATTTCAATATCTCAACCACCTAAAACATCTCTATCATCTACCTAAACACCCGAGGCCTCCAATAAGCCTGGAACCAAATAAAAAAACTATTTATGGATGTATAACCATTCATAATACCATTCCCATTCCATGTATAATTTCTCAAAATAAACCTCTCACTGGATCAAAAATTAAAACATCATTATAAATTCATAGCCTGTAATTATGTGGTGCATTGAAAGCTCCCCAACATAAGTCTTCCCTTCCTTGAGAAGTCAAGGTAGTCTTTTAACCACATCTCTTAACATGTAATGGTCATTAATGCAATAAGAATTCACTATTATCATTCTTTACATTCAAAACTCACTTATTTTGTGAAACTCTGAACAAATTAAACACACTTTACCATATGTTGAGCTAGCATTTTATAATATGAGATAACTATTAGTACACTGACCAACCCAAAGACACTAAAATGCAATCTCTAAAGACATACTAAATATTCTAGAACCCGTCACCATAAGACATCTCTCACAATTTCAAAATTTGAGTCATCATTCCCTAAAACATAGGAATCACATACCACAATTGAACTTTCAGTGGTTACCCAACCCACATACTTCGTTTCAAAAAATGATACCCACATAGGTTCAATGTTACCACACCCAATTATAGGAAAAAACACTAGTTTTGTCTCCTCTGGTTCACCTTCACTGAAAATCTCATTTTCAATCACCATCACACATTCAAAATATACACAATGATCTCCGTAGTCCATTCTTTATCAATTGTTTCATTAAATGACTGATGTGGTACAACAACTCACTTTTGAGTGCCAACATGGAACATCAACAACAAATGGTGATTTTCCTGCAATATGGATTCCCTTCCATGAATCCTAGAGAACTAAACCATGCTATAACTATTGGAACCAAGGATTCTTGTTGATAAATGTAGTGTTTGGTTTGTTTTTATTGTAAATATACACAATGATGACTAGGGAGTTTACAAGAAATGATTTCATACCTTTGATGTTGAATGCAGTATTAATGATGGTGCAGTTTCCGAGTGTTTTTCAAATTTTTGCACCTCAAAATTTGGATTTTGGTGTTGGAAAACAAAGGTGTTTCAAATAGGAGTGAATGGTATGAGAAAAAACAAAAACAATTGAAAAAAATAAGGGAAACACATTCCTAGGAACATGTACCGCGTACCGTGTTCTATGAATGGTTCTCGGACGCGTACCTAGCAACGGGAACGGAATGCAGAGCGGGTCACAAAATTGAGAACTGATCATAGATATGATATTTGGTGATTTCATGCGGTACGCGACATACTAAAGGTTCCCGGGATTTTGTGTTTCACAAAATAGGAGTGGTACACGGTGGAGGCTAGTAGTATGTAGATGGAGTCCCATATATTTTAAATATTATCCCATATTTAAAATTTGGGTAAATCAGATTAGCAATATTTGTGGAGTTATGTACCTATTTAAGGAGTAGTAAACCCCTTTGTTAAGTGATGTGATTGGAGATTAAAATTTCAGGAAGGAATCCAGTGATGTGAAAAGTTTTTCATGGAGGAGAAGATAGTACACAGAGAGAATCATCTGTTTATTGAAAACAATCCGCAGAAGAGAGTATGATTCACACAAGAATCTCTCGTAGTACGTGTCAGAGCAAGGTAGTACATGAAGAAGATGGTACGCAGAGAATCTGAGCAGTACCTGGTGTGAGGCATTATGTAGAGTAGGGAAGGTCGTGGAGGAGCTGGACAATATGTAAAAATAGTTTTGATACATGGAGGAGGTGGCCCACGGACCATACCCAGAACACATAATACGGAACACCCAAGGATGCCTGAAAATTGACCAAATTAGTTTACGAAATTAATTTCAATAACAAACTAGTGTATGAGAAAATAAATTAAATATGTCAGTGATTATGGGACATCAATATAACATTGATTTATAGCTATGGATAGATGATTTTATTCTATACTATTGAAGCTACCTTCATATTGATAAACCACATGAAGATTTTTCCAACGTAGTGAGTAAGGGGGATTCCACAGAAGATATCTGAGGGAAGAAGTGTACTATACAAAAAGCCCAATAAAAGCAGTGTTCCTAGGATGGAGTGACTATGAACAAACTGTTGTAATCTACTACTTCAGAAGATTAGTGGTTATTGGTACGACCGACACACTATCGGTGTATACTCTGTGGATGTAGCCTTTAGTTGTGAACTATGTAAAATTTATGTGTCCTTTCTTTACATGTGATTGTTTTTTTCTTATGTTCCTCTTCAGACAGGGTTAACATGTTTCTATATATGACAGAATAAGTTCCATCATGTTTAAAAGAAAACTTTGACACCTGGATTCACCCCTCCACTCTCAAGGGTTTCCAGGTCCCATTAATAACATCGTTAGTTTTTAAAAGGAAATATTATGCCCAATAACATACTTGATATACCCCATAGAGCTTATGAAAACAACTAAATATTATTTAATTGTTAAATTTATAAAATAGGTGTTAGAATGACAAGAATGAACATCATTATGTGAATTATGAAAATAGAGTAAAAACATGTATTTAAAATTTATTATTCGGTGAATAATTAATTTTAATTTAATGACAACCGCTTTTAAAATAAAAGGAGATACCTTTATGAAAAACTATTTAAATGTACATATATTTGATTTATACCCATAAATTAATAAATCACACTTATTTCATTATATTATTGAAATATATATACCGATATAATATATTTAATGAAACATTTAACAATCATCTTACATGTTTTCTAGATATGATACAAGAACAAATCCTATTTTATGAACAAACGAATTATTTATTTTTTTAAATTGTAGTTTTGTCATATTTTATTGGAGAACCTAATTTAAATATAGTTTTTGAAAATTATATATATTATATTTTTTAAAATAAATTTATTTTTTAAATTTGGAATATCAAATTAATATTAGGGATAATTTTTAGTATTTTTTTGGAAAAGTTTCATTTTTTATAAATAATGAAAAATAATGCATTGTAGTTAAAAATTGATTTTTTTGTTTAAAGAATTATTATAATTAAAAATGAATATTAACATCCTAATATAAAAATAATACATGTACAAATAAAATGTTTTTCACTGGAATAATTTTATATTGAAATTAGATATAATAACTTATGGAAAATTTCAACGTCTCTTTTACCAGCCTTATTGCCACATCTATGGGATTAGTGTTAATCTTAATTTTGAAACTTCCTTGAAATTAATTTTAAAAAATATACCAAAATGGTTTTAATAAGTATTAATATTTTGGTCTTATATTATGAACATAATTTTTGATAAATAATAACTTTAGTATTTTATTTACCACATTTATTGTAATATTCAGCAATTAAATGTACAAATAATATTATAATAGTATATAATTACCCTAAAACATGTCTACATTTAATTTTATTAAAGGGTTTCAACAGAAAAAATCATAGGTATAAATTATAACCTTTCTAATCCACTTGGATTATAATATGTCTTTTATTATATTTTATTTAAAGAAATGTTAAAAATGACATACACAAATTATTAATAAGTAAATAATATTTAAAATTGGTTTATAAAGAAGTTAAATTAGAATATAATTTTTCATTTGAAATAAAAAAAGTTTATCTACATGATGATAATTAATTTATAGTGTTTATACATTATATAATTAAATTTAAATATGATACATTGATGATGTATTAATAGATTTATCAAATAAAGATTCAAATAAATGGTATTAATAACAATAAAATTAATATAATTAGAAATATTTTAAACCATACACGAATTTTATGGATGATTTTTACAGTATATAGATGAGTTAAAATATTTTTATCTTATAAATCAAGTTGTTATGATATTTTTTCAAAACAATCAATTTATGAATAATGTAAAAATTTACTTTTATGGGACTTTAAAATAAATAAATTGTATAAAATGATACAAAATCTACAAAAATAATGATAAGGAAAACTGGTTGGGATAATTATAAAATAATCACAAATTAATAATTTTTTATTCCCTTTAATTTTATTTTAAATAAGTTAACCCTCAAAGTTTAATTTACATGATATCATAGTAAGAGTTAAATGGGGTTAAAACAAAAGGATATAGATTAAAAACTATTCAAAAAATTTCTAATTTTAATTATATGAATGGATTTAGACCCAAAAATAATCTTATATTCAAAATAATTTTATTTTTAGCCTTATGGAATTGAAAATGAATTTATATTGATATAATACTTTTGATAATTCTAAGAGTGTCCCTCCCATATCGTGTAAAAGTGCACCCATTAATCTCTAATCCTTACAATTCAAAACAATGTTTTTTAGATCTATGAAGAACCCTTACAACAATACCAGTAAACATTCTATAGGCCTTAGTTTATAATAAACTCCCAACTTATAGGTGATAAGGTGTTAATAAATGGTGATCTTCTGATGGAATGTTATTATTTTTATTTAATTGATTCTATTTTATTTCATCGTCAATTTCCATCAAATATTTTAAATCCATGATGATATAATATATATAGTGTTTTAAATATATATATGTTTTATTATGTTAATATCATCACCTAAAACCATATCCACATCTATCAAATGAGAAAATAATTGATCATTCATGCTTTCATGTGAACTATTACCTCTACAAATCGATATAATTTGTGTTCCATTATCTTCTATCAAGAATTTTTATAATGATGGAATTAATTTTTATATATGGTATTAATGAAATATTTATAATTATAATAATATAATTTATCAATTACATTCTTTCCATCCATCAACAGAAAAATAATTACGTCCATCGTGCGTTTGTGAGAACTATCACCTCCATGGAGTGATGTAATACATTTTTCTTTACCACAACACAAGTATAATATTTAAAAGTATATTTAAATTTTTAATATTTTATTAATTATATTATTCTAATTTTGGATAGGTAAAATAATAATAATGTTTTTCTATAATTATCAATGAAAAATTGAAATGTTACACATGCGTACATACAACCTATTGTCTCCATGATTATAATAGAATTCATTTTTAGAACAATACAAAAAGAATTTAATTTAATCGAATAATATATGTATAAAATTTATTATTATTTCATGAACATTATTCTTGATATGGTGGAATCGTAACCTATTTGAATATTGATATTATACCAAAGTCATCTTGAACTCAAGTACTGAATATTGACAATACATCCGACGGGAGTTTAAATAAATAGGTAATTGTTATAAAATTTAATAATATATAAAAATAGGATAATAATAATAAAATATGTTCTCTAGAAATTATAAATTATCCTATTTTTATTATTTGGGAAGATAAATAAAGTACGAGATGACTTTGACTGAAGGTAAGGGACTTCATCTCAATCTGATTTCATTGAGGCATATTTGGATGTTATACCCCACCATATTTTATAAGATGTATTATCCACCCCTTGAATTTTAATTTCAATAATATATTTTCAATGGTAATCACTCCATATGAATTTTTTGAATTTCATTTTAAATGAATAAATGAATGTTTTTAACGTATATGGTGACAATGACTTCTCCACAGCTGTAACCGTAATTTGATATTTGGAATCCTTTATATGAGTTAATGTTTATAAATGAAAAAACCCCTTATTCCCTTTTTGGTTATTTTGGTATTTAAAAGGGTTTTTAAAATTTGTTGATTATTTCAATATATTTAAATGATTTCTTAAGATCAAAAATGATATTTTATGAGTGAAATGCTTAAAATTACATTCTTTTATGTCTTCTGATTATATAATGAAAATTTTACATTTTATGGGTAGTTATGTGATAAACAAATGATAGTTGGTTCCATTATAAACTATGTATTGGTGGTTTTTTAATTGAATCTAATGCATTGGGTATATAAGTTGACCCTATAGATATTCCATTTTGTAAGAGTGACATGTATGGAAGTGGACCACAAGGTTATTTCATTTATGTATAATTATGTGAAAAGTTACTTATATGGGTTATATATTTTTTTCAGATTATGGTGATATATAGATATTAAAAAAGTTTAATCAATGTGAATATAATCAAAGGAATTTATTTCCTACTTATTTATGGTTAAATGTATTGCTTTATGTTAAAGTATTTATAGAATTTTTATCTTTTCACAAAACTAATAGTTTTACTTCAATGTGTTTCCATTAATACTATTTTTAATCTCATTAAAAGATATAAAATGTTTATCAAAATATTTAAGGGAGAATAGAGATAGGGATAGGATTAAGGGACTAATTAAGATAAATGAACATGAAAAGAAACCGCATTTCATTATAAATATTTTTGTTTTGTGGAATAATGGATTTTGAGTAGAAGTGTCTACGTTGTAATATTTGAGTTTTTTTATTGAATTATGACCTAATTATATACAAATATAAACCTAAAACGACCCTTAATGTGAAATAAAGTAAAATTCTTGACATGACTCAAGATTATGTAACATTTTTGAATGGGTCCTTATTTTTTTATAAGAAGATGGTTAAGATAAAAATGGATTTTAAGATTTCTTATTTAGATATATGGATATCATCTTAGGTTTATAATTATAAGTTTGATCATATGTTTAATGTATTATAAACCATTTTATGTTTTTTATAAAATTATATGTTGATTTACCTAATTTTTGGAGATGTTTATTTATGTGATAATTATGGGTTATTACTTTTTGGGATGTGAAATGAAAGGTATGAGATATATTCTGAGGTTAAAACATGATATGGTTTTTTATAACATTATCCAATTTTGGTAATGTTATAAGAATTATCTAGATTTAAAAAAAGGAATACCCAAAGGATGGATGAAAACACTTCACATCAAGCTAGGCCATGGAAATCAAACACAGAACAAAAGAGTGACAAATGTGGATCACCTAACACTGGCCTACGTGATGTCCTAGGATAGTATGAATTTTTATTTTTAATTAATTAGGTTTATTTATAAATAATAATTTCATTTTGGGAACCTATGTTTTATAGAATAGATACCCCTGAGATTAGGAAATGATTTGAAGATTAAGTTATTAATGTTTTTTTAGATGATGTTTGTTATTTAGGATAAAATATTTGATCAAGTAAAATATAATAAAATGGTATTTTATTTTACGAATAAATGTTGATTAATATATTGGAAAAAATAGGTTTTTATAGTGGAAATTTGGTGAATATGGTTTTTTATTGAAATAAATAGCATATCTTAAGGATTAGTAGGGAAATTATTATTAATTATTAGTATTCTAGAGTAATTGATGTTATTTGGATATTATTCTTAAAATTTATCTTATAAGAAAATGTGATAAAATACTTTTATGTTTTTGATTTAAACATAGTTATAATATTTTAGATTTGTTTTATGAGCATATATTTCCTGAATGGTCTTTGTTAAACATTGGGTATTGATGTTGAAAATTAGAGACTAAAGTGGTGTTCATCATATAAGTTTTTATTATTTTTGGGAAATTATCATATCTTGTAATAAACATATTTGAATTGGAAAATTTATATAGATAGGATAAATATAGAGTTAATCTTTTGTATATTATGTGAGTCTTTAGATATTAATTATAGCGCTACAGGTTTGAATATTATTTTTGAGTGCCCATCATTTAGAGAAAAATTTGCATTTGTGGTGAAAATTGATTAATGTATGAAATCCTACATTTCAATTAATTATATTTTTAATGTTATTAGTTTAAGAATTATATGAATTCCTCAACCCTATTAAAAGGATCATGAAACAAAAACATTATGTTTTTACTTTTATTTCATAGAAATCAAGGACCTATTAAAAAATCAATAAAAAATTGATTTTTATAGTGTCAACATTATCTTGATCATGATTTCTATCACTCCCCATAAAAACATGATAGTCAGTTTTCTCTTCCATGTCCATGTTTTTCTACATGTAACCATCCTATGTGATATCACGGGTGACCTTCACACTTCACTTTATTTATTTTATAATGGAATTTTTATTTATCTTTTTTACAATGTGGGATTTTAGTAAAGGTAATTAGATAATTCAAATGATACTTTTCATTATGGATTTGAAATTGAAAATATGAAATATTGAAATTGGTAAGAATGTAACATTCTGATTTTTTAAAAGAAAAGTCTGTGCTCAATAGCAAACATGATACACCACATCGAGCTTAAAAAAATAAATAATATTTAAATGTTACTTTTAAAACCTAGATTATAGAATTACATGAATGATAAATATTGAATTGATTATGAAAATATTGTTTACACATGTATTTATAATTCATTATTTTGTTAATAATTATAAATAATTTAATGTAAATCAATTTTTAAAATAAAAAAAAATTATGAAAATCTATTTAAATGTTAATAATTCTATATTATTTCATTAAATTCATTAATAAATATTTTTGGATTTTATTAATTGTAGATATATATATTTAATTTAATTATTTACATTAATATTATTATTTTTTTAGACATGATTTATGAAAAAATTTACTTTTGTGAACAAAACTAGAATATTTTTAAAATACATTTTCCCGACTATTGATGGTGCACAAATTTTAAATCTATTTTTGACCCTTTTATATATTATTGTTTTAAATATAAATTCTCTTTGAATTTTTAATATCAATGTTATATTAGGATGAATTTTTAGTATTTTATCTGAAATGTTTCTTTTATTGATTAATAGTGAAAAATACTACATTGTAGTTAAAAAGTGATTTTTTGTTGAAATAATTTATATAAATTAAAATGTTTTTTAATGTCAAAATAGATAAATAATACATATATTAATCCAATTTAGGTCACTGAAATATTTTTTATATTTAAATTATATAAAATAAATTAATTATATTTTGAATGTCCATTTTACCCGCATTCTCGCCACATCTGTGATATTAGTACTAAACATAATTTAGCCACATCTGGGAATTGAATTTTTTAAAATATAAATTAAAGGGTTTAATTAGTATTAAAATTGTGGTCTCAAAGGATCAACACAATTTTTTTGATTAGTAACTTTAGTATTTTATTTTCCACGGTTAAGGGTAAATTGGTAAATATATGTAAAAATAAAATCGTAATATTATATAATTATCGTAACACCATTACTAATTTCATTGAATGAGAGGATTTCAACCATAATAAACATTAGTCCAAAATCATAACATTTTTAAGAAACTTGGTTACAAATATGACGTTTATTATATTTTATTTAAAGAAAAATAAAAAATGTCATACTCAAATTTAAAATAAGTAAATAATTTTTAATATAAGTTTATATAGAATATAAATTATTCAATAAATATTGATTTCAAATCTAGAATTTTTATGCACATCATGATAATTTATTTATAATTTTTAGACATTAAATAATTAAAATAAATTTTGGCACAATGATGATGCAGTAATAAATTAATTAAAGGAAAAATCACATAAATTATTAGAATAGTATTAAAATAAATTGAATTTAAATTTTTTATTTCATTACATCATTTTATGGTTGAATATAAATTTTTCTATTAGATAAATTAGTTTTTTATAAGGAATCAAGTTGTTAGGAAATTTTAAAAAATAAATTAATGAAAAGTGTCAAATTGTCATTTATATGATTATAAAATAAATAAAATTTAATTAAATGGTATAAAATATAAAAAAAATATAATATTTTTCCAAATAGTTCTGGTAAGTATAATTTTTTTTCCGTTTGGTATTTTATTGTAATTAAATTAACCCTCAATGTGTAATAAACATGCTATCACGATAAGAGTTAAATAAGGTTAAAACAAAAAGAAAAATATAAAAATATTATAGAAAACTTGCCTCATTTTAATTGAATGTATGTATTTCAACCCAATATCATTATATATTCGATATCATTTAGTTTTCCTTTATTTGGATTAGAATATTAACATATATAAACATAATACTTTTAATAATTCAAGAGTGCCCCTCCCATCTCCTATAAAAGTGAACACATTCAACTCTATTCCTTAAACATAAAAACCCATTTTCTCAATTAAATATTAACCCAAAACCATTAATATAATACCTCCACACATTCTAGAGGCCTTAATTTAGGCAGAAACCCCACCATTGAGTGTTAATGTATTAATCAAAGGTGATTGTTCAAAGGAAATGAAATGTTTTTATTTAAGTGTTTTTATTTTATTTATTCAGCCA
Organism: Viscum album; assembly: GCA_963277665.1. Taxonomy (NCBI): domain Eukaryota; kingdom Viridiplantae; phylum Streptophyta; class Magnoliopsida; order Santalales; family Viscaceae; genus Viscum; species Viscum album. Next base: position 831,081,593 of record OY728119.1, on the reverse strand, counting down.
CTTATATAGAATATTGATAAATAATTTTGATATAACATCTATATTAAACTAAATATACTGATATGTTATTATGTTAATATCATAACCTAAATCCATGTCCACTTTCATCAAATGAAAAATAATTAATCATTCGTGCGTACTTGTGAACAATTACCTCCACACACTGATATATTTCGTTTCCCATTACCCTCTATGAAGAATATTTAAAATGATATAATTAATGTTTATATATGATATTCATAAAAAAATTAGCATTATAAGAAAAAAATATATAAATTATATTTGTACCTTCCATGCACATAAATATAATAATCTCGTTCGTGTGTACGTTTGAACTATCACAACCACAAAGTAATATGATTCATTTTTCTGCACCATATCACAAGTATGATATATATATATATTATTAATATTTCATTTTTGATATTATGATCATTTCGTTCACACAAAATAATAATTACCTTCTTTCTATAATGATCAATGAAAAATGATAATGTTAGTTATGTATATGCACGACATACCCTCTCAATGATTATAACATTATACATTCTTCCTAACAATAAAAAAATTGTTTGATTTAAAAGTATAATTGATATATAATAATAAATATTATTTAACGAATATTATTATGGATATGATGGATTCATGACTAGTTTGGTGATTGATATCATACCAAATCCATCTTGATATCATGTACTAAATAATGTAAAAACGCCCGCTGTGTGTATAAATAATTTAATAATTGTTAAAACATTGTAATAATTGGTATAAATGAGATAAAAACTAGAAAAAGGATCTAAGGAAATTATAAATTAGACTAATTTTATTATTCAAGAAGATAAATAACAAAAAAAAAGAGTTAGACTCAATGAAATGCACATTGTCTCAATCACCTTTCATTGAGGAATGTTTTGATAATATACACCACATTATTTTATATTGTCAATAATCAATACCATGAATTTTAATTCCCTTCAATGGTTTTCAAAATGATACTTTCTATATGGGGCATTTTACTTTCTTTACAAATAACCAAATGAATGTTTTTAACGTATATAGTGATAATGACTTCTCCACCACCATAAACATTATTTGGTATTTGGTATTTGGATATCTATCTATGAAATAATGTTTTTAAAAGAAAAATAAATCCATTATTACTTTTTTAGGTATTTTGTTATTGAAAATGGCTCCGAAAATGGATATATTATTTCAAAATCAGGAAATGGTCCTTTATTATTTCAACTGAAATGTTTTGAGTGAAATTATTAAAATTACAATATTTTATGAGTTATGATTATATAATAATACTTTGAAATTTTAGGGGTGGTTACATGATAATCTAAGGATGTGTGGTTATTTGTTAAACCAAGGATAGGTGGTTACATTTTAACTTCATATTCATATGATATAGAAGTCAAACGTATAGTTATTTGATTTTGTAAGAGTGGAATATATGGAAGGGAACTACATAGTCATTTCATTTATGTATAATTATGTACCAAGTTACCTTTATGTGTTTTATATGATATTTATGAGTTTTATGGTAATCTATCGATTACAAAAAGGTTAGAAAATGAGAATATATTCACATAATAGTATTTAATAATTCATAAGGGTTAAACTATTACTTTATGATAAAGTATTCCCGAGTTTTCATTTTTTTAAAAAAAATAATACTTTTCCTTCATTCTGTGTCCCTTATGTTGATTTTTATGATCATTCGATGTTTTAAAAAAATAACATTATTTAATAGAGAATATAGATAATGATTTGATCTATTGAAACAGTATGATGATTGATCAACAAAAGAAACACTGTTTCATTTTATATGATTTTGATATGTGGGAAAATGGATATTGAATATTTGTGTCTACAATGTGATATTTGAGTTGTTATATATGAATTATGACATAATTATCTAAAACCATAAAATTTAAACGACCCTCAATTTGAAATAAAGTAAAATTACTGAGTTGAATCAGGATTCTGTCATGTTTATGGATGGGTCTATATACAAATGGTTCCCATCCTCACACCTCATTGACAACACCACTTATACTGATCAAAACACAAGTCCATCACCCATGTACACATCTCACCAAATAACTGCTCCAAAAAATTGGCGAGGATCATCCAAAACCTAAATATTCTTAATTGAACCAAACATAAACCATTCACCAATCAACAACATAGATCGAAATTTGTGTACCCAACATTCACCTACCCTCACACACTGAGTCAATTTTCTATGAATATACACTAACACTAACTCTCCAAATAAGGAAAAGTGATCAAATATGAACCATATCACATGTTCTCCAACATTTTCCACACTAATGAAAACTGATCCCTAGTATTCACACTCTTAAAATGATGGATTTCCCAACCCAACTCATGCTTAAATGTGTAACATCCGATTTATCGTTGGCTTATATGCCTAACTAACTGACCATATACCTCAAGCATATTAAGATCGTCCAATATACATTGTATTCTCTCTCATTCAAATTTTATGAAAATGGTCACCCTATATATGTGATTCAATCCAAAGAAACTCTTGTATACCTCATGATTCTTCTATTACAATGAAAGTGTATCTCGTAATAAACATGTCAAAGTATCCCATTGATTTTTCCCTCTGAAACCTTTATCGATAATAAGAACAACTCCTATTAAAAACATCAGAGCCCAAGGAATATGACTCATTACCTTACACAATCAACTTCTAGTGTCTACAAAACTACCCAATTCAGTTGAGTAGAAATCCCCCAAGATGCAATATGGGGAAAACCACGCAGTTGTTTTGTGGACACATTATGTAACTAAACCCATTTCAAACAACCCGGGGTTTTATATCCTCAAGTAAAATCTTGGACATCATTAACTAATGAATCATGTATTCAAAACTTATGTTTTACGACCAATGGTATTTATATAACCCTTGAAGAGGGCACTACATATACATCAAATAGAACCTCTCAGCCTATTATTTTCACGAACTATCATCATATGAGACTGATTTTTTTTATTATGTAGAATTTTGATTAAAAAATACCAAACACATATAAGAACATGTATATCATGGGAATCTCATGTGCCTACCCCGATGCATGTGCTGCATCATTCTAATAGGAAATGTTACCAAACATCAATGTAAATTCTCTGGTAGCACAAAATATTCCATAAACATCTCAACCACAATATAAAAAATATGGGAAAAAATTATATTACCCATGTAACTATAGATTCCCACCAGACAGGGGTTCATGAATCACATGTATGAGGTCCATCATAAGCATTGAGAAATTCCTAAACATATTTCCTACCGTACCCCAACATAGTATGAAAAATAAAAAATCACTGATACATATTTATGACGCCTATAACTAGTATAACCATATGAAATGAATTTTTGTGTGGCCTCAATCATGTGTCTTGTAAGAACCCAGACCTTCTTTTCAGGTCTAGTTTTCATTTTCAGGTCATTTTTGAGAAAAAGTGGAAATTATGGAAATTTTCTAAGTACGCGTCTTGTACTTTATAAGTACACACCGTGTACTTTATACGTACACACTGTGTACTTCCTTTCTACAGCAGGCAGTGTGCTGGTTGTGTAGTAGCCACACACACGACCATGTGGGAGTGACTTAGAGTCTGCCTAATGAGGAGTACAGAAATAGTATGTACATGCCGTGTACTCCAAAATTACACATCGTGTATTTTGTTTTTTCATTAAACGCACCGGGGTCACATCTGATAGATAGAACACCCTCCTTCAAGGTCTCATTCTCCCAAGAGATTCTGTATGGCTGTGGATATTCAATGATCCCCTTTGCCTTCATCCATCCTCAGATTCGGACACCATTGGTTGCATTGGAACCGCATCGGTGAGTTCTCTCTTCTGCTGGTGTCTCATTCATGTTTTATCTTTTCTCCTGAGATATTTTGGGTTGAAATGTTTAGAAATTTTTGTAGATCATCAACATTCTAAGGATATTCAAACTTTGAGGTTCATGTATAGCGATCTCATAACCTCGAGGTAGGTGGTATGTTCCTTTCCGTTCATATTATTTGAGTATTATGGGAAAATTCATCCAATACCCTTGAACTGGGTATTTCATGTTACCATTTTACCCCTATTGATTGTCTGTCATGCTTGTATTCTTATGTAGAGGTAATTTGGTTATGAATAGCTATAATTTCTATGCTTGGATGTTTTTCCCATGCATGTTCTGTTTACAACTGTTTGGACCTGTTTAGCCAGTTTGGCTGGCTTTCCTGTTTCCATGCCTATTGTTGTAGGATGGACAGTTTGTATTCTAACATTCTTGTCATGTTGTAGAAAATTTTGACAAGTATCGATGTAGGTTTACTTTTTCATTATTACACTGCTATGATCATTCACCTACACAGGGCCGTGAGAACCCGGTGTAATAGCCTATAAGGGGAATAGACCGGGTGAGCTTCCTCATAGAGACTTTAAGAACTTCGGCTATATGGGTGATTGACCGAGTGAGCATCCTCAGAGATTCGAGAAGAACTTGGGGATATAAAGGGAATTGACCGAGTGAACATCCTCAAAGAGTCCTTGATTTCTTTAGACTATAAGGGGATTGACTATGTGAGCTTCCTCGGAGAGTCTTTGTTTGAATTGTACAACCTGGTATATAAGGGGATTTGACCGAGTGAGCTTCCTTAGAGAGCCTTAAACCTTAGGGCTATAAAGGGAATTGACCATGTGAAATTTCTCAGAGTGTCCTTGACTACCCTAGATTATACGAGGAATGAAATGTGTGAGCTTCCTCAGAGTTTCTTGCTTTACCTTTGACTATAAGGGTAATAGAATGTGAGCACTTCCTTAGAGAGTCTTATTATATTTCTATAACTGAACCAGACGGGTTAGGCTGAGTGTACTTCCCATAGGGTTGTTTTTACTTCTTAAGTAGGACCAGAGGGGATGGTGGTGAGTACCTACCAAAGGGTTACAAGTTTAAATATTAGCAGTTTTTTTCGCTATTGCCTGATATTGAGACTGTGGATTATTTACTGCAGAGTACTTTCCTGTTTACTTTATTCTGTACTTTTACCAAACATTTACTTAGTGATTGTTAGGCACAGATCATCGGGTGGTTGCCTACTGAGATTTAGTATCACACCCTATTTGGGCCATCCTTCTAGGCCCAAACAGATTATATTGTTGCAGGTATAGATAAGGGCACGTTTCCTTCTACTTCAGGTACTTGACTTGCTGTGGAGTCGGAGAGCATGGGACCAATCTATGGATTGCGATGCTGAGGATTTTATCTACTTTTTTTGCACTTTGTTTTAGCAATGTTGTATTCCCACATTGTGACTAATTTGGCTTTTTTCTTAGACATATGTATCATGCATCATGTTATATATCTTCTCTAGTTTATACCTTTAGTCTTCTATTGTTAAAATTGTATGCCATCATTACTGCTTCTGATCTTGTATGTATTTGATTAATTCCATTGTGTAATCTTCCAATGAGGTCATAGTTTCCCCACTATCACACACACGGCCCTCGCTACTAGTTGGCAGCCGCTGGCATTCTGGGAAATGTGCTTGAGGCCATGTGACAAACCAGGTATGGGGTGACTCTGGGTGGCTTCCATAACCCATACGTTAGAAAGTGATATCATAGGAATTCTTTCCTCTTGATTACTGTTTTGAGAAATAACCAGGGATATGATGGAATGGGTCCTTGGAATTAAGTTGTTCCTGGGAGTAGCTAGCCCGTGTATAGGGAAAAACCAATCTACCTCAATTAATTGAAATTTTTATGGTTTTGAAATAACTATAGTTTTTTTTATTTCACCGTGAGTGATTCACATGATTTGTGTTGTTACTTTTGATGTTATTGATGTTCTATTTCTATTGCAACCCAATGAGTCAAGGGTATGCCATCTCATGCATCATATAAGAACTTGATAGAAATCACATGTCATGAATTTTTTCCATGCCATCTAGGATGAATTAGTGATTTCATGTTGTTGTGATTTGTTTTTTGTAAAATAGTCATCCTGTTCTAATAGTTTCCTTGATAGAAATAACTACTGTTTGATAGGGTATTGTTCATGTAGAGGTTTGCTTGAATGAATGTCGAACTTTGGTTCTTGAGGTGTTATGAGCCCTCAAGGACCAGAACGTGGTTGATCTATGCCTTTTTTTCCATATTATAGTGTCTATATGATTCCAAACGTTGATTATCAGGGATTATGGGTCCTCAAAAATCATAATTTGGCACATTCAATGCTTGTTTCAGTGTTTTATGGGTTTTAGAGTAGTTTCTGAGGCTTATTGTCTGGAAAAACCCAAAATACACGCTGTGTAATTTCATATACACTCCATGTGTTCTTATGATTGGGAAGAAACTGTTTTTCATAATTATATGACATGTACTTTATCTACACGCCATGTACCCGTCGAACAAGCCATGTAGTTTCGACCTCGTGCCCACCCGTGTCACTAATAACATAGTTTGGCCGATTTGTGTCTAATACATCCTGTGTGCCATTTAAACATGCTATGTAGTCTGACCTAGGTACATGGCCTAGTAAAAAAAACTGGTTGGTGTTACCCTTTCATGTACATGCCGTGTCCGCCTTGAACACACCATATAGTCTGACCCAGTTACCCGGCCGTGTCCTGGAAAAAATGGGTTGGTGTTACCCTTTCACATAGACGTTGTGTCCATATGGAACATGCCGTGTTGTGTGATCCATGTGTCAGGTTATGTCATTAACAACACAGGATAGTGAATCTTGTCTAGTACACGTCGTGTAGGAATTGTACATGTTGCATAGTCTTACCTTAGGAGAGCTATGTGGATTAACTGTGTAGATGGACTTGGGAAGGGAAAGAGGATTCAGTTACACATTGTGTGTCATGACAACACACTGTGTGTTTGGGGTGTTACATGACCAGTTTTGGCAGGAGTACACACCCATGTAATTAAATTCATGGAACACACTGTGTAGGAAATGTACATGCCATGTACTCGTGTTTTATAAAACTTGAGTGTTTTCTTTATCTCGTTACCTTCTTACACTCCTTTATTTTAGTCCTTGATGATCTTGATATATGGTGTGTTTTTGACCTTCCAGATTCATGCCAACAAGACATCCTATGGTTGTGTGCTAGTTGCAGACGATAATCAGACACCGAACATGGGTGATTAGGGACTACCTTCAGATCCTCCCATTGTGTCAGCCTTGGCACCATCCTTTGTACCATAAATATGTTCTAATGCACAGTTTAGGGAGGGATTTCTGAGGGTGATGCATACCTTTTATAGAGTGTCGCCTCCTGCCCCGTCGATGGTTGATTTGACTCGGGTCTTCCAACAGCATCATCCTCTCACTTTCTCAGGGGATGGAGGACCCCAGGCTGTAGAGTCATCGCTAGAGGCCGTGGTAAGGATTTTAGAGCATCTGGAGATACCTCCTGAGAATAGGGTGAAGCTCGCTACATACATGCTCTGAGACTCCTCCATGAGGTGGTGGGATGTGATCTCACACGTGGGACGCTAGTAGAATATGGATTGGGATGAGTTTCAGTGCATCTTCTATGATTACTTCTATCCAGAGACTATGATGGCTGATCAAGAATGAGACTTCATGAGTCTAGAGCATTGTAATCTTTCAGTTATGGAGTATTCCTCTCACTTCAATGAGCTGCAGTGATTCACACCTATTCCAGGAGGTGATGCGTTGTTCATTGAATAGATGTTTGAGGATGGTCTGAGGAACGACATCCAATTTAAGGTAAACATCTTCATCTTGACTTTGATATCTTCTATCGTCAACCAGACGTTGATCTCAGGGTGCAATCTGGGAGATTCTGGAGTTGTGAGCCTGGGCGGTTAGGCATCTAGAGTTAGTGCTCCGCAATCTGATAGCAAGAAGTGCCACAATGAGGCTGCATGAGGAGATCAGAGTAGGTGTGATACATCTTCGGGTAGTAAGGTGGTGTGCAACCAGTGTGGGAGATGCATAAATATGGGGGAACGTTTCCCAAGGGACCCAGTGGAGTGCCGATCTTTTGTCAAGATGGTTCATCTTCATCTCTTATGTCAGATATTCTCACCATCAGCTTGTCACAAGGGTTCTTCAATGAATTCTCATTCAGGAGCAGCGCCATCAGTTTCTCACTAGTCAGGGAACTGGAGTTCTTCTGGTCATTCGGGTCAAGGTGGAGGTCGTGGCTGTGGTAGCCAGTCGCCCAGTTTTCAGTGACATTTAGGTGGATGAGTTCAGAGTGGTCAGGTAGGGTCACAGGGCTGCAGTGTAGGCCAGACATTTGTAGTGGAGTAGACCAAGTAGAAGCAGGGTCCCAGAACATCTACCGTTCGAGGTAAAATCCATGTAGCCTCAGTTTTAGCTTTTTATCTTTTTGATATATAGGATTCCCTATGATTTATATCTATTACTATCGTAGAGATCCTTGGGCTTTGCATATTTTCTTCTGCTGATTTCTTGTTTCTAGAAACACTTTTGGGGACTAGAACGGCTAGAGTACGTCATTGCAGAGAGTTCCCTCTATAGCTTGGTGGGAGTCACTTTTTATGGGACCTCTATGTCTGAGATATCACAGGCTATGATTTCATTCTCGGAATAGATTGGCTAGTTCCCTTCCAGGCAGTTGTTGATTGTTATCATTGTAGGGTGAGTTCCTAATCACCATAGTGTGAATCCGTTCTTTATAGGGGAAAATGGGACGTCCATGCGAGTAGAGTAGGTACAGAGCATCATGGGTAGGGAGGAGTTACATCCCAGATTTCTAGTCTTTATCTGGATGACTAGGGGAATTCACAGTTGTAATTTCCTCTAGAGGTGGATCATTTTAGAGATGTCTTCCTAGAGGAATTTTCAGGTTTTCCTCTAGTGCATGGGGTAGACTTCTCGATTTATCTAGTATCGGGAGAAGCACCAGTGTCCATTCCACCTTATAGGATGACTACACCTGAGTTACAGGAGCTCAAGAAGTAGTTGGAGGAGTTGCAGGCAAATGTTTTTATCCAACCCAACACTTCTCCTTGGGGTTCACCTATGCTATCTGTAAAGAAAGTAGCCAACACCCTCAGGCTTTGTGTGGATTATCGAAAGATGAACGAGTTGATGGTCAAGAACCGATATCCCTTGCCAAGGATTGATGATCTCTTTGATCAGCTTCGAGGAGCATAGGTGCTCTCTAAGATTTACACGAGGTCTGTTTATCCTCTGTTGCATGTTAGACCATCAGATATACCTCTTACACCCTTTTGGAGTAGCTATGGTCTATACGAGTATTTGGTTATGTCGTTCAGTCTCACGAATGCACCTTTAGTTTTCATGGAATTGATGAACCGACTGTTCCATCCATACTTGGATTCCATTGTGGTGGAATTCATAGATGATATTTTGGTGTACTCTCACACTCAACACGACCATGCTACTCATCTTGAGATAGTTTTTACTACACTGAGGGAGCATCAATTATATGTTATCCTCTCAAAGTGCCACTTTTGGATGGATTAGATTCAATTATTGGGTCATGTTATCTCATAGGAAGGACTATCATTAGACCCAGAGAAAGTAAGTGATGCAGTTTCCTGAGATCATCCAAAAAAAATCTTTCGGGTACAGAGTTTTATAGGGCTGGATGGACACTATAGATGTTTCATATAGGACTTTTCACGCTTAGCAGCACATCTATTATGTCTGACTAAGAAGTGAGAAATGTTCATATGGTCAGATTCTTGTGAGTTAGCCTTTCATGAGCTAAAAGGGAAGTTCAGTTCTACAGGGATACTAGTTTTGACAGAGCCGGGAAAGAGCTATATTGTGTACTATGATACATCATGTATTAGGCGGGGAGCTATTCTTATACAGGGAGATGGAGTCATTGCGTACGGGTCTCGGCAGTTGAGGCCACATGAGAGGAATTATGCAACAAACGATCTATAGTTGGAATCTATTATTCATGCCTTATGTTGTTGGAGACATTATCTTCTGGGAGATCACTTTGTTTTTTTCACTAACCACAAAAGTCTGAAGTACATCTTCACTCAGTGTGATCTAAATTTGGGACATTGTAGGTGGGTTGATTACCTACAACCCTTTGACATTGAGCTTGCCTATATGCCTGGTAAGGGCAACTTAGTGGATGATTCGTTGACCAGGAGGACTCAGATATAGGCAGTTTAGAAGGCCAGCAGTGAGTGGAAGCTTATGGATATATTTTCTGAGATGCATTTGGAGGTTCATGACAGTTAGGGGAATACATTTTATTCTTCTATAGTTGTTACCTCAACTCTTCTGGATCAAGTTCGAATGAAGTATCCATTTGATTCTAATGGCATAGTCCTAAGGGGATGCGTGTCAGGAGAGGACCATATTCTTGCATGGAAAATATGTGAGGATGAGATCTTTAATTTCTAGGGACGTGTATGGGTGCAAGATGATATACATGAGGAGCTAATGAGAGATTTTCATTCCTCTGGTTTGGCAGTTCATCCTCGCATCACCAATATGTATTTGGATCTACACAATCAATATTGGTGGCCAGGTATGAAGAAGGACATTGTCGGTTTCATCATGATGTGTTACTCTTGTTAGCAGGTGAAGGCAGAGCTTCAGTGACCAGAAGGTCTTTTATAGGAGTTACCCACTCCCGAGTGGATGTGGAATAACGTCGCAATGGACTTCGTGACCAGTTTGCTGTGGTCGCCTCAAGGGAATGACACAGTTTGGGTTTTCATTGGAAGACTCATGAAGGTTTCTCACTTCTTTCCGATCAAGGATACCATTAGTGTTGATGAGCTGGGTTGGTGGTACATCCGAGAGATTGTACGTCTTCATGGAGTTCCATACTCCATTGTTTCAGACATGGATGCACATTTTACTTCTCTAGTCTAGAAGGGGCTTCAGAAGGCTTTGGGGATAAAGGTACTTTTGAGTATAGCTTTACAACCCCTAGACAGACGGCTAATCTGAGTGTATGATTTAGGTGCTTGAGGACATGCTCCGAGCATGCATTTTGGATTTTGGATGGTCTTGGGAGAAACATATTCTTCTTGTGGTGTTTTCCTATAACAATATTTTTCAAGATACTATTCTGATTAAACCTTATGAGTCCTTGTATGGTAGACCATGTCGATCACCCTTATGTTGGATGGAGGTATGAGAGGCATCTTTTCTAGGACCTCGCCTTGTTTAGGAGACTACAGAGCAGATACAGTTGATTCAGAAGAGGTTGGTTACTGCATAGTCTCGACAGAAGTCTTATGCTGATTAATAGAGATGACTGTTGGAGTTCGAGGTCGGGGATCGGGTTTTTCTATGTGTCACACTGAGGTTGGGACACAGGAGGATTAGGAGACATGTTAAACATTCATTGAGGTTTGTCGCGCTGTTTGAGGTGTGGGTGATAGTTGTACCAGTTTCCTATCGGTTGGAGTTACCTCAGAGGTACCATGCTATGGATGATGTCTTCCATGTTTCTCACCTTCTATGTTACTTTTCTACCCGTCTCATGTATTCCAACCCGAGGAGTTTGAGCTTGAAGTGGATTTGTTGTTTGAACATCATCCTATATATATTATGGATCACAGTATAATGGTTCTCTGTGGACAGTCAGTTCCTCTGGTACGGATGATATGGAATCATGGGCGGGTGCAGGACAAGACTTGGGAGAGGGAGGCCGATGTACGAGCACAGTGGCAGGAACTGTTTGGTGTTTCTTCTTCTATGTCATGCTAGGGAAATTCAGGGACAAATTTCTTTAAGGGGGTAAACTTTTAAGATCATGGGCCTTTTTTTCTAGTATGTTTTTCCTTTTATGGAACATTTTGAGAAAAAAGAGGAAATTATGGAAATTTTATAAGTACACGCTCTATACTTTATAAGTACATGTTGTTTAATTCTTTGCCACAGCAGGCCGTGTGCTGGATGTGTAGTAGCCACACACATGACCTTGTGGAAGTGATACGTAGGCCTCCTCTTGTAGAGTACAGAAATAGAAAGTACACACTGTGTACTACAAAAGTACACGCTGTGTATTTTGTCTTTTTCATTAAACGCACTGGGGTCGCATCTGATAAACAAAACACCCTCCTTCTAGGTATTGATCGTCTGAGAGAGTTCGTACAACCACAAATCATTGATGAACCCCCGATCCTCTGTCTGTCCTCCAATTTGAACACTGTTGGTTGCGTTGGAACCACGTCGGTGTGTTCTCTCTTCTGCTAGAGCCTCATTTCATGTTTTCTCTATTCTCATGAGATATCATGGGTTAAAAAATTTAGATGTTTTTGTAGATATTTAACGGTATAAGGATATTCAAGTTTCGAGGTTCACATATAGCGATATCCTAACCCAGAAGAAGGTGGTTTGTGTCTTTTAGTTTGAAGTCTTTGAGTATTATGTGAAAATTCCACAAATACCCTTGAAAGGGGTATTTCATGTTACCGTTTTACCCCTGTTGATTGACTGCCATTCTTGTATGCATATGTAATGGTAATTTGGTTATGAATAAGGATAATTTCTATGCTTGGATATTTTTCCTAGGCAGGTTTGGTTTACGACTGTTTGGTCTTGTTTATCCAGTTTGGCTGCCTTTCCTGATTCTATGTCTATTGCTGTAGGATAGAGAGTTTGTATTATGACATGCTTGTTATGTTATAGACTATATAACCAAGTAGCTCTGTAGGTTTTATTTTTACTTATTACACTTCTATGCTCATTGAACTACATAGGGTCGTGATAAACTGGTGTAGTGGAATATAATGGGAATTGACTGAGTGAGCTTCCTTAGAGAGTCTTTTAGAACTTAGGCTCTAAGGGGGATTTACTGAGTGGGCATTAATAGAGACCCTACAACCAATTGGGGTTATAAGGGGAATTGATTGAGTGAGCATCCTCATAGAGTACTTGATTTCTATAGACTATAAGAGGATTGATTAGGTGAGCTTCGTTAGAGATTCTTTTTTTGAATTGTACGACCTGAGCAATAAGGGTAATTTACCTAGTGAGCTTCTTCAGAGAATCCTAGACCTTGGGGAAATAAGTGGAATTGATCATTTGAGCTTCCTCAGAGATTCCTTGACTACCATAGATTGTACTGGGAATGGACTGTGTGATATTTCTTAGAGAGTCTTGCTTTACCTTTGATTATAAAGGGAATGGACTGTGAGAACTTCCTAAGAGAGTCTTATTTTGTTCCTATGACTGAACCAGAGGGGTTAGGATGAGTGTACTTCCCAGAGGGTCATTTGTAATTATTAGGTAGGACCAGAGGGGATGGCTGTGAGTACCTCCCAGAGGGTTACCTATTTGAGGTTTAGCTATTTTTTCGTTGTTGCTTGATATTGAAACTGTGGATTGTTTACTACTTACTACTTTTCTATTTACTGATTTCTGTAATTTTACCTACCAATTAATCACTTACTATTAGGAAAAAATCTTTGGGTGGTTTCCTACCAGGATTTAGTCTCACAACATGTTTTGTCCTTGATTTTGGGCTCAAGAAGATTATTTTATTGCAGGTATAGACAAGGGAAAGCACCCTTCTACTTCATGTACTTGACATGATGTGGAGCTGGAGAGTATGGGACCAAGGTATGGCTTTCGATGCTGAGTATTTTATCTTCTTTCTTTTGCACTTTGGTTTCGCACTGTTGCATTCCAGTATTGTGACTTGTTTGGTAGTTTTCCTAGACATATGTATCATGCATCATTTTATATATGTTCTCTAGTTTATACTTTCAGTCTTATTCATTTCCTATTGTATTCCATTATTATTTCTTATGCTCTTGTATGTATTTTTTTACTTCCATTCTGCTCGCTGCCAATGAGGGCATAATTTCCCCACCATCACACCCAAGGCCCTCACTTCTAGTCACCAGCCTCTGGAGTTTGGGGAAATTTTCTTGAGGCGATATGACCAACCATGTACGGGGTGCCTCTAGGTGGCTTCTAGAACCGAGACGTTACAAGTCTCTATATGCCAAACCCTGATAACTATTTGAGATGGCCTAATTGATATATAATGTAAACTATGACCTCAAATCAAATTCATAAAAATGTAAAAATACTTCCAAAAGTATCCATAACATAATCAAATTATAAAAAATAAAAAATCTATATCAAACCGTACCATACTGATCATATATGCGTACATCTATGATTTCCCATTAGTATGTTATTATATTGAAAATAATCCTAAAAATAAAAATCCATACAATACCTACTTCGATCCCCATACCACATTAACCTTACCTTCAAATACCTAACGAGCTTCTCCTGTTCAATCCACTATATGACCTATGATGAAAATGAAATCACAGATATGTTTTTCATGTACACTGCGATTCTCATGCAGGGTCTAAGAAACACATCTGAGTAGGTTATCAACATGTTAACCTATAATAAATCATCATATAAGTGTATACATGATCTATTAATAAAAATGAATGTCACATAAGTGCGTTGGATATCTTGTTCTAACTAGGCAACGAAAAATCCACGCACAACATGTCATCATGTATTAACTTTGAGACCATGATACATGATCATTTCCACTTTTGATTGATTCCATAATCACCTCATATCCTCAAGCAATCACCCATATAACCCGGATCAAATTCAAGGACTCATAGTTGGGAGTCATCTATGTCCTGAAAACTACTACCTTAGAGTAAGGTCCCATGGAGAACATCATATATCATCCCACCGTAAACCCTATGCCACAAATTTAAGACTAATCATCCAATATAAATATATCGATCCCATACTAGATACTCTAACTCACTCATAAAAATTATTCCCTTGATCTTTTCTTGTCACATGTGGTATCCAATCTCACTCATGGTGGTCCATATACTAACATATCTATCATGGATAGGCCTAAGAAATTTTTATCAGTTAGAGATATGCTATAAGGTCTCCAGATACACTATCACACTCATGGTTGGCCCATACATCAATTAGAATAATGAAAAATTTTCACTTATAATGCTTTGCCAATCAATTTCTCAATCATAGCAGGTTAAGGATTCAAGATCGACTAGAGACATCAGATATGATCTCCTACCAGAATAATTTGAACCTAAAATCATTAAAACATAGGTATTACAACTCATCATACATTTCAGAAGATGATCTTAGGATCAATCCATATTCTAAACTTATAATTACTCTCTAGAATTTTCTTTTATGGTTACCTCACATCCAATAGTCTCCCCCAACCCAATCCACAAGGGGTTAGTCAAATCTCAATGTAACCCAATGAAAATCATTTTCCCACTATATAGTGACCATCCCATGCTATCCCACTATATGACTCTTGAAATACTCATTCATTGTATTAAATAAAACCCCTGAACTACTTTTGTGTCCCATATCACATCACCAAAACAAGATATTTTATCCGAAAACTAAGAGAAAAATTTCTTCCTTAAAAAAACATTTATCCTAGAGGACTCAACCCGCACACAATTATTACATAATATTAACCCATTATTAAAATAAAGTCACTAATATGACATGAGATGTTGAGCCAATAAGGTTTTACATAAGAATTTTTCATTCATTATTTCAAGGGGGATATTTTTGAGTCATTAAGGTTTCCTTATGACTTCACGATTCCTTCATGTTTTGAAAATCACAAACTTATTATCTCAAGGAAAAACTCTTTTTACCCCTTTCTTTACTTTTCTAAGGAAAATTTCCATCCCCAAGGAAATTTATCCTTACCATGTTTTAATTAGTACTTTATCTAGTTCAAGTATAAAATTTGGTGTCATATCTAAATCCTTGGAATCATATAATATATAGATATGAAGAATTCCATTTTAGACTCCAAATTGTGGATACAAACTCTCAGGAAGTTCAAACTCCAAATTCCGGATACAAAATCTCATGAAGTTTAAATCCAAATTCTGGATACAAACTCTCATAAAGTTCATCTTAGAATTCTGGATATGAATGTTATGATGTTTGACTCCAAATTTTGATTACGAATTCTGGATACGAAAATTCATGAATTTCAACTCTGAATTCGGATTATGAATTCTGTTCATGAACTTATCTATGTTCAGACTCAAAATTCTCTAAATATAGACTCCGAACTCTTATCCATTCTGACTCCGAATTCTCATGAACTCTAACGCCGAACTTTGTAAGTTCAGGTCTTGAATTCTGGTGAATCCATATTCCTAATTTCATTGAAATTCAGACTCCATAATTCTATAGAATTCAGGTTCCAATTTTCTAGATATCATAATCCCAATATCCTAGTATTATAGACTCTGAATATTTTTTATTGGACTCTAAACTCTCATTTTCTCTAATTCTGAATACCAGTTTTTGGTTATGATTACACCTGTTTAGTTATAAAACGATGTCGGGCTTTCAGTTGTTCACTAACCGTTGTTTGAGTGACCAATGTATAGGTCCCTCTAAAATTCATGGAAAAATATGACCATTGGAGGAGGGAGCCGACCATTGAAGCCATGCCTATAAATATGAGCTCATTTGAAAGAGCACCGGACTTTTGGAATTTTGAAGCTCAGAACATTCAGAAGCAATTTCTAGAGGGAGAGGCTCTTATAAACTCTCATTCTTCATGTAGAAAGCTTGGATGACTGTTCAAAATTTTCTTGATGCATATTTTCTTATTACAGAGGTTAGATTACATTAAAATTGGAGACCTTGGGTTGTGAAGTTAGAGGTGCTGATTTCCATACAAATCGAGGGCGTGCGGGGATAGCAAGACAGATACCGATCATCGAATTGAGGGCTTACATGGGTTTGGGTAAGACAGACTTTCTTGATAGTATAAATCAAGGGACCACTTATCCAGGGTTGTTAGATACCCTCCTCTTTGGGTTAAAAGAGTTTCTACTTTTTTACTTGTAGTGTTACTACTTTTGTTTCCGCTGTGCATTTGTATAATTGACGAATGTATAAATTTTTTATACTTCCTCATACTTGTACTCTGATTTATTTAGATTTTATACGCTTTAAGGTAGAATAAAATTTGTTGTAAAATTTATTTAAGTTTCATTTCTAGAATCACTTTTCTGGAATCAAGCAGGTTATTATAACATGGAGGTGTTGTGAATTTTGTTATCTACAAAAGTTCCAAAAGAATCTTTTAAGGAAGACAATTCACCCACCCCCTCTTGTATTTGCATCTCATTTTACATATTCAATCCTAAATTTGGTATTATAGAATATATCATACTCAGAAATACCATATCAACAATTGGTTTTAGAGGATTGGTTACCCCTAAATTAATCTCACCATTAGATTCAGAAGAGAATACTCAGAATTAAATTTTCTGGATTCAAATTTTTTTGATATCTGTTTTTCAGAATCACATAGTTCGGATTCATTTTTTCTTATATATAATATTTCCCAATATTTTCCCTGTTTAGGATATTTTCTCTTCTTTAAAAACTCTTACTAATACCATGTTTTTGTGCCAAATATTTTCTTATGGATGGCATGTTTAAATGTTAGTTCCATAGATAATCTAAATCCTACTAGACCTCCTGTTTTCAATGGAAATGATTATGAGTACTGGAGAGATAGGATGATGACTTTCGTTATAAATACTATAGTTGATAAATATATAATGATGATTGGAGATTAAAAGATTCCAGATAAGGAATTTAGAACCTTTATGAATTACTAGAAATCAGAATATCAATCAAACATCAGAGTCATAAATACTTTGTTATGTTCCATGACAATGAACATCTATAGTCATATATCATCGTGTGAAGCTGCAAACAGTATCTGGAAGAAACTTAAAGATATACATTTTGGTACATCTGAAGTCATAAAGACTAGAAGTACTATTTTGAGAGCTGAATACCATGTTTGTACCATTTTGGTACACATTTGGTTCATTCCAAATGAATGGGAGCCCAAGAGTACAACTATTGATGAGAACAGGAAAGTCACACAGATTTCCTTAGATGAGTTGTTTGGAAGTCTTCTTAATCATGAAAACAGAATGAAGAGAGATGCAGAAAACATTAAGAAGAAGAATGGGAATGGATGAGTTTCTTTTACAACCACTTTTAACATATGAAAACCAAGACCCCAGAAAGAGTAAATAGATCAAAGATAAAGAATGTTATTATTTAGTCAGAATCTAGTGACATATAAAAGTCTGATAATGAATTAGCCAATCTTGCTCGGAGAATGAACAAGATAGTAGCTCAAAAGAATCATCAGAATAAGTTCAAGAAGAAAGACTATAGAGATAAGAAAGTAGGAGAAGTTATGTGTTATTAATGTAGAAGAACATGTCTTATTATACCTGATTTTACTTTGTTGAAAAATAACTAAAAGAAGGAAATGAATTCAGAATTGAACAAGAAATTCTATCGATCAAAGCACAAGAAAAGCCTTAAAGCTAATGATACGTGGAGTGCTAACTGTGGAGACTCTTCAAAAATTAAATCTTCTGAATATGATTCATTAGCACAAAAGAATATGGGATTCATTGCTACTACATCTTTCCCCAATACATACGTTATTCCCAAGGTACGCTCTGCCGAGTCTTCAACAAATTTATCTTTTGATAAGAATTACTATTCGAAAAATAGAACTTCTAGTGAAGATACTTCATCCTCAAAAAATGATGAAATACCATCATATGAATAAGTTTCTCGATTTTCTAAGTTACTTGAAGTGAGAAAATGTAAAATTTCAAAAAAGTTAGACAAGGAAAATACTGGGGAATAAATACTTAAAAAAGAGAATTCAGATCTTTCTAGATATCTTAGTGATAAAGAAGATCTTTTATAAAAACATTCTAAAGACCTTGAGAAAGCAAATTATGTTAAGGAATAACTTTCTAAAGATCTTAAGAATGCTATTTTAGAGACAAACGTTTTTGGGAAAATATATAACTCTAGGGAAATGATTCCTGAGGATAGAAATTTAGTCATCAGAATAAAGTCCGAAATATATTCTCTTAAGAAGTTTATTGCAAAATTCACCTCTGGGATGGGAAATTTTGACATGATGTATTCACAAATTAAACCTCAAGGAAATACTTGTGGAGTAGGTTATACTCACCAAAAACCGGTTTTCACAAACAACTATTTTGTTCCCTCTAGAGCCCCTTTTTGAACTAAATGTCAACGTGGTGGGAATTGGAAGAAAAATTTCTCCTTGAATAAAGTTCAATATCCTGGGTTTTATACATCATATTTTTCAAAAAAAAAATGTGGATAACGAATTTTTTTTGTCTAATAATTCCATATCCAAGAAATTTTGGATTCCAAAAACCTAACTTTTTATTATTTTCAGGAAAATAGAGAATGTACCAATAGAAATACATGGTACATGTATAGTGTATGTTCCTGACATGTGACTTGAAACAAAAACAATTTTTAAAATATTATCAAGAAGAATGGAGGAAAATTAACTTTCATAGATAATGCACAGGGGGAAATTATTGGTATAGGTAACATTGTTTTTCGTGGAAAAACATTGATTCAAATGTTTTGTTTGTTAAGGGTCTTAATAAAAACCTCATTAGCATAAGAAAATTATGTGATGATGGCTACCTTGTGAATCTTTGGAATGACAAGTTCTTAGTACACAATTATGAGGATGACTTTATTGTTTCGGCCAATAGTCAAGAGAATGTTTACACACTAAACTTAGAAGTCCTTAAGAGCCAAGACGTACCTTTACTTAGTGCAATGGAAGGTCATTATTGGTTGTGGAATAGAAGGTTAAGACATGTTAACCATAGGAACATATGCAGACTTTCTAAGAGAAGATTAGTTAAGGATCTACTGGTGCATTGATTTGATTCTTCAAAAGTTTGTAACCCTTGTCAATATGGAAGGCGACACAAATCAAGTTTCAAATCAGTCGGTGAAGTCTCAACTACTGATGCATTACAATTAGTGTATATGGATCTCTTTGGTCCTATAAAAACTGGATGCATTGGGGGTAAGTATTATGTATTTGTCTTGGTTGATGATTACACTAGATTTACGTGGGTCTATTTTCTAGCAAATAAATATGAAGCCTTATCGTATTTCAAAAGTTTTAGAGCCCAAGTGAAAAATTATAAAATCCTTCCATTTATAACTATTCATAGTGATCATGGAAGAGAATTTCAAAATTTGGATTTTGAAACCTTTTGTAGTAGAAAAGGCATTACTCATAACTTTTCAGCACCCAGAACACCACAACAAAATTGTGTTTTTGAAAGAAGAAATAGAATTATTCAAGTGATAACAAGAAACATGTTGAGTTAGTATTCTGTAGCCAAACATTTTTGAGCTAAAGTTATATGTACATCTTTTTATACCATAAATTTATTTTTGATTAGGCCTTTTCTTAAAAAAACTCTTTATGAGTTATGGAATGGTAGAAAACCTAGACTTTCCTACTTTCAGGTTTTTTGCTGCAAATTATTAATTTTGAATACTAAATATAATCTTCATAAATTCACACCAAAATCTGATGAAGGAATTTTCTTATGCTACTCCACAACTTCTAAGACATATAGAGTTTTCAACAAAAACACTTTTACTGTTGAAGAGACAGTGCATGTGAAATTTGATGAAACTGATCCTTTTGTTTTTAAACAACCCCAACAAACATCCTCTGATGTTTTTTCAAAAACTGATTATCAACCTGTGATAGAAGATCCTTCTGATAAGGAAAATATCTAAGAATATACTTCTGAAACATTTATCCCAGATGATTTCCTACCCTATGTTTATGAACATGTCTTACAAAACCCAAATCAGTTGTTTCTAAAGAATAATCCTTGTGATAGTATCATTAGTGATGTGAATCAACCTGTAATGACTAGAAGTTACTTGAGAAATGATGTAGAGAATCTAGCATTCCTTTCCCAATTAGAACCAGAAAGAACTGATGATGATTTAGGTGATGATTATTGGATTAAAGCCATGCAATATGAACTAAATGAATTTGAAAAGAATAAACTCTGGGCCTTGGTTGAAAGACCAAAGGAAACTTCTATTATTGGTGTAAAATGGGTCTTCAGAAATATGTGTGATGAAAATGGTATCATTGTAAGAAATAAAGCTATATTAGTTGCTAATGTCTACAATCAACAAGAAGGAATAGACTATGAATAATCCTATGCTCCTGTAGCTAGACTTCAATCTATTCGTATTTATCTTGCCTTTACAACATTCTTCAATTTCAAAATTTTTCAAATGGATGTGAAATGTATTTTTCTTAATGATTATGTTCAAGATGCAGTTTTTGTTGAACAACCTCATGGATTTGATGATACAAAACATCTTGATCATGTTTTTAGACTTACCAAAGCTTTTTATGGTCTTAAAAAAGCCCCTCGAGCTTGGTATGATAGACTTACAGGTTTTTTTTCTTCAAAATAACTATGTTAAGGGAAAAGTAAATCTAACCCTCTTTATAATGAAAGATAAGAAAATTGTTTTGATTGGTAAAATTTATGTTGATGACATTATATTTGGTTCAAATCAGTAATCTTTAACTGATTCCATTGTGGATCTAATGAAATATGAGTTTGAAATGTGTATGATGGGTGAGTTAACATTTTTGTTCGGTTTTCAAATTTCTCAAAAACCAGAATGAATCTATATATCCCAACATAAGTATATTAAATATCTTCTTAAAAAGTATGTATATTACAACACTAGGAGTATAAGTACTCCCATTGGTACCTCAAATACACTTGATCTTGATGAAGCTGTAAAACTAGTAGATCAAACAAATTTTAGGGGTATGATAGGAAGTCTACTTTACTTAACAGCTAGTTGTCCATACTTAATGATTTCAGTATACTTATGTACAAGATATCAATCCAATCCTAAAAAATCCCATTTAAAGGTAGTGAAGAGTATTTTTCGCTACATAAAGGGAACCATTGATTTAGGACTATTTTATAATTATAGAAATGATTTAATTCTAAAATGTTATTCAGATACTGGATTTGGTGGATGTAGAATGGATAGAGAGAGTACATCTAGAACATATCATTTTATAGGAGATTTATTAGTCCCATAGTCTTGTAATAAGAAACACTCTGTAGCACTTTCCACTGCTAAAGATTAATATGTAGCTGCTGGAAGTTGTTGTGCTCAAGTGTTGTGGATGCAACACACACTCACAGACTATGGCTTGAGTTTTACTAAGACTCAAATTTTGTGTGATAACACAAGTTCCATTTCCCTTAGTAAAAACCCACCACATCACTCTCATGCAAAGCACATAGATATTAGGCATCACTTTATTAAGGATCACACACAAAAAGGAGATATAATTCGTCAATTTATCGGAATGCAAGATCAACTTGCTGATATTTTTATAAAATCATTACCCTCTGATATATTTGAATACATTAAACAGAAGTTATAAAATATAACTATAAGGTAATATTACTTAATTAAATCTCTGTTGAACCAATCTATTTATAGTAAGAAACTTATTTTCATAGTGGGATTACATCTTTTTTCGTAGTTGGTTTTCAAAATTTTGATAATGAAAATTTTCGTAGTTGGTTTTCAAAATTTTTCATAATGAAATTCTTCAGAACTGAAGTTTTCATAATAAAATTATTCAGACCTGAATTTTTCATAATAAAAATCCTCAGACCTAAAGTATTTCTAATGAAAATCCTCATACATGAAGTTTTCGTAATGAAAATATTCAGACCTGAAGTTTTCATAATGAAATTCTTCAGACCTGAAATTTTCGTAATTGATTTTTCAGATTTGAAATTTTTTGTAGTGTTTTTTTCGTAATCATGTATTTTTGGAATCCAAAGTTCTTCAAGAAGAATATTCCTCTGTACAAATAATATTCCTAACAATCTGAAAGGTATGATTCTTTCTTGGGTTTCTCATAATTACCTTTTTCTTGCAGTTATATTCATTTGTTTTTAAAATTTCTTGGATTCTAGTTTCCTTAAATCTGAATGTTTTCCTTTTAAAGCCTCAAAAGATCGGATTCAACCAAACTTTTACTTGTGGATATTATTTCAACCATCAGATCAGATATGAATAATTCTCAACCATTGGATTAAAATGGGAAGTTCAACCGTCACTTCAATGTCTATATAAAGGGTAACCCTGATAGTTTTCCTACATCGGTTATCAAGCTTGTGCGTGTCGAAGCTCTACCTCTCTATAAAAGCCCGTTCTAAATTCTTTAGAAGTGCCCATGTCTGAATGTCTGTATATGTTCCTTCTTAGGATATGTCTTCTGTGAAGCCAATTCCAAAGTGGAAAATATACAGGGAGAGGTTAGTTTATCTGAACTTCTTTAATAAGTATGAATATATTATTTCCAAGAACATCAAGCTCAATGGTTGGGAATGTGTTTCTATTCCAAAGACAGGAGATCAGGATGTTGTCTACCCAGATTTGCTTATAGAATTCAGTGAATCAGTTTTCTTCTTTAAGGAAGATGGTAGAGAAACATTTTCCTTTAAGAGTTATGGAATCACTTATGCACTCTCTTACACCAAGGCTGCGAGCTTGGTGGGGGTCTCATATGAAGGAGAAGCCAAATTTTTCTCTCATAAACTGCCAAAGGTTCCAGGATGATTCGTTAAGGAAAAGGCTACGGAATGCCTTGGGCTTAAAGATGTCAAGACATCAAAGATTTATCATCTCTCTACCAACAGCCAGATACTACAGCTATGGGTTAAAAGTCTTATTGTACCGAGGAAGGGTGATAAAGACACCGTTAAGAAAAGTGATATGTTGGATTTTTTGGTAGACCTAATGAAGGTGAACCTCCTGAAGCACATTCTCATTACAATTCATAACATCAATAATGGCAATCTGAGATCTTAGATTATTATGTATCCTGACCTTCTTTCCAAACTGAAAGTTTGGTGCCTCGAATATTTCAATATCCCCAATAGTTCCAAGCTAAGGAATTGCAAGGTGATGCATATTAGTGACTACACACTCAAAATAATAATGGTTGGTTTCTCCAAGGAGACAAGAGAATTTTATGATCTTCCAGAGGATGAGGCAGAAGCCATTCTGGAAATTGAAGAAAAAGTTGAAACTTCAAAGAAAACTGTCAAGAAATGAATGTTGAAGGAAGTGGAAGTAGAAGACAAACCCCCCAAAGTTAAAGAACATTAATCAGCACCTCCTAAACCAACGAACCATAAGGCCTACCTAGATGAAGTCGTTTCAAAATGGGGAGAGGATAAGAAAAATAGAATAGAAGTTGAGCCACAGTTTGGTTTGGATCTTTCTGAGTGTAAGGCCTTGAAACAAAATGCTGCTGGAGAGCTTGAGAGGAAAGGAAAAGAGAACAATCTCAAGAAGAAGATGTCAGAGGCAGATATTGTGCAATCTCTTTTAATGGCTACTGAAGTAGCATCTGAAAAAAATCCATGTACCAAAATCATTCCATGTAGAACAATTGCCTGAGACTCCGGGAAAGTGGTTTATGTCACCAGAAAAACCACCAGAGATGATTGTGGAAGAGAATAAAGTTGGAGAAGAAATTCAAGAAGCTGAGAGCAGTGGTGGATCTGATGATGTGATTAAACAAGTTGAAGAGTATCTGGAAACAGAAAGTTCTTTCGAGAAATTTTCACTCCAGACTTCTCAAGATGGATATTCTAAACTTGTTACTCCAAGAGATGATGATATGGGTGAAGAGGAAGTCAACAAGTTGTCTGAGGAAGAGAGTCACAATCATCACTTCATACATTCAGAAGTAATTGAGGTTGGATCTGAGAAATAAAAAGTTGATGATGATAAAATTGTATAGTTGACTGAGAGTGAGCATGAGTCTCCTAATGAAGAAACTATTCCGAAAATCAGAAAGGGTAAAAAAGTATTTTGTTGATACTCCAACCAAAGATGTTTTGAAAAAGAATGAAGCTGGAGGAACTTCTAAGAGGAAGATGATAGAGTTAGAGGAAGAAGCATCTCCATGCTAAATGTCTGATTTGGAGTCATCATCTTTAGGGCATGATTTTATTGTTCAGTCTCTGAAGTAGTTGGTGGACACCATTCCGATCATTCTAGCAATTGAATCTAGATTCCAGATGCTTCAGCACACTATGAATCAGAAATCGAATTCTGTATCTATGGGGATGTACAGATGTGTGAAGATTGTGGCAGAAAACAAAAATTCCCTTATTAATTATTAGACCCATAGAAATTCTTTCAAGAAGATGTCCAACTGGTCGAAGAAAATTGTTGAATATCTGAGAGAGCTTGATCAATTCCAAGAATATTTTAAAGAATCTTTTGATATAGAAGACTCCAAAATCTAGAATCTTACAAATAGATTTCTGGAAAACCTAACTCTTGTACAAAATTCGTGGATTCAAGATGTCAATGATCTGAAATGGAAGCGGAGTTGTTTTGTCCAAAGTTTGAAAACAGAGAAGGATATTCGGAGCAAGATGGGAGAATAGATTGTAAAGCAAGATGAATTGCTAAAAGCTCAGGCAGAGGCCCTGAATTTTCAAGAGGATATGATCACATCCTTAGAATAGAAAGCCTAGGAGAATCACAAAGAGATTAAAAACCTAAAGACCATTGTGAAGAATCTAATGCCCATGGAGAAAAGGCAAAATGAATCCCACTCCAATCTTTTGTTTTACTTTTTTCTTGTACTAATTATTCCATAGTAATGAAATCGTTGGTGCTTATTTTTGTTTGGATGTCTATAAAAAAATTTCAGGTACTATATTGTTTTCCCATTCCCTCAAACTCTATTTGAAAATCACAAAGAGGAATAAGGAAAAATAATTCAAAATGGGAGAAAAAAAATATTTCTATGTAAATACGAACTATCCCTATGTCAGGGGGAGCTTATCCAAGGGGGATTTTCTCATTACGAAGATATCCACATTCAAAGGAAAATTCTCATTTTAGAAATCTAGAATATGATCCCTATAGTTTTATAGGCTAAGGGGGATTTAGTCGTATTCAACTTTTCCAATTTGAAATGGGAGATAATTTTTATTTTCTAAGTCAAGAAATTTTTTTCTATGTCCTTATATTCCTTTTCGTAAGGTTGCTAGTGATTTCCAAAAAGAGGGAGATTGTTGCGTCTACAAGGTTTTCCTTATGACTTTTCCATTCCTTCTTTCAAGGGGGTGATTGTTGAGTCATTAAAGCTACCTTATGAATTCGCGATACCTTCTTGTTTTTAAAATAAGAAACTTCTTATCTCAAGGAAAAACTCTTTTTACCCCTTGATTTACTTTTCTAAGGAAAATTTCCTTCCCCAAGGAAATTTATCCTTACCATTTTACTTAGTTATTTATCTAGTCTAAGTATAAAGTTTGGTGTCATATCTAAATCCTTGGAATCATATAATACGTAGATATGACGAATTCTATTTAAGACTCAAAATTTTGGATACATTCTCTCATGAAGTTAAACTCCTTATTCCAGATACGAACTCTCATGAAGTTTAACTCCAAATTCTGGATATGAACTCTCATTAAGTTTAGCTCTGAATTCTGGATACGAATGTTATGAAGTTCGACTAAAAATTATGATTATGAATTCTTGATACGAACATTACTGAAGTTCAACTCTGAATTCTGATTACAAATTCTAGTTACGAACTTATCCATGTTCTAACTCCGAGTTCTCTGAATACAGAATCTGAACTATTATGAATTCTGACTCCGAATTCTCATGAACTCTGACTCCAAATTTTGTAAGTCCGGGTTCTGAATTTTGTAAGTCCGGGTTCTGAATTTTGGTGAATCCAGATTCCAAATTTCCTTGAAATTCAGAGTCTGGAATTCTATATAATTCAGTTTCTAAATTTCTAGAAAATAGAATCTGAATATCCTTTTATTATAGACTGCGAATTTCTTTTTTCTTACACTATAAACTCTCATTTTCTCTCATTCCAAATATCAGTTTTTGATTATGTATACACTTGTTTAGTTATAAAATGATGTCGTGATTTCAGTTACTCACTAACTGTTTTTTGAGTGACACATGTACAGGTCTCTCCAAAATTCAAGGAAAAATATGATAGTTGGAGGAGGGAGCCGACCGTTGAAGCCACGCCTATAAATATGAGATAATTTGAAAGAGATCATGACTTTTGGAATTTTCAAGCTCAAAACATTCAAAAGTGATTTTTAGAGAGAGAGGCTCTTATAAACTCTCAGGCTTCATGCAGAATGATTGAACTACTTGTTCAAACTTTGCTTCATGCATATTTTCTTAGTGTAGAGGTTCAATTAACTTAAAATCAGAGACTTCAGGTTGTGAAGTCAGAGGTGCCCATTTACTTACAAATCGAGGGCTTGTGGGGATATCTAGATAGATACCGATCTTCGAATTGAGGGATTACCTGGTATTGGGTAAGACAGACTTTATTGAAAGTATAAATCAAGGGACCTCTTATCCAGGGTTGTTTTATACCCTCCTCTTTGGTTTAAAAGAGTTTTTACTTGTTACCTGTAGTTCTACTACTTTATTTTTTGCTGTGGAATTGTATTGTTGGGGAATGTATAACTTTCTTACACATCCTCATACATGTACTCTTATTTAGTTAGATTCAATACTCTTTAAGGTAGAATCTTATTTGTTGTAAACTTTAGTTAAGTTTCATTTCCGGAATCACTTTTCCGGAATCAAGCAAGTTATTAGAACTTAGAGGTGTTGTGAATTTTGTTATCTGAAAAAGTTCCAATTTTTTTTAAATAATACAATTCACCCCCCTCTTGTATTTGTATATCATTTCACATATTCGATCCTACATTTGGTATTATAGAGTATATCATACTCAAACATACCATCTCAACAAGATATGTGTGATCATCTCACATATTCCACTTGGACTAAGCCACAAGTACCTACTTGCATCAATAATAATTCCATGAGACCTATGTAGGGCCTCATATAATCTAAAACAACATCCAAATGATTCATTGAAAATTTTAGTGATTGATCTTTATTTACATAAGTGGTAAGGATCATTTACTCAATAAATAATAGGCCTAATGTTATTTTATCTCTTTACCCATGTTACCCCTAGTTCATATCCATCTACATGTTCCCATGAATTATTCACAGAAACAAAAAATCATGAAAAACTAGTATACGAACATGAATTAATGGGACCACCTAACAAGACATAAATTTATCCCATCACCAAGCTCCACTGATCCAATCTTAAGCTAATCTATTGATCTTCCAAGGTCATGCCACTATCTGAGATCATATCTCATTCCATATAAAATAGATAATTAATAACTAGAATTTTATATTAATTATTTAATCTAAAACAAGATGAATAATGTAAAAACCCCACAATTCATCAATTCCACACAAAATGGAATCCAATGGTCTGTGATCATACTTATAGGGCCTTTTTTATAAAAAACAAACGAAATCCACATCATCATGGATGATTTCCAAAATTTACTAGTGTAAAGAATCATGAAAGATTATCAAAAATCAAACCAGAATATATGACTATAAATTAGAAGAAATTAATAATTTATAAATAGATAACATACATAAGATCATACATAATAAGATACCAGTAATCACCCACTCCAAAGGAAGAAGAAATAGGGAGTGGGATGAGAGAACAAAACATGAAATTGTCTCTATGGATGCCATAATCCCCTTAAATTAAAAAACATGAACTATAAATGATGTAATTTACCATGCTCAAGGGAAATCCATCAATGAACCAATCTCTTTTTTAACAAGGTGTTTACAACATAATTCCTTATCACCAAAACATTTAAAGCCCCAAACCTCATATGATGCATGAATTGACCGAGTTTGAGGGATCATTCCCTAATCTAACACCATTCATGGAATAAACCAAGGTTTGAAACATAAATAGAATTCATGTGGTGTTATAGCTATAAGAAACACCATTTATTGCATGAATTACTCCTACATCAACATTATTTATGTTGTTATCGACTCTTTTATATCATGAATAGTCTTCTACTAAAACACATTTGCAACATGAACATAAGTAACTTCTCTAAATTTTGGTTGGACACCCAAGGAATCCACTAAGACGGAAACCCCATCTAATAAACAATATTTAATGATATTTAAACACTAAAAACCACAATCAAATTCCCCATTACCAAATTAAACCAATTTGTAGATAAAAAATTAAAAATTTATTAGGAATTTATAACTTATAATGACATGATCCATTAATGATGGTTAAATGCGTTGTGTAAAATTATGATTTTTCTCAACATCATGTTTTATTAGCCAAATCACATCAAAAACAATTTTGTAAGCGGTTGAGAGAATTGATTTAATTTAAACTCGATTTTTTTCAAACCATCTTAGGCTAAAATTCTATTATTTTTATTATGTTTTTTATAAATATTGGTATAGCTTATTAATATTTTTATTTTATTTTGGTAAAATATTATTTTATATGAATTAATTTATGGAACATTAAATGATCTTATTTTGGGGTGCTTCTATGATTTTGGGAAAAGTGTAATGAATCTTAAAAGTTGTGGTCGAAATTTTTTAATTGGGAAGAAATTGAATTTATTTTCATAATTTTTTTTATTTAATTTTTAAAATTTTCAATACTGATATTGAAATTTTGATAGTTTTATATGGGATTTTTATCATGATATATTGAAAATGATTTTTATTTCAAACATCATTGTGTGTGATATTTTGTATTGGTTAGGCATGATACAATTTCTTCTTAATTATTAATGTCTTATTTGGGTTTATATGGATGATGATAATTACTTCTTCAGAGTGGGATCCTTGTTCATATCGACTAATATAATTGATAATGTTGATTATTTTGTTCAATAATTGGTAGTATGTAATGTTTGTGTCTTTCTTCTATGGATCCCTTGAATTTTGGTTTAGAAAAAGGTGTGTGTGGTGTTTACTTTTGATATGGACGAACATATTCGTGATTTTGGGGTAATGAATTATATTAAATATTATAATTTTTAGAAATGTGATGTTATTATCTTGGATTTTAAAAAATATATTTAGATTGGGTCTTGTTTTATAAAAACATTTAAATATAGTTTTATTTTCACATTAATTGGTATATATGAAGTATTTAGGACATCCTACCATGTTTAGACTTTCATGATGTATGTACATCATTGTGAACATGTAGATGATGTTATCTTGAGATTTTGGTTGTAGTAATCATTAATTCAGTAGATTTGGTGAAGTATAATTGGCTATTTATTGGAGACTACTATAGTTCGTGTCATATTTGTATGGATTTTTATCAATATTGGAATGTATTATTAGTATAAAGAAATTGTATTCTTTTTTCACTTATTATTACTTGTATTCAGTGAATTTATGTTATTCTAAAGTGTCTTTTTTTTTTGTGTTACCAAACCATTAATAACATCATATATAATAGGTTTTATGTTAATTATCGAGTCTTTAGTGATCAATGGATAATAAACAGTGATAAGTAAAATTTTGATTCAACTCAATGATTGGTATCAATTGAAGGATTGGGTTAGAATGTTCTAAGGGTATTGGATTGATAAAAAGATAAATAAAAACATGTAGTGGTTCATTTAATTTTTAGGACAATTATTTTTGACATTAAAATGAAGAATACAAGTGTGGTGTGATTTTTTGAATTGAAATAAAACATTTTAGTTATTAAGAATTAACCATTGAATTTTTTGAATTGTGAAAACTAATTTTACAGTGAGATTTTAATATAAATTTGACATGTAAGATGATAATGGAAACAAGTAATATTTAAAGAAAACATGTTATGTCTTTTTGAAAATTATATATATATAATTTTTTTCATTTTTCTCAGATGTAATATCAGTTAGAGAGATGTCTTTCATGAACCAATAAAGGGGGATTGAAAAGTGAGAAGTGAATTATTGAAGTATGAATATCATCAACCTATTAATTAAAGGAAAATAAAATTTATTTGATAGTGGAGTTTCTATAATAATGATAATGTAGTGTACTACGGTCTATAAAAAAATTATATGTTTAATATTTTTGTTTTGATTTTATATAAATTGTGTTGTCATGGAGGTAAATATTAATGAATGTTAAGTCTTTATGAGTTTCAAAGACTAATCGAATGAGTATAATTATTTTAGAAGAAGAATATTATAAATATAACAATATTTAACATTTGATGTTATATTATCTATATACATTTGGGGGATAACTTTAATAGTCACGATACAACCATTATAAAGGGAGAAAGAATATTTCATGCCTTTTTTATTCAGTTGAAAAAATAGGTGAATATTATAACTATACGTGATTTGAAGTCATTAGAATGGTGTAACAATTTTTTTTATCAGTGAACCATGTAAACAATTATTTCATTCATAATATTTTTGGAATATAATTACTCATGAAATGGTAATAGTGTTTATCAGATAATCTAATTGAATATTCATCATTGAAGAATATTTTATTAAAACAATATAATAGAAACATAATAATGGATTTATCCTCACTCAAGAAACCATATTGTGTATATCAGGAACCTATAACTTCTTCTATAATATATTATAGATTTTAATCTTGTATAATAAAATTCATACATTGATGATTCCCAAAGTAAATAGGAAATAATTTTGATGAATACATTACATATAATTCTTCTAGTGGAATCATTATGTTTTATTCATCTAATTTGATGACTAAATCACATTTCACTATAATATTTATTCTCAAAAACATCCCTAATCATTCCCAGTATGGAATCAGATTTCTCACCTTTTAAGAAGGTGGAAAAATTCCCTCATGGTTATGAAAAGCCACAAAATGATCAGATACATACCCAACCAACCGTCATTTCACTCAACAATTGGGAAGTCCTAACACTGGTGTCAATGAATGCAGGTTAATATATAGGATATGTTATTAAACTAATGTAATAGGGATTATTATAAAAAACGAACACCATGTATACTAATTATATTATATATTAACTTTAATGTAGTGTTACCATGTTTATCAATGAATATAATAATCATACTTTTTTTCTCATGAGTGGACGTTTTATCATTATATGATAAATAAATCTAATTGAACTTAGCATATCAGTAGTTCCCATTCCATTCCATGATGATTATTTACTAGATAGAACAATGTTATCTATCCTAATGGTGTAAATTTTCATTTAACTCTCATTATTAATGTATTATATACAAATGGATGATAGTGTTAAAATGATTTTTTAATGATGTGGAAATTTTTTTTTAATTATTTTATTTGAATATACTTATAACACTATACACATCATCATTTATCCCATGACATCTGAATATGTATGGAAATTAAATGAAATTTTGTATTTCTGGTTTTATTGATTTTATAAAAAAAATTACTACATTATGATCTATTTCTTTCATTTTCATTAAATGATCATCTATATCATTTTGTATCTATCTAAAAAACCAACCACCCATGTTGTGTATAAGATAATTCTTCACAAATAGGAATCATTAACTAGATATATGAATCACCAAATTATATCCTTGAATGAAAATACATACCAATCATTGCCTTTATATATAATATTACACAAAATGTTCATAAACAATATAGGGAATATCAATGTCAGATATGTAGTAAATAAAAATTTAAATTCCTCAAAAGTTTATTGAAAAATATCATTCATTTAAGATATTTCAAACAACTTAACCAGTTCCATTATTTTAACCTTGAGAAATATAGGATAAAATGTTTGTAATTTTTCCCATTATATATTGTGATTTAAAACACATTCATTGTTAATTCATAAGAAATTTTATTCTCAAATTTATAAGGAATTATAAAAACATTTTATTTAGAGTCAATATTTTCTTCTAATGTCACCTATCAAATCAATAAATTACATTTAGAAAACATGGAACACAACACTTATTCACAAAAAGTGTCTATAATGTTTCTCATATACCTTGTATAGTAATATTATTATATTTGATAAATTGGTATTTCATTCATAAAATATATAACCAAAGAGTGCAGATATTTTATAAAAAATTGGATATCTTTAATTATATAATTATATTGGGGAATTAGTTATGAAGAATTCAATTTCAATTTTATACCATATATATTAAATTGGGAAACCATTCAATAAAATGTACCACTCTCTCACCCTCACCTACATATATCTATATTTTAATTAAATAATTAATATCTATTTCTCTCTCTTAAGATTATCATATAAGTAATTTATGTGAAGTAGAGATTATTTATTCTTAATATCCAATAGTTCTAAATCTTAGTAGTAAATACAAGATCATAAAATAAAATAATATTTCCTATAAAATAAAATTAGTGTTCTACAATGTAAAAAACACTATTAAATTAATATATTCTCTTCCCGGTTTTCAAGTGGGCATTAAATTATCAAAAATAAATATATTAAAATGATATGAAGGAAAAGATATTAAACTTGTTATATATAATAATATGACAGTAAAATATAAATCCCTCTTAGATAAGAAATTAATATTATTCTAGAAATGCATAATTATATTTTTAACACTATATAATTTTTTTTATAATATTCATGAAAAACCCATCCAATTGAAATTATTAATCATTGTGGTATAAAAATAGACCACAAAAATTTTCAATAACATCTCACCCTCCTCAAAAAAGTGGTCATAGTCCCATATATTGAATTTAATGGAAGGGAATTACTATAATAGTCATTATATGACATAACATTCACCCAAAAATCTATTAAAGTGATTTTGAAATGTGTTTCCATCAAAATATATTGAATTTAATAAGAAACTTCAACATAATTGTCAAAAAAGAACAATATATGAATTTAAACCTTCTCACATTCCTTCCTTCTGAAGTTCTATCAATCTCTCAAAATATGGAATTGACTCCACACCCAAAAAAAATTTATCTATTAAATCTATAGATATGAAATAATGAGATGTATCTTGATAAAAAATTGAAAATATCAAACTATATATAATATTTAAGGTACCTCATATAGCCAAAAGTCTAAAATCGAAAAACTCTTGTTATTTATTCATAGTGAATAGTTTTCCTTGGATATTTTTAATCTTTCTCTATTAAAAATTCAAAATCATATTTTATTCCCATTGATGGATAAATTGATAAATTTATAACATTAACTACTAAGGATTAGAAAAGAACTATCACTGAGTCTATATCATAGGAATAGATGGAATTATAAAAAAAATTCTAACACATTATTAGATATTTTACAATATTTTCATTAATTTTATTTCAAAACCAAGGAAAACTCTCGTCAAATTAATTTCCACTTATGAAAAAAATTATTATATAATTAGTTTCAATGATTTTTTCTCAAAAAGATATAAATATCATTTACATGTGAAATAAGTTGATTCAATTAGTTAAATAACATTAAAGGAAATTTTCTTCTATATGATAACTATTTACCAATACTACTTTAATCAATAGAACTCTATATTTTCAAGATTTTTTTTACTTAATATATATTATGTTTAAATTTTAGAATCATAATATAAATCCAAACATGTCATGGTTTAATTCACTCTAACATCACATTTCATCTTTCACTAAATATTTTATGAAAATATTCAATACATAATGATATTTAATTAGTAATATTAAATTTGATACTAATTAAAATATTCATTAATAGGTTAAATTGATTAATAAATTAATTACACCTCCCTTTAAACAAAATTAACTTCACTATAATCAAATCATCCACTTCAAATGGAGATAAAAAATACTTGTAAATAAATCATCATACGATTGAAAATAAAATTGAAATAATACTTACTAAAATTTTTAATCACTATAGAACTCTTCAAAAATAAAATTACATAAAACACCATTACGATTTGTTCAATATCACCATGTTTTTTTTTAATTATACATGTTACATTTTGGGATTCTGAACCATGATTAAAATTAATCCCTATTATAATTTTTCAATTGTAGTGGGTGCTGTTTTCTATATCGTTGATCGAAATAATATTCTGAGACATCCATTTATTTTAGGTAATTTTATTGAATGATTTACAATCCTTTTTCAAAGACATGGATATTCAGAAGTGGTTTCAGTTTCATTGGAGGATGATTTAACTATTTTGTAATTGCAGGTCAGGGCGCACGATTTGGGGTAATCAGTGCGGACCAATCTAGTTAATTGTGAGACTCATTATAAACTACCACACGATTTCGGTAAACTGTGTAAGTGAGGCTCAAGACATTGTATGG
The DNA here is from genome assembly GCA_963277665.1 of Viscum album. NCBI lineage: Eukaryota > Viridiplantae > Streptophyta > Magnoliopsida > Santalales > Viscaceae > Viscum > Viscum album. The sequence goes on along the minus strand of OY728119.1, from coordinate 831,046,335 downwards.
TTCTATTCAATTTTTGTTGATATATTTCACATTGTTTTTAGATGGTTAGTGAAAACTATCTTCAAGCCATATGAGGGAGCCCTTTTGGGTAGTAGCTTAACTCTGTAGGTTATACGATTTGCACATCGTTTGGAAAATGTGTGAGAAACTCTTCGGCCAATACATGGTGTTTTTGTACCTTTTACTTTTTTTTATAAATTTATCCATTACTTATCCCTTGGTATTGTTCTACATAGGTGAAACCCTCCTCCTACCCTCTTTTACTGAATTTGAGTTATCTACCTCATCATTGATGCATTGTTCAAGTTATTAGGTGCTATTGAAAATCATGAGTAAGGATGACCCCCGGTAGCCTCCTTTTCATTTATATTTCTCCTCACATACCACTATTTTTATCCTACAAAATTTCAGGGATTTCTATATAAACTCATATATATTCTAACCCAATTCAAATTGGATCCGGATATCAGACATGCCAATGTATACAAGTCCATGGTAGGTGGTGCATATATTGATAGGTGATTTCCCTGTCATTTTTGAGGTGAATATTTTTGGATGGATTTGGTTATATTTAGTGATACCCATTTATATCTAATTATTAATATCAATTTGACCATGAGATCGAAGAGATTCCATTTGGAATTCCTAATTCTTTTTACATTGAGTGAGGTCAGGTTAGACGATTTGTCTCTTGGGAGAAATTGGCCATGGGAGTCAATTTTATTTAATTTTAATAATTTTATTTTTTTGGACTGGTTATCAGAACCTAAGGCATTTAAGACTTATATACTTAATTGGAATGGTTATTTTGATAGTGGAATTGAATCACCTAATATGAATTGATTATTCTAATGTGTATTATTCTATTCAATCATCTCAATTTAATATATTATTTGAATAACATATTTTAAATTCATGAGATGCATCTGATGAGATGATTAGACACAAGGGTTAATGATGAGATTTGACTGAGGGATTGTGATAGCAGGACCATCAAGATTAAGGTGATTAGATCATCTAGTCGGGAAATACCTAGATTGGTTAAGTGGCTTTGACTATAATATTGGGCATCATGGACATCAGTTTGAGATAGATATACATTCAATTGGGCCTTTACCCATGATATTGGGATGAAATTTCCATCAAACATAAGAGACATGGTCGCAGGGGCGTGATGTTTCAATTTTGATGTGGATTAGGTTATTGATATAGTGTTTCGACTCACCTATGACAGGTAAAAATATGAATTGATTTGTGTACACACTCTATGACTCCATTAACAAGGTGGTTTTGACAACTCATGTGGGTAGAGTCCCACAGTCGAGTGGATTTTGACATGGTGTGGGTGTGCCTGACAAAAAATCCATGGTTATGGTGATGATACTTGAGATTTTTGTGTTGAGGATTACGGTTTAGGGATGAGGTCTTCCCTGATTGAGGTTGTGGGTATAGAAATATAATGGATGATGAAAATTTATATTCCTATGATCATATTGTGATTGGATAATAGATAATATAGTTTTAGTAAAGTAATCAATGTTCGAAAAGGCATTGTTTTACCAGCTGATGGGTTCTTTGAGAAGTAGTCTTAGAGACCCGATACATATGGTTTTGGTGTGTCTTCGAGACATCGATACTTATTATGACACAAGGTTTAAGGAGGAATGAGGTCTCAGGAATCTTTCTTTGGTGGAACCCAAGGGTTGACCAATGCTGTACGACATCGGAGGTACATTGGTACATGGGCCAGGGACCCTTCTTACTTCAGGTATTAAAGCGTTGGCCATGGTAGGTGTTGGATTCCTGGTTGTTGTTGCCCACTAGGGTAGTATGTGTTTAAATTATGCATTGTACTGATTATTTTATTATATCACTTCTTAATCATATAGGATTGGTATGAATCATTGGGTGGTATCCTACTGAAACTCGTTCTGAAAACCTATACGGGTCCTTCAAGTTGCATGTAGACTTTATTAATTTACATTTTTTTAAAGGATCATCCTTGGGAGTGGGATATTAATAGCTTCTTGCATGGAATTTGGCAAAGAACCTGAGGGTCGTTCTTATCTAGAGTTTATATTTTAGTTTCTTTTATATATCCGCATTCAATATATATATGACTTGTACTAGTCCTGCATTTATGACCCTATTTTGTGTACATACCTGTTTTTATTGTTATGAAATTCATGTTTTTCTGGTTTATTTTTGTAGATTTAAAGTGGTGAATTGGCCAATATATCATGTTTATTAACTTTCTGATTCTTTTGTTTATTTATTGATACCTCTATTTATCTGATATTTATGTGCTTCCACCAATAGAGGTTCTGGTTTGATTCTACCGAGTCTTTAATTATTGTGCATGTTATATATATATATATATATTAACACTGATATGATAATTATTATCATTCATCAAGGGTATATCCTCCCCACTACACATATTTTAAACCCTTAATATTATTCGGCATACATTGGGGTTTTTGGAGGCGCACCTACGGCTAGTGGAACCCACCCCAATAGCACTATTTAGGTGGCTAATGGGTTCAGGGATGCTAAAAATGGCATTAATGTAGTTTCTTTTACTTATTTACATGGTATTACTATTTGGGTAATAATATAAAGGATATTAGGATAAGGTCAGAACTATATTTGAACACATTATTGGGTGCCTACAACCCCATATATATAGAACATGCAATATTTATAGGTTTGGGAAATGCTATTTTATTTTTCTCAGATTATGGTGTATATGATTTCCACCTCAGTGTTTCACTTGGAATGTGATGTTATTGGTTTTGATATGATACATAGACCATTGATATTTTATGGAAATAGATTAATTGGACCCTTATCCAATGTGTAAAGGTGTCATTTCTTGCTTGTTTTTCTTTTGATAGGCACATTTTAGGGTATTTCAAATTTATAAATGCATGTATTCAATGTAAATTGATTATACCATGTGGTAATTATCAAAGGCTTTGATAAATGTGATATGTCGTGATATGAAATTTTTATTCCATGTGGGTTTAACTTCTTATATTACATGTCATGTATGATGTATATGTAAATATCATGTGATGCATGGAATAGACTCGGATCTTATTCAAGTAGAAACCAATCATGAAAAACAATTATTTTTATCACTATGATGAGAGTCTTAGTCATCATTTTGTGGTAACAATGGTTATCAGGATGGTAGTGCCTAGGATTATATTGATACATGGCTCTATTGATGGATGGTTAAGAGTAAATGAGGCTCAGATACCAATGAGAATTCTTTCATTAGGTGAGAGTAAGGGTAGTGAGTTGACCATGAAATTTTACTGATTTCCCAATATGAAAATAATTATATATAGGATTTATGACCATTTAATGTATTCAACATGGTTGTTTTAGATTTCATGATGGAGCATCAGGATAGTGATGGATCATTTATATAGGATCCTGACCACGTTTAGACCCCAAAGGGTTATTCAATGTAGGTATATGATGATGGAATATATCAGGATCAGGTAGAATTTCTAGTGCCTGGGGGAAATCCACAATATTTTTCTGCTTATGGGCCACCACTTGGTGTGAAGCTCTAGTCGACCATGGTACGAGTTATACAGGGTTTCAATCGGAGTGATCAGAGAGTATATCCATTGATGTTATAATTGATGTGGGTTTTCGATTTTCTTCACATGCCACTTTTTCAGGGAGAGGGTGGTCTATAAGAGATTGATAACTAGGTTGAGAGCATTCATATGAACTCTAAGTAGCATGATATGCCTCTATGGTTGAGGTTTAAACTGGACACCTATATAACCAGGGGGACCAACAAAGCACTAATGGGATGTGAAGGTTTTAGATGGAAGATGTGAGGGTTGTCCTAGAAGGATTTTGATCCAAGATTCATTGATCACTTTTTCCTTGAGATGATGAGGGGTGAAAGGGTTCTAGAGTCTCTATGCCTTCCTTATAGTGGAATTTCCATGATGGACTACAAATTGATGTTCACTGAACTGTATTTATTTTCTCCCAAATTGGTGGGAGATTAAACCTACATGGAGAAGTGTTTAGAGGATGGTTTACAGCGTACCATTCATGTGTAGGTAAATATCTTTATATTGGATAGATTCTCCAAGGTAGTGAACCATGAACTCATTGCTAAGAGAAATAAAATAGATAAGTCATACATAAGCTGAGAAGTTGTTTTAGGTGACTTTAGTGGAGTAACATCATATTTTAGGAAGTAGGTAAAACATGTGTTCCAATAGGGAAGTTAGGCCAAGGACTCAGCTATACCACCACTGAGTTGGTCTTCTATATTTTTCTTCCAATCTGGGTAGTCAGGACATGTCTGGAATCAGTGAGAGTGTCCTCCAATGGAGTGACTGACATGTGGATAGGTCAGTCATATCGATATATTTTTATGAATCCTTCTCATTCATTTATATTTTTAGGGGTATACTCTAGATTATAAGGTCGATTCAAGTTCTATACAAGGTGAGGGTATCTAAGGTTCAAATGCAGGTGGTGGTTGTGGAAGAGACAGTGGGACATCGTAGTGGGTCAGGGCAACATGCCTACTGTATTAGTACATGGAGGCCATGATTCACGTAGTTGGGATTTCAGCCTTGTGAATGTCGTGAATATTCTAGGGGCTAAGTATTCTAGTGATCCAACAAGGGTAGAGGTACTCTTTTGTAATGGTTGTGATTTTAGTTTCTTTATTTTAGATGGACTACTGAGCCATGTATGTATGGGTGTACTGGGTTGATGAGTTGTATATAGATTGACCATATATTTTTCAGTAGTTTATATTCATATCAAATATTATATATATATATATATATCTGTGTTTGTGTGTGTGTGTGTGTCATACAAGGATCAGAATTTTTTTATATTGAGCACAATTGGGTGTCTATTAATATAGATGTGATGCATCGAGACATCTGTTGAGATGTGGGAATTCAATGAGGTGTGAGGAATCTGGGCTCCATTGGAGTGTAGTATTTGTTTCATGTGTTAGGCACCCAGACTAGTTTGACCATCCATAGTGATGAGAGACATTTATGCTGACATGTGATACATGGGCTTATGGTGCGATCTGATGTGATGTGGGATTTTATTGGGTTATTGGAATGGAAAAAGAGAATCTGATGTGCTGAAGTATTAAAGATGCATTACATGAGGAACATGGTTCTGGAGATAGTTGATGCTTCATTATGTTATTTTAGATTTTAGTCTAGATGGGGACAGGTTAGGATATTCCTAAGGTGGGGAGTCCCTTAAGTTAATTGGGTGGTACCCTTAGACTGGGGTAGTTTGGGTTTTCTTTGAATGGGATGGGTATTTTTGGTACCATCTATTTGTTATATTTTATAGCTTGGGGATGGGCTATGTAAGATATAAATGATTGTAACATCTATGGTTTCTAGAATAGGTTAAAAATCATTGCTTTTTTATTTTTTCAATTTTTGGGGCTTTATTTTCCTATATCTTTGATTATAATTGAATTATAAGAGTTCCAGCTATTTGAAATCAACTTTTTTACAATATAATCAAAATTTGGCTAATTCCTTAGGTTTTTAGAAGAGGTTTCAGGAGCGTTAGAGGCCAAATGGCCTGTTTTTTGTAATCGAAGGTCGGGGCACATGATTTAGGGTAAATTATGTAGCCCCGTCCAGGTAACCGTGTTGGTCATTTTGAACTAATTCCTGGTTTGGGTAAACCGTGTGAGTGAGGCGCATGTAGTTGTGAGGTTCTATGTAATTATTGAAGATGTATTTCTCACAGTTTGTGCAAGGATAGGGTAAACCAAGCACATGATTTCTGAGGGAGCCCTTTTGGGAAGTATCTCAACACTATAGCTCACACTGTTTGTGCACAGTTTGGAAAAATGTGCGAGTAAACGTTACAGCCTATACATGGTGTTTTTTATGTTTTTCTCTTTCTTTATTTATTTCATTTTAGCCTTTTACTCTACCATGGTCACACACTGTACATGAGGAACCCTCCTCCAGCTCTCTATCACTGGATATGACCTATCTACTTCTTCTTTGATCTGTTCATGGAGTATTTCTGGTGATATAGTACCGCATACATAAGGCTAAATACACCCTATCATCTTATTCTTTTATCTTTCACATCATGCACTAATATTTCCATCCGAGCCGATTTCAGGGATTTTTTGGAAGCTAAATCTATTCCAATCAACAACGAATTGGAGCTTTATATCATGTGTTCCTACATCGACAACTCCAAGGTAGTTGGTTCATATCTTGATTAGTGTTTTGGTAGTCATTTTGGGGGTGTTGATTTTATCACTCATTTGGTTATTGTGAGAGATACATGCTTATATATGTTGCTTCACATCAATTTGACCATGAGACCCATTTGATGCCATTCGGTAAGACCAATTCTTTTTTCTATTTTGTATGGTTAGGTTAGATACCTTCTCTCCATGGGGAAAATGGTCGAGGATACATTGGTACAGGGGCACAAGGTCCAAATGTTGATGAGTCTATGGTTATTAATTTGGTGATTTCCACACACCAATGATGTGGAAAGCTCCATATTGATTCATGTGTACACATGATGACTCTATTTATATAGTGGTTTTGAACACTCATTTGGGTAGAGGCCCCTAGAAGTAAGCCTTTCGAAATGTTTTGGTGGTGATTTACAAAGAAATCCACCTGGAAGTTTATAGCATCCCACCTTTTTAATACATAACTTTTCATTTCATTTTACATACAGAGGATCTTTAAAGTCTAGTGTATTTGAATTTGGGAACATAATACATGAAAAAAACATAAAAAATTCTTCTGAACCACTTGTAAGGCTTCATCATAGGTTCATCCTATTTACATTTACTGCATCTCGTATCTTGGAGACAGACATCAATGAAAAGGGTGAGCAGAAGTCCCAGTAAGGGTAAACAAGGGAGTCAATGTACTTGTGATATCAATAAGAACTAGAATAACAACATAAATAAATGAGAAATGGGATTATAAGCATATCATAATGAAAAGAGTTTGAATCATAACTTGAATATGTGGCTATAAAATTTCATTTAGACATTCATGAACATATCACCAAGTTCCATCCCCAAGCTGTCCTAAAAATTACCAAGGTTATTCACCAAGGTATCATGAAACGCGTCATCTCTTGAGATTAAATCATTAACCAATGCATTAGAGCGCTATCAGGGTGAACCCTTAATAAATCTTTAAATTCATGTGATACACATATATCATAATAAAAAATTTTAAAAATAACCCATGGAGAATATAAGAAATGGGTTTCATTTCAAGATCGTGACAATTTTGAAGTTCTTAAAAAAATATCATTATGTCATTTATAACCCATGGAAAAGGAGTGAGGGTTATATGTATGTCAATTCCAGATTAAAATAAATTATATTTATATATTTATTAACACCAAAAGAAATGAAATAGGTCTTGGTATTCACATAAATAAAACAAGATAATTTCTGGAGATAAAGAGATTGAAATTTTGAGGCGAAATTTCTGCAGCATAACGACTATATAACATGGTTTTAGAAAACATTGGAAAGAGAGGGTACAAGAGTAACCCAATAATAAATAACTTAAATATAGTATAAATATATAAAAACATGGAGATATAAACATGGTATTGGAATTTTAATGACATACCTCTTAAAAAGGAACATGAAAGAAAAGAGAAGACGTGATTCCTTTTATGAGAAATTCGGCAGCCAAACGACGTCACATGAAAATTAAGAAAACAATTTGATGAGAGAATAAATGGTCTCTCATAGTTTTTACATTAAATGGTCTTAAATAAGAAAATATAAGTACATACCCTCAACATAATGATATGTAAAATATAATACACAACATAAATGAAGTCATGACTTAAAAGAGGAGTGTGAAAAAATCCCTTACCTTGAAGAGTAACTTCAAAAGCCTGAAGGTCGGGACCTTTGGAGGATTGAGGGCACCTTGGGAGGACATATTGGGAGGTAAAGATTACATTACTTCATTGGGGAGGATTTGGAAACCAAATGAATGAGGTAATGTCTTTGTATTTATAGGATAAGTGAGGGGACAAAGCATTAATTACCAAGGGACACCTCATCAGTGGTATTGGAAAAACCATGGGCTTGACCATGGTATTTCCCCATGGTATTTTCCACGTGGGACACCTCGTACCTTATCTAACTATTCATAATTAAACCAGAATTATTTCATATTTATTACATCCTTAATGTTGTCATTAAACACCAGAAACTCAAAAACTGTATTTTCACTATTCACCAAAAATTCCACTTTCTCAGAAAAATCCCAAAATTTTACCTTAACCAAATATCAATGCTCCAATTTCAAAAATGAAACCCATTTTATGAAAATAATTGTCTGTTTATTTTTATAAAAAATTTCATGTAAAAACAGTATTCACCAAAAATTCATCTTTCTTAGAAAAATCCCAAAAAATCACCTTAACCAAATATCAATTCTCTGATTTCAAAAATGAACTCCATTTTATAAAAATAATTTTATTACTATTTTTAATTTAATTTTAAAATAAAAAACACTATTCACCTGAAAAAACTAATACTTAACCAATAATTTCTGAAATAGTTATTTACATATTTTATTGAATGACATTATTTAATCAAGGTGCCTAAATTATATTACTACTTTCTTAAGTGAAGTTACATAATCCATTTGGTGACATTACTAATCATAAGCATTATATAACTATTCATAATTTAATATTCATAAAATATTATGTTTATTTTATTAGACTCTAAATTTCTTACTAAACATAACTATAGAAGACCATTTTTGAAAATCAGTACATATTATTAATTATTTACAGTGTTCATAAATGTTTTTAAAATATCCTTTTTCTAAAGTTCATCAATAATATGCGTACTATATTTATCTAGACATTTGAAAATTCAAAAATATCATCATAAGAAGAAATCACAATTTTTATTTAAATCAAAGGATTACACAAGGCAGTTATGGTCTCGTTACATAACCCCTTATAACACCAGCATATGACCTAAGAGTAAGGTATGCTAGGGTGAAGGAATATTGGGGTGGCTCTGCCAACATTTTCGGAGTTGTGACTTCTATCAGCTTGAACATCTCATGAAGGTAATTCCGTTCCATCTTCACACGATGATGTTCAGCTTGTATTTGGTCCACAGCAAAGCCAAAAGGTGCTACCTCCTTCTCGAGTTCCGTCAGATGGCCTCGATCGGCCTGAGACTACTGGATGGGGCCATCAAATCTTGTTTCTATATTAATTAATCAAGATCACTTGTATTTATAGACAATAATCGAAGCATTTATTTTCCAATGGTCTTATTGACCAACAGTCATATAACAGTCAAAAACCAACTGTCTTATTTTAATTAGACTCATTTTATTAAATGAAATAGTTTTGTTGAGTACAAAATAAAATAACACACAAAGTTAGGAATCAAATTTTATTCAAAATTTCAGGTCGTTACATTCTTCCCCCTTAAGAAGTTGTGTCCTCATAATTTTAAAATTAAGCTTGAAAATTTCATTGAAAGTCCCACGTCGGAAAAAAAGTCAGCAAAACTATTACTTTAATAGAATGAACGTGAAGTACAAAGGTAACCCGAATTAACCCAGACTAGGATTCCATGTAGGAAAACATGGATATGGAAGAGAAAACAAAGGTTCAAGTTCTGATATAGAGTGATAGAAAACATGAATAGTAGAAAATTAACCATAAGAATATTACAAACTTATGATGTGTTAGACGGTCTTTCATTACCCAGTAGGAAACGTAAACCAAAATTTTTTTTATTCTACGATCCTTTTCATAATTTTGATGAAATAATTTATAAAATAGAATAAAATCATAAGGAAATATACTTACCTTCAAGTGGAGTTTCATCCCGTAATAAGTTTCCACCAAGACTAATATTCTATTCAAACTATGAGCATTCAAAAATACTTGGTCTCATCAAAAGCACAGGAATCAACTTCTAGAGAATCACATAATCCACAAAAGAATGACTATATTTTTTCCTTCTCTTTATTCAGCAATTAAAACAAAAATGGTTAGTACGAGATCATATAATCCCCAAAAGGATAATCCTTTACAAAAATAAATATGACTATTAATCTCCAAAATTCAAAAAAAGTACCCTAATTTCTAGAAAGACCATTCAATTCACAACCATCATTAAAATTATTTAGAACAATCTAAACTAAGATTGGAACCTAAAACTCAAATGGATTTAATCACATAGTCTTCCCTAATAAATATTTACATTTATCTCCAAATAACATCAACTACTATTAATCTCTCATACTAAAGTGTAAATAAACTATTCACATATTCTCCATGCTAGGATCATCATTTTCCACAAATAACACAAATCACCATATGTCAACAATAAATACATAAATTCTTACCAAAAAAAAATGTAACCATTCCTCCTCAATTTAAATCTTGTAGTATCATAGGCATATAGTACTCCAAAATAGAAAAAATCATCCAAAAAAACTTTTATCATTTAATCACCAAATAATTTTCCAATACAAAGGATATCCATTTGTTAAAACATAAGTTTCCAAAATAAACTTATTCTTGATATATAAAATAGTAGGTGGATTAGTCAGTCTGAAGCGCATAACAAAAAACTCATAAAGCCCATATCTTGATTGGAAGGCAATTTTTTAGAATATCATCATTCTTCACCCTCAATTGATGATAACTAGAATGGAGATCAATCTTAGAGAAGAATTGAGTCCCACAAAGTTGGTAATATAAGTCATAAATTCTTGGAAGAGAGTAATTTTTCTTCACTATGATCCCATTCAGTTCTCTATAATCAATGCATAGATGCATCAATACATCCTTCTTCTTCACAAAGAGACCCGGTGCTCCCCAAGGAGACAAACATTGTCAGATTAATCCATTATCCATAATATCTTGGAGTTGTTTCTTAAATTCATCTAGGTCCACATTTTCCATCCTATAGGGGGTCATTGACATCAGATGGGGTCCAGGTACGAGTTCAATGGAGAACTCTACCTCTCTTTCAGGGGGAGGTCCGGGTAACTCCTCAATAAATACATCAATATATTCTTAGACGATGGTAACATTTTTTAAAAGAATAAATCCTTCGTGAGAAACTTATTTCATTTAAGAATCTTTTAACTAAAAAGGATTTTTGGTCTCAAAACTTCATTCTTAGACAATTAAATTTTTCTATAATTCCTTCATAATAATTCCTATAAATCTTGTGATAAACCAAAAATATCCCCTGGGAGTGTCGTAACCAAGAGTGCAGCAAGGACCGTTGTCATGTACCTGTTCCTGTTCAAGTCTAGCTCAAAGTGGTGTTTTCGTGTTTTACCCCTATGTACATTTGTGCGAGAGCCACCTCTACATACTCGTATCCAGATAGGGATATATTTTCTTGATAAACCATTTACTCAATACTCACCAAAATTCCAGAAATATTTCATGTATTTAAACTTTTATATAGGTTCTTCCTAAAGTTTCCATATCCCAATTTCCATAAATAAACTAACTATCCTTTGATACCAACTATAGTATCCTACCTTATTAATACATAACTTTTCATTTCATTTTACTTATAGAGGATCTTTAAAGTCTAGTGCCTTGGAAATCAGGAACATAAGACATAAAAACAACATAAAACTTTCTTCTAAACCACTTTTAAGGCTTCATAACAGGTTCATCCTATGTACATTTACTGTATCTCATATCCTGGAGACAGACATCAATAGAATGGGTGTGCATAAGGCCCAGTAAGGGTAAACAAGGAAGTCAATGCACTTGTGATATCAATAAGAACATGAATAACAACATAACGAAATGAGCAATGGTAGTATAGGAATATCATAATGAAAATAACTTGAAACATAACTTGAATATGTTGATACAACATTTCATTTAGACATTCATGAACATATCACCAAGGTCCATCCCCATGGTGTCACAAATATTACCATGGTTATTCCCCAAGGTATCGTGAAACATGTCATATCTAGAGATTAAATATTTACCCAATTCATTGAAGTTCTATCAGGGTGCACCCATAATATGTCTTTACTTTAATGTGATCCACATAGATAATAATCAACCATTTCATAAATAACCCATGGAGAATATAAGAAATAGGTTTCATTTCAAGATCGTGACGTTTTAAAAGTTCTTAAAAAAGATCATTAGGTCATTTATAAACCATGGAAAGTGAGTGAGGGTTATATGTATGTCAATTCCATAATAAAATACATTATATTTATATATTTATGAACACCCAAAGAAACAAAATATGTCAGGGTATTCACATAAATAAAACAAGAGAATTTATGGAGAGAAAGAGATATTAATTTTGAGGCGAAATTTCTGCAGTATAACAGCTATATAACATGGTTTTAGAAAACATTGGAAAGAGAGGGTACAAGAGTAACACACTCATAAATATCTTATAATACAGTATAAATATATAACAACATGGAGATAAAGACATGGTATGGAAATTTTAATGACATACCACATAAAAAGGAACATGAAAGAAAAGAGAAGACATGATTCCTTTTACGAGAAATTCGACAACCTAAAGACATCACTTAAAAATTTAGAAAACATATTTATGAGAGATGAAAGGGTCTATCATCATTTGGAAATTAAATTTAAATCAATGAGAACATATAAGAACATAACCTCAACAAAAAAAGATGGAAAATATAAGACACAACATAAAGGAAGTCATGACTTAAAAGTGGAGGGTGAAAGAATCCCTTACCTTGAAGAGTAACTTCAAAAGCATGAAGGTCGGGACCTTGGGAGTCTTGAGGGATCCTTTGGAGGACTCCTTGGAAATTAAAGAGACCATAAATACTTTTAGTATTATTTTTAAATGAAATGAATTAGGAAAAGTCTTGGTATTTATAGTAGAAGTGAGAGGACAAACCATTAATTTCGAAGGGACTTCTCATCGGTGGTATTGGCAAAATCATGGGCTTTCCCATGGTATTTTCCAATGGTATTTTCCACATGGGACACTTAATACCTTATATTACCATTAATAAGTCGACCATAATTATTTCATAATTATTACATCCTTAATGATCCCATTGAATACCCGAAACTCAAAATCTGTATTTTCAATATTCACAAAAAAATCAACTTTCTCAGAAAAATCCCAAAAATTCACCTTACCAAAATATTGATGCTCTGATTTCAAAAATGAACTCCATTTTATGAAAATAATTCTCTAAATATTTTTAATTTAATTTATAATAAAAAACACTATTCACCGGAAAAAACTAATACTTAACCAATAATTTCTGAAACATTTATTTACCTATTTTATTGAATCACATTAATTAATTAAGGCACCTAAATTATATTAATACTTTATTAAGTGAAGTTACATAATCAATTTTTTCACATTAGTAATCATAAGAATAAAATCACTATTCATAATTTATTATTCATCAATTAAGTTGATCTTATTAGACTCTAAATTTCTTACTGAACATAACTGTATAAGACCATTTTTTTGAAAATCATTACACATAATTAATTATTTAAGGTTTACATAAATGTTTTCAAAATATCCATTTTCTAAAATTCATCTATAATACGCATAATATATTTATCCATACATTTGAAAATTCACAGACTTCATCGTAAGAAGAAATCACATTTTTTTATTTAAATCAAAGTATTACACAAGGTAGTTACAGTCTCGTTACATAATCCCTTATAACACCAGCATATGACCTAAGAGTAATGTGTGCTAGGGTGATAAAATCTTGGGGCGGCTTGGCCAACATAACCCAAGTAGTGATTTCTATCAGCTTAAACTTCTCGCGAAGGTGATTCCATTCTACCTTCACATGATAATGTTTGGCTTGTGTTTGGTCCAGAGCAAATCCCAAAGGTGATACCTCCTTCCCGAGTTCCATCAGATGGGCTTCAATCGGCCCAAGACTACTAGATGGGGCCACAAAATCTTTTTTCTATATTAATTAATCAAGATCACTTGTATTTATAGAAAATTATCGCAACATTTAGTTTCCAATAGTCTTATTGACCAACGGTCATATAATAGTCGAAACCCAACGGTCTTATTTTAATTATACTCATTTTATTAAATGAAATAGTTTTGTTGAGAATAAAATAAAATAACACACAGAGATAGGAAATAAAATTTATTCAAAATTTCGGGTTGTTACAAAGTTGGGGAGACATCAGTTTCCAGCATCGATGGTAATAGATTGTGGTTGAATCCTACTAAGATTGAGGTGATGGGAATGAATTATATTGGAGTACAAAAATTTTCATTCCTTGATCCATCAAGCCCTGAGATAATGATGATTTTATTTAGAGGAAAAAAATTATTGTGCCTCCAAACATCGGGCTAAGAGATGACATGTGCTTTGATCAGGGGTTTGAGGGACCATGTAATAATGGTTTTGGTGTGAATTTGGGATGTCATTACTTAGTGAGACATGACATTGTAAGAGGAAAGGGGTTTTAGACTACATTTTGAGGTGGGAGCTGAGGGATCTCCAGAGATGAATGACGCCAAAGGTACCATGAGCCATGGATAAAGACCCTCCATACATCTTGTATTTATTAATTTTTAAGGCATCTAGTGTCTTCCTGGTGGCTATTAACCACCTAGGAAGTTTGTATTTACAGTACAAATTATTCATCTAATTTATTTATTATATCACACCAGCTTATACACATATTCTAGTTACAGACATTTGGGTTGTATCCTACATAGACTAGTTCTCACACCCTGCATGGGTCTTTCATAACTCATGTAGTATTTATGAATTTGCATTTAGGTAAAGGATCAAACTCTGGAGATAGATCGTACGCGCATCATAAATTTTTCCTAGCATGATATTTTGTAGTGGTGCCTATATGGAGTTTCTATTTTAGTTTCTTTTCATTATATGCATGAAATATATCTATAACTTGTAATGGTCAAATATTAGAGACCATGTTTTGAATATTGACAAATATGGATAGTAATGAAATTTATATTTATCTTGTTTTTTAAATACTACTACAAGTAGTATCTCGAGAATGATAAATTTTTTATTTAAATTATGTTGATTTTATTTTTTAATTACTTCCAATTTTTATGTAATATTCTTGTGCTTCCGCCAATGGTGGTTCTGGTTTCAGTCTACTGAGTCCATCATTACACTGTATGTTATATATATTATTTCATAGACAATTGTTATTATAAGTCTCAAAGTGTATAGACCCACCCTATATTTCTTTCAAACCCTCACTACTAGTTAGTAGCCTTTAGAGTTTAATGAGGCATCGTAAATGCAAGTGGAACCTGGCCTAATTTTACTTTTTGTGTGGTTAATTAGGTTGGGGATGCTACAATCCATTTCATGATTTTTATTCTATTTGAAGAATTCAACTCCTGTGGAGTTGATTTTTTAACTAGGATTAATAGTAAGGAAGATCTTTTGGTAACCATTAATGGTTTTCGTTTTGGTAAAACTGAACTTTTTTCAAAACAGGTTTTGGATTTTATAATTTTTATGGGTAAAATAGTTAGGGTATTCTATATTGTGAGGTTAGATTTGGATAAAAACGAATGATTAAGATATTATTTAATTAATTTTGTTTGAAAAAATTTTAGGTTATGATTCCCCAAAAATATTAGTTCATTATTCCAAATAATTATTCCCATCAATTTTCTATGTAATAAACACTATTTTTCATAAAAAATAATATGTTCGGATGGGATGAATGTGGTTTTGATTTTTTCCACTGAATTAACTAAATTATTAAAACCTGTTTATGAAAATGAGTAAAACTACTTCCATGTCTGCTAATAAATTTTTTTTAAATATCATTAGGGGCTCTTCTTATGAATTATTCAGTTATAGTCTAAATCATAACATATCATTGTTCTTAATTAAATATTTTTTATAGAAAATATTTCCTATTTGATAAATCTCAATGTAATTCTTGGTTCTTTAACCATTCAATTTCTATGATATTCCATAGAATCATTATATCACTATAGAAACATGATGGTAGACTCTTATCACTATAAATGAATCCACTAGTGTGATTTATTATTTTATTTTAATTGATGTAACCATGGGTTAAAAATAAACCACTCATCTTTAGGTTAAAAATATATCTAATGAATGTGTCATGTATTTTAATATATTTTATAAAACATTTTTTCTTCATATAAATTTAGTAATATAGATTTAATTTCATCCATTTGATGTGTAAGTCTATATTTACCATCAATATATGAACTTGACATGAGCAAAAATAAGGATAAAATGGAATTCTCAATCCACATGGTATGGTGTAAAAACCCAGAAATAAATAATTACCTTTGGGAATTTTTTCTTCCCGACCTAAATGAAAAAAACATTCACCAGATACATGTAAATTGAAAAAGGGACAAAAATATATATTACCTAAACAGAAATGAAAAACGACATCAATACATCAAAGTCTAAACAAGCCAAACCAACAAACATAAACTAGATGAAAAACTAAAAGTTATAAAATATGATAAAACCTACTATATGTGATATATTAAAAACATCCTACAATGTCCCCACTAGATACCCATACTCAGGTAACCATGAAACCCCCATCCACATTGGGATTTCTTGTCCTTTCTTCTAATAGACAAAAACATGGCTTATATACACCTACGAGTGTCTATAGGATGTGAGAAAAAATAGCCCAATATGATGGCATCATGTTTCACATATAATTATTTGTTAAATAATTATGTATATTCTAAAATTTTAATAAAATATATAATGATTAAAAATTCCTCAATTTATATCAAAAGTTTGGAAATTATCCTATTTATCATTAAAAATAATTTCATATAAACAGTTTTGATAACACATTAAATAATTAATTTTTCATTTATAATAGTACGCATCAATATCCCTTTCAAAACAAAGCATAATGGAAGATATCATCTTTTTCTCATAGTAATTGGACAGATATGTTTCTCATATAGTTACCAATGATGAATAATTGACACTAAACCTATTTTCAAATTTCATGAAAAAGAATCATAGGAATACCCTGATGTGTAATTCCCCCTGTTGATGTCTTGAAAACATGTCCTTGACATGTTGGCTGTTGGAGTAGAGGAATACCTCGATGTGTGATTCCCCATAAAATTTTAATGATAAGACATAAAACAATATCCCCTCACATATGTACCTGAGTATCCCATGTTCTACGCTTATCAAATCATTTCGAGTCACTTATCATAATTCAAAAAAAATTATCATCCCCTTAATCTAATTATCAAAAACATGATTTTAAAAATGATTTTACTAAAATCCATTGGTTCATTGAGATCATATTTCATTTATCAATATTTAATGTTAAAACCATTTTATATTTAAATTCATTAAAAAAAATTTCATAAATTTGAAATTATCCCATTGAAAATCTACATTTTTTAGAAATAATGAACACATATAATTCATTAAATATTAAATTAATGAAAAAATGACCCCGCATCAATACTTGGTTCTTAATATGAGATGATTGTTTCTACTCTACATGGATAATTAAACCAAAATAGGATATAAAATGATCTCATAAACAGCAATTCCATAACATAGAAATAATTCCTATAGATCATATGGTTTCATAGAATAAATGAAATAACATACCTTATCAAACACACTATCTAAAATAAGAAAAAAATGATTAATCCTTTGAAAACCCAAAATGAAATGGATCTCTGAGAGATAATAAAGGAACATAATATGATCAATAGATCAGATAAAATGAGTATAGATTTTTTGACAATTCATGAGAGGAAGGAATAATTGAAGTGATCATATATAACTAAAAAATCCAACAACAACTTATCAATGGCTTTTGAAAACAGAAACCATATATGATAGATGGTGTCAAAAATTTAAAAGAAAATACTCTCAATGTTCCATAGTCAATCTATATTTTGTTATAATTATCATAAATAAAATGATATTTGTATGGAATTAAAAAATTATAATTTTATCATTTAAACATCCAATGTTAATTCCACTAGAATGCTGGTGTTGGCCCATTGACTAGGTGGTGGCCACTTTAGATAATAAGTAGTGGTTGTTTGGAAAAAACATTTGTGGTCATTTACAATCCCACTAGATCACTAATGGACCTTATAGAAACTTCTAGATATTTCTAAATCAATAAGCTGGCCCATGTAGTTTTTAAACCACCTTTACGCCAAATCTAACTAGAAATCCCACTGAGATTCAACCACCACATTCTGAACCTTAAATATAATATATTAAAATGTAAAGAAAGATATACCTTGTGAATGAAATATAAAATCACCCCACCATTTAAATTTTTATCCTATTAAACTATAGACAATGTTTACTATTGGGAAATAGGTGAGGCAACTAATCCATCATTTGGGAGTCACCAATATGCACTAGCTCTTCAATCAATGGTATATTCGGTTCCAAGACAACGTCCTCCAAATTTAATCCAATATGATGATAAGTGATATATTTTGTAAGCTAAACTATGTTAAAAGAATAATGAATCATTTTATATTTATAAAAAAAATACTAAATAATAATCCACCTTTCCAATCAACTTAGTGATCACAAAATTACTAACATATATCTAAGACATCATTTCATACTTCCAAAGTAGATAGTGACCCAACCAATGTGGCAGCTTCATCAAAACCCTATCACTAATAATAAATTCCAATGTCTGATATGATAATTGGAATAATATTTCTATTGACTATTTATATCATATTTCATCGACATATCACCATAATAATTTCAGATGCATCTAATATAATACTCATTCTAATAAGATAAGCCTCACCCAACATTGAACACCAAGAGTTTTTTTTCACAGGCACTCATATAGAGCCTCAAAAAGAGGCATTCTAATAGAATATTAAAAATAATTTTTATACAAAAACTCAACTAAACTAATATGTATACCATATTATCTTCCATAATATATGTTACATATACAAAAAATATCCTCATGGTGCTGAATGGAATCCTCGATATGACCATCCATCAATATATGTTAGGTTTTACTCAATCTAAACTGAGTCCCCATAAACTATTAAAGACCATTTAAGAACAAATAAGTAATCATTGGAGCCCTATTTAAGATGATAAAGGATGAGAAAAAATGTTACCACATAATTTCCTTGATATACGTATTCCCAAAAATACTCAACCCTGGTGGAATCTTCAATAGGAATGATTTTTCCAGTTTTAGTCAATCTTTCAACCACTACAAAAAAATTACTCTCTAAAAGAGTATATAGAATTAAAAAATTGAATTCCATGGAACCGTTATCATACATCCATACTAACATTAGAAGAGGATAGGGAAAACCTATGGGATTCTATTGATAAGCCTTTATCTATTGGAATGTATAACAATGAGGCACAAAATAAGATATGACATGCTCAATACCTATGATGAATAAATAATTTCTAATGTAATATACATATTTATGGTTCTACGTTGAACATACCATGAATGAAGTTTTTCATTTCGTGTCACTAATATCACGATTGATATAGGTATGGAATAATAATCCCTAAATAAATTTACCCCATGTGGAAGAGTGAACATTTTGTAATAGTCTCCCTACACAAATAGTAACATATAATTATCTTGAAATCATCATTATTATTATTTTCTAAAGGAATATATTTGAGAAAATATGTTTTTAACAAATTTATATTTAGAAACATTATCTAGCCATCCACATGATTATATTGATATAACTATCCAAATTTCCCCATGAGTATCCACTCCATCAATTTAAAGACAGTATGATTCAGAAATTTATGGTTGAAAGCATAATGAAAAATGTTCTCCTTCCCAATAGAGTATACAATTTCAACATAAAACATTTGAAGGAGCCCAACCCATCACATCTATTAGAGGATTATATTTTTTTTAGTAGAATGTATGAAAAATTATCTTATGATTTAAATAGGAAGTGACCTTTACCAATGAATATTTTTTAACTAATACTACAGAGCATGCATGATAGATACATTTTCTAAGTCGTGATTGGGAATTACTTCTCATGATTCTAAATTCCATGGTATTTTTACACCATTAAATGATCATAATCTATATGAACAATTCGCAAACCTACCGTTGAATCATCATAGTAGACCACATATCCCATGATGAATTCAAGAATGGTTAATACATGAGTTTATGTTAGACGTTATTTCAACTCATAAAAGGATTCCTTTCAATCTACATCCTAGAAAAATTTCGACACTTTCTTGATAAGTGTTGTTAATAGTGATAAAAATATTTGAAAAATATTTCCAAACACCACAAATTGTTTCTAGTTTGAACAATGAAGCTCCACATTTCAAATAATTTCCTTGGATATACCAATAAGAAATAACACCCACACATTTCCACAATTAACTGATATTACACATTCCAAAACAAAATTTAGTTGGAACTTTACTTTATTAATCACGAAATAATTTATATGTATTTTAATATAAAGGATTAAATTCTTAATCATTACCAAAATTAATGTCAAATTTTGCTCAATATATTCCTTATATTTTGGAGGCACTAGCGTATTATCCACAAATACAACCATAAAGGAATCATAGTATGGGAGGAATGTATAGTCAATCAGGGAAATAAAAAATGAATAAGTAATATTTAGTCCAAATGAAATCTCAATATATTCATAATGGTCATACATTCTTTTGAAATTAGTCTTTGGGGTATATCACCCTTTAACTATTAGTTAATGATAACCATACCCAATGTTTCATTTAAAACCCACTTTTTCCTATTAATTACATAAAAATAACAACCATATAATGAAAATGATATTTATTCTTGATTTGTACTTGAATATGCATTCAATAATGTATTAAAATGAAAGGTGATACACCATCCTTATTTTTAAAAACATTAGTGATATACATGGGGATACACTAGGGTAGAATAATCCTTTCTCTAATAGATTATTTTACAGAACAATGATCTCCTTAAAAAAGTTAGTTCTATTTTAAAAGAGTTAATAATGATCAAATGAGTGACATGGATCAGTTCGATAGAAATAATACTACAAATAATCCTATAACAGTTATAAAATAGGACTTTTTCGACACAAAAAAATGACGTGTAGAGAATTATTAAAGGGAATTAGCCTTTATTAGTGCTAAAAATGTGTATATAATTGAATTATTCATTATCAATAGAAAGTCACTAACAATGAAAAACAAAATCATTGATTTATTAATTGATTATAAAGGAAGATTTTATCATGGATTATTCTAGAATGTAAAAGTATACCTTTATTAGTGGTTACAAATGTTATGATATAATAGCATACTAGTGTAGTGTGTTTTTAGTATTATAACACACTATAGGTGAAAAAAACAAAAATTAATGAAATTAAAAGAGAAAATACCTAATTTTGTTAAAGAAAAATGTAAAACAGAAATACAAAAAAAACTATATTATAAATATTGTAAACATTATTTAGTAAAATTACATGAGTATGTACAAAATAACAACGAAATTTAATTAAATAAATGTTCCATTGTATTTTTCCCTTTAAACCTCACTCAAACTTTTAGTTTTCAAAAAAAATCCCCATATTGTGAAAAAATAATCTACATATATATGAAAACAAATATTATGTTAGTAATAATATAATGAAATAGATTAAACCCAAAATGTATATTTTAAACAAAAAATAAATACTTTGAGTCATACTAGACACACCATCTATCAGATTTAGTTCCCTTTCATTCTTACAAATCATCCCTTTTCTTTTTCTTTTCTCAAAAGTATTTGATCTTGAATGTTATCTCAGATGTAGTGATAAAAACCTCAATAGAGATGCGATCCAATTGAAGGGGAATTTGTTTTTGGGAAAAAGTCTTCATCTATCACATCATTTCTTGTTTTTATTCCAAAATTATCTAGGTAAAAATTACATAAATTAGTATCATATTAATGTAATAAGTAAATTAATTATGTAACATTATGTAAAATTGAGAGAAAACTATCTTAGAGCATTTTTATATTTAGGATATTTCATATGTGTTTAACACAAAAATGGAACCTTTATTTTGAAAACCCCCACTTTTAATCATATAGGTATCATCAGGGTTGAATTGATGTTCGGTTAATTCATACATATAATTAATTATGTATATAATATTTTCCAAAAAATTGAAAACAACATGATCTACATTATATGATTTTCGTTGTTTGATGTGTGTTCTAAACATGAATAGAACCCTCGTATTGAAAACACAGTCTTTAACCCATATCAGCCACATCTTGTGTCCAATTTTTGTGTGATTGATCTATACACATAAAAAGTGAATTATAGACTATCTTCCTAATGTTTGAAAATAATGAAAGCACATTTTCACAATTTTCACTTTTTTGTTATTGTTTTCAACTATAATTACACATTTAGATTAAAAACACACACTTTGTTTCATATCATTCACATCATGTTGATTGATGTTCAATCGATTTATGCATGCAAAAAAGGAATAATGGAATGTTTTTAAAAAATTTGAGAACAATATGATATTATCTTTTTAATTTTGTCTATGTGATGGGTTTAAAACTGAAATAAATGTTGTATATTGAAAAAAGGTGATGTTAGTTATATCATCCACACTGTGTGTCCTATTGGTGTATTGCAAACTCAAACATGTAAAAAATGAACTATATATGGTTATAATAATGTATGAAAACAATATGAACTTGTTTTCTTAGTTTTAGTAATGTGACATTTGTTTTAAATTAATATGGAAGCATTCTATTAATGACACACACTTCCTATAATAACAACAATATCATGTGTCAAATTGATGTGAAGTAAAATTGTACATTTCGTAAATGAATTATGTAATTTTATTTATAAATTTTGAAATAAATCCATTCATTTTTTATTTGATTTTTATATGTGATTCATTTTAAACTAAAATGAAAGTTTTGTATAAAAATCGTTAGTTGGACTCAAGTCGTCCAAATCATGTTTCAAGTTGTAATTCAGTCAATTCCTGCATGTGGAAAATAATTTATGGACTGTATTCCTATTATTTGAAAGAATTCATTCACTTATAGTTTGTTTTGATGATGTGGAAATAATTTTAAACTCAAAATCCCCTTTTTATTGAAAACTTGCACGTCGAGTCATAACAGTAACCCATTGTGTCTTATTGATGTGTTGTAAATTTATACATGTAAGAAATAAATTATGGACCATTTTTCTAATTTTTTAAAACAATCCATATGATTTTTATTATTTTCTCTGTTTGATGATTTTTTTTTAAAAAAATGGAACATTTCTGATGAAAATGAACACTTTGTTTAATATCGTTTATATCAGGTGTTATATTAAGGGGTGGTTAATTCATACACATCAAAAATGAATTATAGAAAACTATCCCAGTGTTTTAAAAAATAAATATTCTTTTATTCATTTTGTCTATTATATGCATGTTTCAAATTAAAATGATACATTGGTATTTTAAACACACACTCTGAGTGATACCAACTACTTCAGGTGTCCGATTGACATGTGTTCAATTCCTACAGGTCAACATTTAGTTAAGGATTCTTTCCTAATGTTTTAAAAAAATACAGTATTGTTTTCACAGTTTTCATATTTGAAGTGTGTTTTAAACAAAAATAGAACTTTTTATTGAAAAAATACACTTCGAGTTATATTGTAGAAATCATCTGTTAAATTGAGATGTGATCATCTCTTACATGTCCCTACTAAATTATGGACCATTTTACAAAAAATTTAAAACAAATTCAGCAATGTTTCTTGGTTTTATGTATTTTATGTTAGCTTTAAACTGAAACAAAACATTTGTATTGAAAACATGAACATTGATACATATCAATCACATCAATTGTCAAATTGATGTTAAAACAATTTATACACATAAAAAATGATATATGGACTATTTTCATAATTTTTGTAAGTAATATGATCTTATTTTATTTATTTTGAATATTTGATGTGTGTTTTAAACAAAAATAGAACCTTTTTATTTAAAACATGCACTTTAAGTCATATAGGTCACATCGAGGGTCAGTTTGATGTGTGGTCAATTCATAAATGTCATAAATGAATTATATAATATTTTCATAGTGATTTAAAATATTAAAATTTTGTTTTCCAAGTATTTTCTATTTGATGTGTGTTTTAAACTAAAATTGTAGTATTGTAATCAATATATTCCCTATGTGTCATATCGTCCATATCATGTGTCAAAGTTATGTGTTCTCAATAATTACAGATTAAATATTTGTTATGAATTATTTCCTTAATTTTTGAAAATAATCGGTTATTTTTCCGTAGGTTTTGGCAATGTGACATCTGTTTTAAACTAAAATGAACTATTTTAATGAGAAAACACATATTTAGTAATACCAGTCACATTGGGTTTCATATTGATGTGAAGATTATTCATCCGTGTGACAAATGAATTATATACCATTTTAATAAGGTTTAAAAGAAATCAATGATTTTGATTTTGATTTTGGCCATTTTATGTGTGTTTTAAACTGAAATTTTACTTTTATATTGAAAATAACAACTCCAAGTCATACCTACCACATCATGTGTTAGACTTATGTGCATAAGATTTATACATGTGAAAAATGATTTATTGATCATTATCCTTAATTTTGTAAAAAAAACTGGACTTTTTTTTCTTAGTTTGTGTGAAGAGTTGTGAATTTTAAACTAAAATGGAACAATTCTATTGAAAACACAAAATTTGAGTCATATTGGTTACATTATGTTTTAGATGATGTGTGTTAAAATAATAAACATAAAAATGAATTATGGACTATTTTAACGCAAAATGAAAACAATTTTATCTCATTTTCTTTTCTTTGGATATATTTGGGATATTTATAAATAAAATGACACATTTTTTTAAAACATACAGAAAAATAGTCAGATCAAAAAAATCTTGTGTGGGATTAATGTGTATTCGGTTTATAAATGTCAAAAATGAATTGTTGATATTTGTAATAATGTATCAAAACAATATAATTAGTTTTCTTGGTTTTTTTCATGTTACGTGTTTTTTTAAATAATGTGTAAATTTTTTAAATTAAGTGTCATAAAAAATAATAACTAAATTAACTAAAAAAATGATAAAAAATGAGATAATTAAATAAATATATTATAGATAGTCACTTATTCTAGATATATGTATTCATTATAACACCATGTCTTCTTCCCATTCATTTCTAATAAAATATAATTCATCAATCATAATTATCCTTTCAAAATAGGTCAATAATAATATGTAATCAT
The DNA here is from genome assembly GCA_963277665.1 of Viscum album. Lineage (NCBI taxonomy): Eukaryota > Viridiplantae > Streptophyta > Magnoliopsida > Santalales > Viscaceae > Viscum > Viscum album. The sequence continues at coordinate 831,020,930 of OY728119.1, read as the reverse complement.
TTTGATACTAATGATTCATTTCCAAAGTGTATCTCTAAGATCCTAGTAGATAAAAGATCAATAACATAGTAGTTAAGCATCTAAATTGGATATCGAAAAATATTACGACACCATCTATGCAACCCACTCGTATCTAAAAAAATTTACTTATTCTTTTGAGTATGATGACTGTAGGAAATATTGGTAGTATTGAAAAAATAGTGAGAAAAAATTGATTTAGAAATTTTTTTAATGAAATTGTATCTACCTATTGAATTTTTCTATTATGGGATTCTTATTATTTTATAGTATATGATATCCTTAAAAAATTTCTAACATAATATCCAAAATTAATAAGGCTATCTCACATTAGATGTTATAGAATCATTGACCAAAATAAGTAAATTGTTTTGAAATATGTTTTGATAGTTAAATAATTCTATATATACCATAATATGTATCAATTTAAAGTAACAAATAAGATTATTTTTTTAGTCACTTACCTCATACAATGATTTATCGTATACTTATAGACCATCCATTTATAAAATATTATTTTAAAAAAAGCAATCTAAAACATATAATTTATAAATTCCATATAAAATATTTTTTGTAATGCATTACAAATTTTCAATACACATCACGTATGGTCAGTTTTATGGAGATCAATGCATTAGATATAAAAAATAAATACATGGGGTATCCAAATTGAATTCAATTAGAGTCTAGTGCTTCACGTAAATACCAAAGGAATTGTAAAAAATTAGAAATATAATTTATATGTTTTTATTGTACATTTTTACCACTACATGGTATGTTTCAAAACGTTTCTATTGTCTTTTATTTTCTTCTCTAAAACTTTGTTTGGTAATTATTTTACATTTTCTATTTTTTTGGACATGAAATATGTTTTATATGTAGATATAATATTGGAAATAATGAATCAAAATCATGATTTTTAATGTTTACCCTATATATTTTTGAAATATAAACAATAGTGGAATGTATAAATATCTATTAACTTTAAGGACCATATTAGATCATTTATTGGATAAATGAATTTTTAAAATACCACTTATCTATGTATTCACAATTGATAATCTTATCTATAAAAACATGAGAATCTTATTTATACATTTGAGACTAAACATGTTTGTAATGAAATTTCCAAAAAATTATTCTTCATATAGAATATAGGACATACCACCATATTTTAATGTGGTGTTTGCCTAATGTTGTAAGGCTAATATATAATATAGTTGAACTAGTGGGGAGATGGTACTTCTGAAAGTACCATTGAATATCGTGGATACGTCATCATCATATTTTATTTATTTATGAAATAGAGAAGTACAAAAAAGAGGGAAAATAAAGGAGAGGAGAATGAGAGTGAAATAAAGAAAAACATGGTCTTTTCAGGTGGCCGATAGTCGTGAAGCTCGAGAGAATCACCTCTAATGTGATTCACTCCCTCGGGTGAGGGGAGACATATCTAATGGACAATGAGTAAATTCACCTACTTGTGTGGATAAATAGGAAAGACAATTAGATAACTTGTTTCCTTCATGAGCGGTATGAGAGATCCTATTTAATTCTCTAGATTTTCTTGATCCAACATTAAATTACCATGTTGTTTTATCTGTCTGTAAGATTATACCTTAGTTAAGATATTTTTTATTCAATTGTTACAGGTTTTCATTAGAAGTTTCTTAAGTATATAACACATATATATCATTAATATATGATGATGATGTTATTAAATTTAAAATAGATTAATTTATAGAAGTAATATCTATATTATCAGGTAGAATGGGAAATTCAAAACATGGGTCTTCAGGTACTTCAATCCCCACTCTCAAGTTATATTATGTGATTTCTTTTTTGTTTATTTTTTTCTCTCAATATATTATACACTATACCGCTTACAACATGGAGATATGTGGGTGTTGACAGATATAAATCACATACAACTTCACACTAATAAGTATAGTAATATAATGTTATATGAATTTATTTGAATCAAATTTAGGAAAAATAGTAATGAAAAAAATGATTACCTAGAGTAAGGTATGCGGTGGAGGTGAATGACTATCCTCAAATCTAGTGTGGGAATTTTTTTGTTCATTTGAGGTTCTTTTTTCCAATAATGGTTGACTTTGATCCTTTCAATTTTATCGGTCTTCCACACTATATGAGACAATAATATCATGAAAATAATCTATTATCACCTGAAATCTTTTCATCATCAAATATATATCTTCTTGTGATTTAGTCTTCTTGAAATATTTTTAAGGATATAATCCTACACCTACACCTCTAATGTGGCCCTATTTTTTAGTATACTTCAAAGATACTGATAGTAGTTTTTTGTTCTTTAGAGTTAATGCATATTATTGTATATAAAACTAATTTAAAAAATAAAAATAAAATGATATTTTATGTAATACTATTTTAAATCATAATGTATCAATATTATGTCATACTTAAACATTTTTCAACACATATTAGTGTTTTCATCAACTAGTTTACCCTATTTATTTACACGGTCGTGGTTCTATTGAATATGAAGTTAGATGAAAGTTGCATCAGATTTTGATTCATCGATATTCATAAAACATTTATTATTTATTTAAAATACATATAAATTTCATCCCCATTAAATATTAACCCATCCATTCTTTGTGATAGTAGTATATTAGTTTTGATTCATGTTGTTTCTTTTTAGCACTCATTTTCTGTTTCATAAGTTAACAATGGTTAATCAAATAAGACAAAATAATTAATGTTTAATAATATATTTATGACTAAAATAAATCTAAAATGAGTTCTCAACAAGACAATTTCTTTTGTCATGTCATGTTTCCAAATTTATAATGTGTTTATAATTAATTTTTGGTGGGGATTTACTTTACCCTTATCGTCACTAAGATGTAACTTGGTAAGTAGTGTCTAGAAGCCTCTGTGGGTGTTTACCGCATCCATTAAGACTATTTCATACAACATTAATCTAAAATAAATGAAATATTCTCAGAATAATAAAAATTACATCAATATTTTCTTATATATGTTTTTTGTAAAATAGAGAAACTATATCACAACATTACCTTTATATCATTCCAAATGGTTTTCATAATTACAGGATGGATGTTTCACCATGAATTTATATCAATTATAATATTAAACCTCATTGTGACCCTATCATAAGTAATGAACATTTACTTATTGGGGAAAATTCTATGGTCACATTGATTATAACCAACCTCAAATATTATGTCATTACTTCATACTACAAAAATTCTAATCAATATTATGTTGTTGTGTCATATTTTATTTTCCCTCAAGATGTTGTTGATCCCTAAATAATTATGCAGTTTCAACAAACACTACCTCCTTTACCATGAGATAAGATACAATATCATGAGTGGAATAAATAGTTTCCATTGGTAGTGAAACATTTAATTAATTTATTCTAAAGAAGTATATAACACATAATATTATGTGGAAAAAACCAATATATTAAAAAAACTTGAGCTTACTCTTTGAACTATATTTTTTAAGGTAAAATATATTTCAATCCCTTATCTAGTATCTATATCCCTTATTATTTAGTCTCTAATGTACCATAATTTTCTATATTGGAAGTACCATGAATAGATTTTGATATCCTAATGGAAGGGTCAACTGTAATTGAATATTGTTATAACCCTATATTTGATTTAGATTCAATCTAGAAAATAAAACAATTCTTATATTCTAGAAATGATGAAAAAAATATTAACCATGCTTGTATTTCCCATATGAATGGCTCATCCTTTTCCCCTTCCATGATAAAATTCACCTTCACTAAGCACACTTCAATAAGTTTCACCACACTCCTATTGTTGACTAATTTTCAATGTAAAATATTCCCTTGAAATTTTATATAATTCAACCCTTATATCATCTCAATAAAGAAAAAATATGACATATTTTTATAAATTTGATTTCTATCCTTGGGAAAATATATGTGCATCACTTCCTCCATATGAATATCTCCATTTTTATTTATCATACTATAGTCATTGGGTTATTTTATATTGAACATATAACCATTAATTATAAAACTGGTGTTTGATATAAAATTTTCATTTGGTCCTCTATCTACTAATAAATTTCATTCAGCAATTGAATTCAGGTTTTTAGAAAACTCCTTATAAATATGATTTAATTACCATTTTATAAACTAATTATTTTGTGTATTTTATATCCACACTTCATCCCTTGATAGATTTATATATCTAATAATTTCATTATGGGATTCAACATATGGATCAACATCCTCATTGTTATATAGAATGTAATGGTTCACTTTCTATTACTCTATGATAGTAAATGTTACAATTCCTTTTCTAGAAATCCCTTCACACATAAGGTGTATTCAATGAGGACACTTTGAGAGACAGATTCTATCAACACCTTATATGTAATAGACACACAATTCAATAGATTATAGATGAATATACCATTCTTAATTTCAACATTCATGTTGAGTTTCATTCATGAAATACCCATTAAAAATCTTCAGTTATTATTGAAAGGTGTACATCCATCTATAATAGGTAGGACTAGATAGTTGAAATTGTCTAACCTTGTGAACAATTAGGTATTCCATAATATCATAACATTATTTTGGTAACAACATCTCTAATTAACATAATATAAATCCAACCTACTTATTCATGATTTAAAACTTCCCTAGTTCTATAACTATACTACATATGAGTTTGAAGAATAATTAAGGTCTGATTAATATATTCCATATATTTTTATGAAGAATAAAATGTAAAGTTGAATACATTAATTCTTGCATAAAATTGAGACATTTATTTGATAGTAATCCCCATAACCTAAATTTATCCACTGAATTGTCATTGTTGAAATTTTATGGAACCCCTTAGGAACATTTAACCTTTAAATTAAACCAAAAAATGGAATTTTTTTCTTATTTGGATATAGTGTATGTTTTTGGATCATGAAAAGTCATCCCTTTAACCTTTAACAGTGCCGAATCATCCCTTATCCCCATGAAAATCATGTCCATCCTTCCCTGGATACTAAATTTTGTTTACAAATAACATTTAGTAAAATATAAATACAACTATCAAATAATTGTTTTTTAATTGATGAATTTCAAAAAATGTATGGCATAAAACAAATTACAGTATAATAATTTATTGAAAAATTATATATTTTTTCAAAACTATTTTTTATGTTTTTTAAAAGTTGTTTATTGAAAATAGTGTCAACAGCTTTTAGTTTATGCATTAGTTGATCACCTGTAAGCAGAGATGATATTATACCTTGTTCAGTATTTTAGTGGAGATGGAATTGTTCCTTTTTTAGTACTCCCATAGAATTAAATCATCCATGATCAGTATTGATGTTGTTCATGTAAATATATATGATTTCCTAAAAATATAGTCCTTGATGAATGTGTCAACTAAATTGAGTGTGTGCTTTGTTTAGAAACGGGACAACCAAACATTCCCTTAATTCTATAACCTCAAAATTTTAAATAACCTGAAAAGTCATTTATTATCTATTATAACATGGCCCGTAATGTGAATTATTTACTTCAATGAGCATCATACATTATAACACTGGTATCTCAGAACAATTTTAGATTTTAGATCAAGGGATCCAGATAGACATCATTATCATTATGGGGTTGTTTTGTTTCATATATTAGTAGATACAACATAATTTATTTGTGCTTCACGAATAACCATGGATAATATAAATACTTTTCCAAAATGGCGGGCCATGTAATATATGTAAAAAATTATACAACAATAGTATTTAATCTATTGAAAGGTAACACAAGATGTAAATTTCTTGTCTCATTTTCAAATTCATGATACTCATAATCAATTTTCATCGTCTAAGTATATTCTATAAGACTAGATTATTTCCCATATTTTATCATTTTAATTATTTTCTATTTTTATTATCTCATGGTTTTCTAACATCCATATATGCTTATAAAACATGATATGATATCAATGTTCCATAAAAAATTCTAAAGACTTGATTAATCATTATTGTATTGATCCTTGCCATACATAGGGAAGTTTAAGAGTGATTCATAGTCTTTATAAACAATATACAATTATTTGGAAAATCATGCTTGGTTGTGAGATCATTTTCATGAAACATAAAAATCTTTATGTATAATATGTTTGAAAAGGAAGTTAATTTTTATGGTATTTATATAAAATAAACCATAAAACATAGTATTTTCCCCATATGTGTTCACATTTCGATTATCACCATGTTTCCGATAATATTTAATGATGTGATCTCTTCCATGAAAAATAAATAGTTCTCCCAACACTTCCAAAATATTTTGTATTTATGTAAAACTACATAAACAACAACAATGGATTTGGTAAGGGTAATATGCATGATCTATAAAAAATGTGTTGAATTATTTAAGTCTATCTTCATAATCTTTTGGCATACTATTACTATGCATCCATTTTCAATTCAAATCCATCCAATTATGTTCATAAAATACTAATTTTGTACCATGAATAAATAAATACACCTAAAATAGTCCAAATCAAAGAAGAATGATATATATAATTATAATATGTTAAACCAAACATTAAATTGTTGTTGGTTATGATTCCTGAAAAGTTATCATTTTTTAAAAGGTTCACACGAAAAGAATCAACAGGGGTGAAACATGTGGTTTTTGGTACTTGTTTTCAATGTGTGGTTTTTGGGACAAAAATGAGGCAACTTGATGATGGTTTATATAATACTGATAGGTGTGATTCTAACTTGATAGGGGAGTTGAAGATTATTCATTTGATGAATTGGTATGTCATGGGATAGGTGGTGTCTCATTGATAGGTTGAGTTGAGATTTAATGTAGTGGGAATGTTCTGGTGACCATCACATATTATTTAAAAAAGAAAGGAAAGATTAATTTTATGATCCAAAAAAATTAGAGAGCAATTGAAATCATACATGACATTTGTCTACTAAAATGTATCAGTCAACACTCTATCCTTATTTTCTTTAATTATGAAATCTTAAAAATTATAGGTAGTCTTTTTATGAATTATTTTTTCTACTCTCATATATTCCCATTTACCATGTTATGATATAATTTACTTTATAAAGCTTGGGATTTCTGATAATTATTTCTATTTTCATTATAAAATTTATTTATAAAAATGTTAAAAAATGGAATTATTACCAAACTGAATCACATATTGAAATATATAAATCTAATAATCACTATTAACTGGGTCAGAAAATAATATTAATTTATTATAAGAAGAAATAATTCCCTTATAAAATCCTGTACATTATTTTTATTTAATTGTGACCTGGATTTCTAAATTTCTATAAAAATATCTTTCCCTAGAACATAAACATTCTTTTAATCACCATATTTTGAAATAGATTGAAGGCCCTTGTAATTTAATGAATCCAATGGATAAAATCGTTATTAAAGACAAAATTGAAGTTGGTCTCCATGTTACTCTAATTTTATTTATTTTATTCTAGGAAATGTATTATATTAATACAAAATATATATATATTTATACTATATTCCAATAACATATAATTATTTATCACATTCCATATATTAATATATCGATTGAACATATTGAATTTGTTTTTATACATATCCTTTGGAATAGTTAACATATATCATATTGATTATTCATGTATTAATAACAATTATATTAATTTTTTTCATTAACCATAACATTTCTAGGAATAAAAAATTTTCCATTCCATTCACTCATTAGTCAACTATTTTATAAATTTACAATTTTGATATCTTCCTAAATATTTTTAGAGTTATAAATGAAATTCATCATTTTAAATAAAAATTATCAACCTATGCAAGTTAATTTGATACAGATTTTCATTTATATTGTTCATCTATTTTTGTTTGATTTTATTCCATAAATACAGTCCACTATATTTTTATACCTTTTTATTTACACAAATGTTTCATACCATTTTTAACCTATTATAAAATTGTATATAGACTAGGGTGGTTATATATATTTTAAAAAATCATGAAATATCCATTAAAATTTTTATATTATTTAGACCACAACTATAAATATAAAAAATTTATATCTCCTCACTAGTTATATTTTTTTACACACCTATGATTTTATTTTTGTTTATTTTTTTTGATGAAGTAATTAACATCATATAGTATATAAAAATATATTAATGCATCCCATTAATGGGATATAATTAATTTCAAGGTTGAAAATTGTCTATTTTCATTTGAATCTGCCTTTGAAATTTTAAATTCCATGAATATATGACATATTGAAAGAATAATTCATTAATAGTTTACTATATAACCCTTAATATTTTTTTCAAATCAGTTTAATAATTTATTCAATAAATATAGTTTCATTCACCAGGATTCATTTTATATTATTTTATCTTACAAATGATTCTATAAATATATCAAAAAAATTAATTTTAACATATAGTGTATTTTAAAAAGGTTCACTACTAAAAATGAGTATCTATATCAAAGGAAATATTAGATAAAATTCATGTTTACACAGTCTACTTGAATCAATAATATATGAGTAAAAGTAACCTAAATTTTTTTGTTCCACATTTTACTAAAACTGTGTTGTTAAAATATAATAAAAATATTTAAAAATTTTAATAATATTGACAACACAAAGTTGATTCAATATTTTTTAGATTATGATATTTATTTAAGTGAATATGAATGTCATAAAATTTAATGTCTAAAATTTTCATTAATAAAACAATCAATAATTAGAAAAAATTACATGTTTTTTCATCATTATTCTTGATTAAATTTCAATTGAAATGTTATATTTAATTTTAGAAATTTGAAAATTATGATGATATTCATAATTTTTCAATCCATTATAGATTTTATTGACCTACCCAAAATTCATATATATAACTAAAAAATAATTATAACCATTCAAATCTCCCATATTTTAAAAAAAATTATGTCATTGTAATCCATGATTTTATCCTTGAAAATTAGAAATCTGTGTAATACATCACTTTATTATTTTTCCTCAGAAATTTAATTTCACACACACGCATACATACATATATATATATATATATATATATTTGATAATCACAATCTATAAATAAATAGCTTAAAATATAAGAATTTTTTTTATAAATCTAAATCCATCATTTTAAAATGAACCAACTAAAATTTATCAAAACTATAAAATGATTCTTTGGAATTCATTAAAATTTGAAACCGATTCGACTTAGAAAACCTCTATAAAAATACATAAACATATATAATATCCAAATTCAAAAAATCATATCATATAAATCTAAAACATCAGAAAATATTATATTTTAAAATACAAAAATTTAATCTATTTATAACATATAATTCCAAAAAGATAACTTTAATGATAGATAAAACTATCTTGTATGAATATTTAAAGGTGTATTTTACTCATATAATGTTTATAGATAAAAATAAAAACATTAGTGAAATGTTTTTATAGATATAAAATGTTAAATATTTATTAAAATATATTTCAAAAATATGATATTCATAAGAGATATTCTCTTTCATCATGAGGTAGTGGCCACACTTCACTGTATAATTAATAGGAAGTGGATAAAAGGATAAGAACATATACAAGGTAGTGATAGAGATCTTTAGCAATGGAGTGAAACTAATATAAGGATGGGACTGATACTCTAGGAGTGGGTTAAAAAAACGTGAACTGAGAAGGACCCAAGCAATCCATTATAGAGTAAAATCAGAAACAAGGATACCTAAAGAAAATGAACTGCCAAGGGAGGATAAATGATGGTGGGGATTTCAACGATATATCTCTTAAAAATTTAACCAAGAGACCACAAAAAAATATATAACAACATACTATATCACACCACTAAACCCGAAAAAATTACGAAATGAGAGAGGAGGGGGAATTATAACTAACCTTAAATTTGAGGATTAATTCTTTTATGAGATGTCTTAGGGGGTGTAGTGAAAGAACCATAATTCAGGGAGAGCATGAATGGAGAAACTCAAAGCATTATAGTTAGGGATATTTTCATAATATTGAGATGTTTTTTATTAGCAGTTCTAAATTTTTTTTAATAAATAGTTGTTTTATTATCACTAAAATAAAAATCACTGACAAAAAAACCTCATTATCTGTGGCTGTTTAGAAAATATCAAGGTAAATGTTTTACTAGAATAATGAAGAATTGATAAAATCTATCTTTATCAGCACTATATATTTAGTGATGGTAAAGATATATTTTATTAGTTCTTATTTATCACTGATAAGGAAATATATTCATCAATACTAAACAACCACTGAGATAAGATATCATCATTGCAGCTTGCTAGTGTTCTATCGTCTTCAACGATAATTACAGATGGTTTATTTCTTTTTGTATTGTTTATTCAAAGTGGAAAATGTTCTGATTCATATGTTTATGGAGACAAGTCAAAGGTTACATCCCACTGGTAATGTTTCTCAATATCAAACTCTGCTCTAGCTTCTTGGTCTTTCATCTCTAGGAAGGTCATTCTGCTGTGATGGCTATTATGGAGGCTTTGTGATTGTGTTGTTTGTGTGGTAGTCAGAATTCTAGGAGGAATAACCTTGATTCTTTGTTCAAATTTGTCCTAGATTTTTCAATTTTATCCTGGATTTTGTGTTTGTGTGATAGTTATTCTTTCTAGATAAGAGATTCAAAGCTGGGTTATTTCTCCACAACCACGACAATGGTTTCCAGATGACGTGGTTCATTGGAAATTATGAATTTTTGTGTTTAATTGAATATTTAAAATTATTTCAATGACCTTCAATGGTGTCCTCACCAGCACCAGGGGTGGATGATGATGATGTTGACTGGTGATTGTAGATTGGGTGGTGTTTCCAAATTTTCCAGTTTTTGTGTTATTTGAATTGGTATCCAGTAATTTTTGAGGTTCCAACAAACCAAAAAAGTTGTTCATTCAAAAAATAAAAAATGGGATTTAGAGTGAGTGTGAATGAAATTCTGAAATGAATATTTTTATTTGAATGAATTACATAAATATTAGGTTTATGTGTTTATATATAAGATTTCATTAATTATGTAAATAATCATGTGTGTGAAATTAATGTTTATATATTTCAACAAATTTGATATATGCTAAATTGAATAATGACATATAATATAAAATATCAATTAATGAAACAATTTATAATAAGAATCAATAAATTTAAAAAAATGTATAAGTGTTATTGATTATATATATAAGTGAAAAATGAAAAATTAATATTAATATACAATAATTTTTTTGAAACAGTTGGTATCAATCCCCTTTTTTTAAAATAAAAAAATTAAAGGGTTAGTGGAGGGGGAAGGGGAAATAATAAAGCAAAAATTCATATTTCCTGAGATCAGGAACTAATGTTGTGATAAGGTATTATTCTACTCCACCCATGAGGATGTATTCCTCTTCTCCAAGTTATAAAACATTTCCAAGGTCCACCCCATCGTTGAAACACTTATGTTTAGAGACATTGTCCTTATTAGCCATATTGAAAACTTTATTTCCATCTTTGGTAGCCTCTTCACTACATTCACAAGTATGTAACCCAAAAGTTTTTGAAGTGGAAATATTACACTCAATGAAGAAATAATTCTTCTAAACTTATCATCAACCATAACATTACTCATTTTATGAGGAATAAATCGTACAAAAATAGAAGCCCTGTGAATATGAATAGTAGTATCCCTAGAATTAATAGTATCAGAATTAATTTTTATTGTGAAAACCCACCAAGATCAACAACTGGTACTTCAATTTTCTAATTCATTAAGGTAGTTCTACAAACAAAAATACCTTTACTAGTGTATTTACCACAAAAATGAGCAGCATAATAATTCCAATTAGCGTATCCATGAGAACATAAATTGAGGGTGCCATGTAAAACTGGAAGACCATTTCATGTCCTACAATATCCTTGCTGGAAGCATGTGTTGAGGTTCCAGAATCATTGTGAGAGACTACTACAAGTTCAACATACATAACTTTACATGGGGGTTCCCCACCATGCCGAACAACAATCCAAAGACCAAAAAACTCTTTTAAGATGTCATGAATTAATGGTGAAACTGAATTATGATCCTTCACTACTTCCCCATTTAATTTAATCTCTTGGAAGCATGATTTGAAGGTGGAACACCATTTTGAGAAGCCATAGAGTGCCCTGATTCGACAAGAATCATGACCAACTCACCTTATATCATTCCAACAGTCTTCCCATGCTTCCTCAAGGAGGTATCCAATAAATGTTTTAACCTTTACTTTTAGTAGTATCCAGATCATTCTCCTACCACAATTACATATGAAAAAAATTGTATACAATATTCTCCTCATTCGATTGACCATCCAAATATTCCATAAGTAACTTCTAATTATCAGAAAATTTAAAGAGAATACATATATATGAAGGATCCGTGTTGATAATATTCATATACTATTATTATTTGGTAATGTCATAAAAAATTCATGGACCCTTATAAGGGGGAAATATGGGAGATGTTTGATAGACAATCCATTTCTTTTATCTTCCAAGTGCATCAAAGGATGAATCCTTCCTATCATATTGAGAATGGATCAAACCATCCAATTTGGCACCCTATTTCTAAATTGACATCCCTTTATAGAACTTTAATTGTCTTTTTCCATTTAGTAATGTAGTTCATCATGTCTATACTAGGAAAAAAGAATGCATTTTTGTTCCTCTTACAGTTAAAATTCATGTTCCCAAAAGATTTATAATATATAAAAAAAGTATGAACCTTTTCATAAATTATTCTCAATTCAAATTCATCATTAGTAGTAAAGATGAGGACCTTATTAACCAAAATTAAAATAATATCTACCTCAATAATAATGAGAGCATAATGACAGTATCTAGTATCCCTAGTTTCATTATCCATCTTAATTGGAATGAAAATGTAAATGGTAATGTCTTATTGAATTTTGGGATGCCATAATATATAGTGTAGGACATACACTCTAACCAATACCTAGACTATTTTGTTTATTTCTTCCATCACATTAAGGTGGAAATCCAATTCATTGATGTCTAGAAAACAATTCTTGATGGAATCAAAAATAAACCCAATCCATATTCTTCAATTCCATTGAATGAAAAATGATGTGGAAACAACCAGCCCCATGTAAACAAAATTCCATGATTTTAATCACTAAATAGAATCATCTAGAGCCTGAAAGTCATAAATCCTCCATAGTGTAGAACCCCTCAAAAGGATGTGATGAGAAATTATAAAATTCTTACCAAGATCAAGCTGAACTGAGATGGATCGTTTGTTTGAAACAACATATGTAGAGTCACCCTTCTTCATATACCTTCCCACAACCGAATATATAAATTGGGTGAAAATCCACTTCCCATGATCATTGAAGTCTTTTGAAATTGATTGAATCTGAACCTTATCACTTCGGTTGTTGTCATATGATATGAAAATATTATAATAAGTGATTTTTGATTACCCAACTGTCTTAAAATCACCTCCTGATAGCAACTGATTCCCTAGAAAGTGAAGAATCGAAATATGAGGGACCAAAATATGAATAAATTAAAAAATATATTAAAAAGTAATAAATAGTATATATGTAATTATCATATGAACAATGATAATATTCACTAATTAAAAAAATAATATTAAATACATTATGATATTAAATATAATTCTAAAATGATTATTAAAATTTGAATAAATTATATATATATTGTCTATGTGTAATTTGTATATAAAAAGGAATTATTTATGAATATATTTGTGTGAAATCAATTTAAAACATGTTTGATATATGTTAAATTGTGAAATCAAACAAAATTAAAATAAATGTTTTATACTTGGTATAGTTAGTTAATATATTTAAGTAACATTTATTTTTAATTATTGACAAATTCTTACAAAATATGTGTCTTATTTAATGTGAGCATAAATATTTGTTATTATATAAGTCAAATTTTGCAAGAAAATATATATATTAATATATATATATATATATTTCTAAATTTAAAATTTTTAATACACCAATGAATAAATTTGTATAAAATCCATTTAAAATGAATAAGATATTAATATATTTTCAATCATAACATATTAGTCATTTTCTATATTTTTATTTATTATTTATTATATTTAATATTTATAATTAATATATATATGTTAAATTTAATCATTTTAACTAATAATTCTTTCCTTAAATTTATTTTAATAACTTTTTAATTTATTCATTTTAGATATTTATATTTCATATATACTATTTATTAATATTAATAATATACATATATAGAAATGTTATTTAGAATTATTCAATTAATAATTTATTAATAAATTAATTTTTTCATTTTTATTTTTTATTTTTTCAGTTTTTTTATTTTTTTAATATTTTTTATAATTTTAATTTTTTTAGTTTTATTTGTTTATATTGATAAATGGGGTTATGGGTTGGTCAAGCCGTTTATAGGCTCGGGTGAGTGGATCTTGATGGGCTGGCTTGTGTATAGCTGGCTTGTGTATGGATTGGGCCAAGGCTCGTGGGTCTATATGGATGTGTATGGAGAATGAATGTTGGATCCCAACACCACAACAAGATTTCATGTTTGATATACATCAGAAGCCTATATAAAAATCCATTTAGACATATTATATTTCGATATGGAACCTGAAAGCATCAGCGGGACCTTTACTAGTGCTGGAAAATGAGTTGAACCCAACACCAATAATAATTTTAGGTCTTATGTGTTAAAGGTAATTATTTCATAGAGTTCCCCTTCACACCACACTAGTAACAAGTCAATGTAACACAATTGTTACCTACTATGGATGTCAAGAGCAGCTTCTATTAAGAACAACCCCCACCACCACCCATATGATTCTCATTTCATTTCATCTAATCCCCATGTGAGCCAATAATGTGACATTTGGACCACCACCAATATGTGTCTCATTTCATTTTATCAAAGTAGCATGTGAGCCACTAAAGATACAATTTAGTGATGAAGAGTATCCAACCATAATTAACAGAAATTCTAAGTCTACCTATAACATTATACCCCTATCCACCACATCTATAAAATAATTCATCTTTATAATGAATACCTTAGAATGAATATAAGGTCACAAACCCATAATAATCTTTTAAGCATGTAGATTATTGTTCGTTATGATGTTGGGAGAAAACCCATCCACATAAGAAAAGATATTTTTCATAGTATGGAATTTAGTGATCACCCTATTGGAAAGATTAAAAGTACATATACTTTTAAAAACAAATTTATTTTTGAAAAAAAACTAAAGGAATGGAGTCTTGAATTCATTCCTCTATGAGACCTCATATCTATTTCCATAAACCATAGGGACATACTATCTTTTACTAGGAACCTCAATCTTAATGTAAATATATATCTACTTTATAGAGTTTCTTTTCCCTAGTAATTCAATGATCTGGTAAATATTATCTTACTATTCCATCACTTGTTAAGGATCACTCATCCCCTTAAAATATGTTGGCTTCTAGTCGAAAACTCTCTTTCTTGATCACTCTATCTCCACTTACTAGTATTTGCACCTTTCTTGCTTGAGTGTGAGTAATTGGTAGATCTTGGTTCATTGTGTGAACTACCAACATTATAGGATACAAAAGGTTCTAATCTATTTTAGGATCCCATTGAAGATTATTTCCCTTAGATCCCTCATGAAGAACTCTAGGAATTAGGCTACAAGGTATTATTCTACACATTAGAGAAAGAAACAGTAATGTTATAGGATAAATTATATTATTTTTAATCAGGAAAAAATATTTATATAAATGATATTATATTGAGTATGAACATATGAGAAACATATACTAACACCTCATGGTGAATCAGGGCACATCATGACTAGAATTACCTAGGAAATCTCATGAAACCTACCCCTCAAGTCATCATAATCCTATATCTAGTCAACCAAACTTGACATGATAATAACTCTTGATAAAAAATTTCACATGATAACAAAATATAATTAACCAACATGGAACTATGATAGAACTAGGCACCAAAACTAATCCATAATAACTAATAAAAGGAATCCCTCATCACTATGCATTTCTTTGAAGAGCTTGATATGAAGGGAAAATATTGGAAAACTTTTCTTCCCTTCATAAATAAAACAACAAGGATTGAATGACATTATAATAGAAAAGGGAACAATGGAATATTCCATAAGTATAATAGATCTATAGTATTGATACATATATCATAACCAATCCAAATCGACATATATAAACTATAATCCAAACACAAGGTACTCAATGATGACAATTTACACTCTATTTGATTCATGGGAAACATCCCAGAATATCAATACTAGATTAAAATTCCTAGTTACCATGAAACGACCACAACACTGGGTTACTATACCTTTCCTACAATATATTAAAAAAGTTTACACATACCTAAGGGTATGAATGTGGTTTGAAAAAAAAGATCAATAGGTTCCCAAGAAGTCTTTTATATGTATTTTTTGTTAGATAAATTCAAATTTCTTAAAATTTAAATATCAATATACATCTTAAATAATTTCAAAATTTATATAAAAAACATGTAAATTAGAAAATATATTTGATATAAACCAATTTTAGATAAATAGTTTTCAAACCAAATTAATAAAACAATTTTGAATTTATAAAATGATTGAATAATATCCATATCAAAACCAATAACTTTGGATTATACCCCTAGGATAACATAGGAATGGGATATATTGGTTTCTATTATCGTGACAAATCATGACATGTTATCACGAAACATGTCCCCATCATTCCCACCAATATAATGTGGGAAACCCCAATATGTAATTATCCCTCCAAATGTCATTTATTCCATTCCCTTATACCCTTACCAAAGGACCATATTAATACCCCGATGTGTGATTCACATGAATAATCAATGAATTTCCCTAATTGAAAACCACTTACAAAGTCTTCATGAAACTCCATGTTATATTCATATCAATAAATTTAAAAGGTAATATAAAATTCCTTGAAAAGAACTAATGAAATATCCCAATTATCAAAACCGTTCATCGAAAGTAAATATTCATAAACCCAATGCTGTTTCATTAAAATCATATTTTCATTAACAATATTCAAGGTAAAACCCATTATATATAAATTCATTACACTCACAATTTTAAATAAATCATTATTTCAATATCCATTTAGATTATTTTTGGAAAAAATTATCATACAATGTTAATTTAAAAAAATTTACTTGAAACAACCATTCTAAAAATGAGGTTCACATATTAAGTACTTGAGAACCATGAACCTAGGGGAATGATACTATAAGATGATTAATTATGGGGCACTAAACCTAAATTCAATATCTTAGAAATAAAATTTTGTGATGACATGGTCGAAAAAGAAAAAAGGATTTGACATACCTTATCCAACACGAAATCAACACCACGACCAAACATGACTTGGCCTCTAAGAAACAACCACATTAAAATAAATATGAAATATGAAATGAAAATCACATTATCAATAGATCAAAACAACATATAAATTATACCCCAAAAATATAATTGGGGGAGGACAAAAGGAATCTAACAGTCTAAATATTCCAATTCAAAAACAACAAATCATACTAGGGTCAAAATGCCATTC
This sequence comes from Viscum album, assembly GCA_963277665.1. NCBI lineage: Eukaryota > Viridiplantae > Streptophyta > Magnoliopsida > Santalales > Viscaceae > Viscum > Viscum album. The sequence continues at coordinate 831,003,190 of OY728119.1, read as the reverse complement.
AAATTTGACTAATATAACCCAGAATACCAAATAAAAGCCTATATAAAAAATGTTCAAATTAGATTTTTGGGTGAGAGATTAAGAAATAAATTGGGGGTTTATGGTATAAAAAATATGATATATTGCTAATTTAACTAGGCTAGGTAAATGCCACCAGCTTACACTTGGGGTACTTCCAGTACGTTGGTGGCCACTATAGTGATTTTGTGGAAACTATTTGACCTATATACTAACTAGGGTCTATAGGTGAATGATTTATCCCCTAATAAGCTCCCTAACTATCCAGTGGCCCTTTTAGCTCCACTTGGCGCTGTCTAAATCCACTGATTGAGAAGTGGCATTTTGCATCCACCATTAAGGCTAATCCACCAAGAAACCCCTTCGAGTTTGAAATTCCAAGTCATGAACTCTAATGATAAATTCCTTAAACATGAAAATACACATAACTCAAACTAATTGTGACAATAAACCTATAATATCCTCCATCGTATAGTATCATTCCAAATCAGGTTCATTTACTTGATCATCTATTATAATTCATTCTCCTTCTTAGCCAATAGGTGGTAGGGTTTAATAAAACTATAATAGTAGTATAATTATTTTCCCAAGCATTAAACAACCATTAATAATTAATTTATAATATAATTCCCTGATAATATAACCTAAAGATCTAGATGTCTATTATCTTTGATAGACAAGATACATAAATATATCATCTGAAACATAAGGAAATCAATTATTTGAAAGCTCTATATAATGATCCTAACATGCAATTATATTCTAAAATTTCATAGGATACCCTATAGAAAATATCTAAGGAATCTGTGATCTAGATATCCCTATAAGGGAGTTGACATGAAAATTATATATAACCTAAAATTCAAGAGAATTAAAATTATACCATAAAGAGAATGATACTAATCCTATATTCATGTTAAATGGAAATAAAATCATAATATCTTGAAATCATAATTTTGTGGAAAAATAATCAATCATGACATCATAAAAAATGCCATGGATAACTACCAAGATAATATAATACTATCAAATCTCCATAATAAACATGGTATGATTCGAAAAACTGGCATCCTAACATAGTGTGCTTAGGATAACAATTTATGTAGCATGCCCAATATTCTTAGTAAATCATCCATTCCACCATACATAGAATCTCATAAGACATTAAAATTTCCCTATTCACTATATGGATGTCACAAATTCAACCATTATAAAAAATACTAATTTCTAACATAGAATAATTTCTTAGACTTATTTTTTTGTGCACCATATATATTATATCATTAGATATTTAAATTACCCAATGTAATAGAGGTAGATAATGGAAAAAAATCCTCAACATCGGATAACCACCATTATAATAAATACAAGATTATTTCTTCCACAAAATGAAATAAAAATCATTCATAAATAATAAAGTTGATAAAACACATGATAATTACGATAGTTTGAGAATCTTATCTTAAGGGATAATCAAATTATATTACTTATATATTATCAACAGTAGATGTAAATATATAATTTCTAACATTAATAATTATAATAGAAACCGAGGTTAGGAACATTGAATTCCAATGTACAAAATTCAAGAGATAAATCCAGTGAAAAAAAATATTGAATGTTAACCCCTTTGGTGGGAATTTATAAAATAAGTAATGGATATTCTATACAATAAAAGAGAACGTCATTTATTATGAAACCAGAATTTAGACATTAAGATTATTAATAATATATTCATTATTATAGAAGCTATAAATTATTTTATAATAATTATGAGTGTGACTCATGACATGATATCTAAAATAAAGAAGTTTTATTAAACTAGGCATACAAGAAAATGGGAATTTCTAACGGAACTAAAAACTTGAATAACACTTGAAGTGAAAAGGATAGTCAAATGGGTATATACATAGAATAAATATATAATAAATATAAAGGGTATATGAGATTAATAGAGAATAAAAGTGTGAAAAGGAAAATAGATGTGTAACTGAAAATTCATGAATGAGGTGTGAAATAGCCCTTTTTATGTTTTTAAACCACTTTTTTTTGAAATACAAAATCATAAAATAAGAAAATAAAACATTATTTTTAATGAGTTTCAATTAATATATTACTTTAAAACGAGTAAAAACTTAATTATTTTTTCAATTAAATTTGAGAAATTATCAGGAAGGGAAATTGTAGATAAGGTGGGGAAAAATAATTTAAATGGATTAGAATTATTCTTAAAGTAAATGAATTTTGAAAATAGTTTAAAACTCACCAGTAATGAAGGAATTAATTAAAATAGTTATCCAAAGATAAAAAAGTGGAATAATATATGAAATTAAATGTTAATTTTTCTGAGAAACATTTCAACATAAGAAATTTTATTGATTCGTGAAACACTTGTATATTTTATGGAGTATGTAAATCATGGAATACAATAAAAAAGACCATGAATGAATGTGATGTTTTAAATGTTCAATAATAATTCATGATATTACATTTAATTGTGGTTATATATTAATTATAAAAATAAATATTTGTGTATAATATAAAATAATTACTCAATAAAGGGATTTTGATATGGAACCCTTACGACTAAATAAACAATCTAATGAAAACCCCTTTAAAGGAAATATATCATGAATTTGATGTTAAATTACCAGGAATAAAGATAATACATGATGAAATACATCCAAATGGTAGTATATAGACCATTTAAAATATTTTTGGTACATTAAATAAAATGTCACTCAATGAAATAAATTTTGAGATAAAATCCTGATGACTTTAGTACATTTCAAATCAAATTTAATTGAAAGCATGGAAATCAAATGCTTTTTTAAATCCCACACATAAAATTATGGATAATTAAAAAACAAACCATTTTGATATATATAAACCATATAAATAATAAATTGGTTTTTAACATTAAAAAAATTCTTATTCAAGGAAAATTGGTATAGAAACCTTTAATTGTTTCCAAAAGTGCATTTAACTTACACCCGACATATTTTCCCTTAGAAATTACACAATAAGTCAATCTTTATGACACTTTATAATTGTAATTTGATGAGATAATGTCATAAAATTTCTATGGAAGCAGTGGAGGAAAGACTGGGGTATATTTTTTAGAGATCCTTGGCTTTTGAATGGAGGAAAAATGGGGAAGAGGTGGTGTCCTTTCTAAATTGGAAAAAATGGAAATTTTGTAAAAAGTCATTATTTATTAATGATATCACTCCTCTTTTCAGAGAAAAAGACACCATAAATGGCCCACAATGGTGTGTGGGTAGAAATAATACAATCCTTCATCCACTATTAAATATTATACATATTTCCCATGTTCTAGATACTTACTCAAGCTCTAAACCATTTCCCCCTAATTTACTATTTCCAGGTTAACTAATGTTTACACATTGGAACTATTTATAATATAATAAAATTACAATTAAAATTTATTTAATAATATAAAAATTATTATTTTAAACATGGGCACCATTTTATAAAATAAAATTTTCATTTTTTAAATAATCTAATTTTATAAATATGGAATTTTAGGCAAATTAACTAGGTTTTACAGAAATGGGTATTCTGAGAATCATATTTATGTTTAGGAAACAATTTTCATTAAAATTGGTAAACTAAATTTAAATGCTTATTATTATTAAATACATATTTAAATGAAATTATAATATTTTTAAAAAAGAATTCAACCCTGTGATAATTTTATTTAATAAAAAAATACACCCAGTTTTCATTAAAATATTACTCGGATTTTCTATGATTTTTCACATGATTTTTCTATAACAAAATATTATTTTAAAACATTTAATTCAAAATACTAAAATAAATTTTTATAGTAAAAAATGGTTTTAATAAAACTTAGCATTTTTGTGTAATTATGTTATAAATGTGAAAATATTAGTAACCTCATTATTTTTAACTGATCAACTACAAAATTTATTTTAGTAAAAATAATAAAAAACATATTATTAAAATAATATTGAAATTTTAAATAGAAATTTTATGTCTATTATTTGGTATAAAATTTCAGTATTTTGTATTTTAACTTTAATTTAAAATGAAAAAATATAAGGAGAGAATATTTTTATAAGAATATATCTTTTTTGAAATACTGAATATTCTTATTAATGAATTTTATAAAAAAATGAAATAATCATTAATAAATTAATATTGTATTTAATTAAAATATTCATTATACAATAATATATATAGTTTTTTTATAATAATAAAACTTATAAAAATAAATATTCTTAAACATAATAAATTTTTTTAAAATTATTATAAATAACATTTTAAAATATATAAATTAGTAAATTTAATAATTTATATACCCCTATTGATACCTACCCATTCAATGTTTTTGTTTTAATGGTCTAAAAATATCGTTGTTTTATTTTGGTTTTGTGTTATCTATAGGGAATGCTATCAAATATATTTAAAATAATGAGTGGGTAACTTATATAAAAATAAGTGGTTATTAAATTCTCACCCCAAAATAAATTACATCCTTTCAATTTTAATTTTCTCATTCTTATGAAATTAGCTATGGGTATCTATAATATAAATATAAAATAGGTCATACTTTATATATAGATCTCATCCTTAAAAACTCATAAACATATATTTGTTCTCAAAATAGGCTTAAGCTTAATATTACGTTTTTCTATGACCATTTGATCCAATAATCTTTCATTTTTTAGTATCAAGAATAATATTATATAACTAGTTTCTTATGGTTTGTTATTATTATTATATTTTCATAAACTATAGTAGGTTGACATGGAATCTGATATTGTTACACCAAATAATTAATATTATAATTGGAGAGAACCAATCCATTTTTAAAATATCAGTAATTCTTTTTAATGTAAGAGTAATTTTATTTTCATGAAAAAATATTCCCAAACATTGACTTGGGATACAAAATCCATAAAATTACATTTTTTATTTGATATTATAATCCTTGTATTGATAGTTTAATATTTTTAATGAAAATAAAAGGCTTAATAGATTATATATAATATACTCTAATAACCAAAAATCTGAATTAGATAGTGATTTTAACTTTTAGCCACTTATTTAATGACCTACTATCTCTAGAAGCGTTTATACCATGAATGAGGATTTCATGGATTCATATTTCCCTTAGTAGTTAGGTATTATTGACTCAATTTTCATAATTCCAAAACTCAATGAATTTTAATCACTAAAGAGTAGAATAAGATTTATCAGGGACATTATTCATTTCTTTTTTACCTCTTTATTACATTCAACTTTTTCAATACTGATTTCAATCTCTATAAGTTTTAAAATATTTCCCTAACACTCATAAAAAATTTACATGATGATTATTCAAACATTATTGACATATGTGTGGTTGAATATTCCTTTTTTCAACATTTTCATTTCATTTATGTTTCTGAGTCTCCATTATTATATTCTATAGTAGGTATAGTATTTAAAATATTATCACATGGTTAATCATATTTTTATATAGATATTTGGGAATAATACCCGGATTTTTTATTCCAAGTCCAATTATATTGGGTTATCTATTGAGGTATTCATAAAACTATCCTTCAATCTAAAGGTTAACTTGGTTCCTTCAATTTACAATGATCACTAAAAGTATAAATGGGATAAAATGAGTGGTGAAATATTATCATCACAAGAAAAAAATCCTAGATAATGGTATGTAAATTTTACCTGATGGTTTATCACTATATAATACCAATATGTAAGGCTATAATTATTTTTTTGACAGAAATAAAACCCTTTTTTATCCTTTACCTTTAAGAATTTAACTTATATTATACTTTTATCTCATCCTCGGCTCAAATTATATCCTTTGAGATTAATCCTAATTTACCTTAATCTTTATTTTCTGATACGTATCATCCAAGTCCCTCAAAGTAACAATCAAATCAATAAATTATAGAATTTTTTATAAGACAATACGATTTACCAAATCATATCCTCAAAGAGTGTCAAAATAGTATTGTAGTTATACATCATTATCATTCACTAGGTGACATTCGAGTTAATACAGAACCCACCATTTTCCAAGTTATTTACCCAAGGTATATATTTACTAGAGCCTAAATCCACTCATAGTACCCAGAAATGGAGACATGTCTTGGAAATATACACACATTATACTTTACCAAAATTATAGGATGTTATATTTTACATAGGTAGAACCCTTTGAATTATACATATGGGGTTCAATAATGTTCTATTATCACAATCTCTTAAAAAATTAACTTGAGCTTACCCTAGTACCAATTATAGTAATCGAAGCCATAAACACACCTTAAATCATGATTCATAACAAATATTGGAAATAATACAAGAAAATAATCTATATGTCTAGTGTCTATGAAATATTAGATACCTAAATATATCAAATTAAATTTAGAGCCAACATCATAATTTATAACGTTATATAGTTATCCAAATATCAATAAATTTTCTAAATATTCATAGGATACCCTGGGAAAAATATATAGAGAAAGGTTGAGATTGAAAGCCTTGTAAGGGAATAATCATGAGATGAAATCATAACATAAGTGTCATGAGGCATAACATGATATCATAGAGATAATAATCATAATCATAAAAAATGTATTAAATAAATAGAGGAATAATATCATGGAATCTTAAGCATGTGGAAACATCATAACCTGAGAAATTATATGAATATATCATGGAAAACTATTAGGAAATAAAAATATAATAAAACCACCATCATAATAATAGTATATTACAAATAACATCCATCATATAACAATGTGATTCAATTTACCTCCCATTAACCACACATTTAATATCATGATATATTAACATCAACCAATGAATTAGAGTTATATATTAGTCCCAATTATCACAAACGACGATAACCACCATCTTAACATAGTGTGATTATGCCAACAACCCATGAACCATACATTGAATATCATGAGAACATCATCCAATGAATTAGAGAACTATAACGGACTCAATTTGAAATAAATGTCTAACCGTCATCATAATATGTACAATATAATGCGGGCTACAAAATTAAATATAATCTATAAATTTATCATCTGAATCTTAATCCCCATAATAAGAAAGTGGGTTTCACAATATTGTCATATATAATAACCAAAGGTTATATCTTGTAGATTACCAAGAGAAGAAGGAACTAAATAATATTGACCCTTTCTAATTTTAAAAGTAACATATGTCATTATAATGTAGTTTCAATTTTTAAAATTTATGAGAATGATCCAGTGAAGAAAAAAGGAATGTTATGAACTTGGGAGAATAATTATGAACATCAAAATGGTATTTTATTGAATGAAATAAATTATAAGTTTTATTAAAAATATAATACAACAAATAAGATTATATATAATATCTTGAGGATTTTTATAATGTATTAATTTTTTGAAATCATTTTATATGGGTGATTTTGATATGATATCAAAAATAATAATGTTCCCATGAATGTGGTTTCCTTAAATTTTGGAATTTCGAAGGGAAATTAAAAGTTGTATAACCATGGTAGTTAAAATAATTTTCAACAAGGTATATTTGAAATGAAATTATATAAAAAAATAAAAAAGTAACATTATAAAAATATTGAATAAAAATGGAGAAAAGAAAAGGGAATGTGTAACCAAAAAGTCATGAATAAGGTAGAAAATATCAATTTTTGTTTTAAATCATATATATTGAATAAAAAACATAAAATAATACAATATAAATGCAATTTTATTGGAAATGAAATAAAATAGTTTTTAATCATGAGTTATCATTTATATAGACTTCCTTTTACATGGCCTAAAAGCAGCAGGAAGATAAATAATGTATAAGGAATGAAAAATTTTCATTTTCGTGGATATTGATTATTCATTGCATATATGCATTTTTTAAATAGTTAAAAATCACTAGTAAGGGAGAATTGAATAAAAAGTGAATTAAAATTATATAAATATTTAATACAATATGAAATAAAAAAATTAAGCAAAAAAATTATACCTCAATAAATGAGATTTATTTATGAAAGAACTCTATATTTTTGGGAACACATCAATCGTTTACCACTACATGAAATAGAATAAATGTAGGTTATTTTTTTCATAGTTAATAATTTTTCATGATATTATATGTCATGGGAGTGGTAGATACGCCATATTAATAATTATTGGCTCATAATTTTAATACATTCATCAATGAAGGGTGACTGAGATAGATTTCATCTAGATTAAAAATTGTTTTTACAATAACCCCATTAAAGGAAATAGATATTAAAGTAAATTTTTAAATAAAATTTATAAAAATAGTCCATGATATTATATATCCAATTACTACTATACACACTATTTTGAATATGTTAGTTTCATAAAAGAAAATATGTATCGGAGAATGAAATTGTGTGGTGAAAACATTATGAAATTAGTAATATTTGAATCAGAAGTCACTGCAAGAGTATAAATAAAATGGTTTTTTAAATCCTGTCAATAAAATAAAGAGTGTGTAATAAAATTCATGCTTATTATATACACCATATAAACTATAAATTGATTCAAAAAATTAATACAAGACGCAATGAAGCAAAATTGAGACGAAGACACATACCTATGTTCACAATCGCTATGTAATTATACTTAACTTCCATTCTCATGAAGGTTCACCTTTCGAATACATGTCATGACACATTATATTAGAAATTTGTTTGGACAATGTCTTAAAAGGCATGTGTAGGATGTTGATGAGATGCTAGGGTTTAGTTTTTTTGATCCACGGATTTTGAATTGGTGAAAAAATGAGGAATAAGTGGTCTCATTAAATAAGTGGAAAATGTAAATTATAAGAAAATTATTATTTCTCTATCTTGTTAATCCATTATTAAATGGAAAAGGATCCAAAGTGAGAAATAATGGTCTGTGGACAGTGATTAAAATATGATTCCATCCAATATTTATTATAATTTATATATTTTTCACATATTCTATCCAAATTCCCATGATTTAAACCATTTTAAAAAATTTATCATTACCATAGATTCTCCTAGTCATATCAACTAATTTAACAGATAATTATTATCTTTCTTAATATATTATTATTTTGTATTATTTCGGTGTTTCATGTCGGAAAAGATATAAAACATATTTTGACTTAAATAAAGTAAAACATATATTAAAATCTCCATTGATCACACATACCAAGAGGCGTTTTATGTGATGCATTAATACCAAAAGTTATTCATTGATTTTAATGGACTCTTTATTATTGATCACGAACATTTTCTACAACATCACATTTTCAATTTGTTGACTAGATAGCTCATATTTTATATTGGTTTTTGGGTGGTAGGAGGAGGTGGTGTTGTAAAACATATTTTACATATTGATAATTTCCCTTAGAATGTTATTTATGAAGTGGGTTATTCAGTCACCACATGGAAATTGAGGTAGACCAAACTAAAAGAAATATTATTATTCAACAAATTCTTCAACACGTGTGATGTTTTTTATGTAGCCAAAACATCAACCCATTTAAAAAAAATCAACATACACAAAGACATATATATACTCAAATAACCTAGGGAATATTTTTATGATGTTTATTTTCAATGTAAAAAATAAATTATAGTTTAGTACTATGAGTTAAGGTATGATATTACACTTTGTTATCTAATAATACCTTTAAAAATTATCACATGAAAAAATATACCCAATACCATATTAGTTTAGGGTTTTATAATAAAAAAGATATATTTTTAATATAATATAAACTATACCATTTAGCACACATTATTATATTGTATGCGGTGAAAAATAAAATAATGTATGATTTTCAAAAACTAGCCTAGGTAAGCTTGTCACAAATAGTTTTTGTAAATCTAGTAAAGGTGTGTAAAATAGTTTGACAACATTGGAAGGCATTTATATCACAAATATAAATACACAAATGAGAAACATGGTCATCTTCCAAAATGTATGATAGTATTAACCAACTATAGGATTTCACACACTCTATGTGGACACAGAAAAATGAGTATACACACGTCCCCCTAACACTAGCTAGAGGCGAATCACCATTCTCTCATCAGGGATGTTACATATTATAGGTATGTTATAAAACATTTTTATAGCATATAGTTTATCCAAATAACTCGCTAACTACCCATGTCATACATGTTCTCTTACATGATAGTCAATTTATTTTAAGACTACTTTAATAAAATAAATCATAATCTTCCATTTCAGTAATTCTAATTTTTCCCATTTAAAACAATTTATCTTAAAACATTCCTCTTTAACAATATAAAACTATTTCATTTCTATCAAATCATTTTAATGAATCATCATGAGTTTGAAATAATTTTTTTAAAAAAATCATCTTTCCCACAATTGAATTTCAGAATTAAATTAAACATTTTAATTGAAAAAATTTCAACCATATCGAAAATTTTAAATCACCAAATTCTATCAACCAATTTCCACAAACCTGACCTAATTCAATGTAATTGGGGGTTTTAAAATTTTTATTTCCCAAACCATTTCAAATCTCCAAATTAAATGGAACTGGGTTTTTCACAAAGAAATAGAATTCATGTTTAAGAAATTGAATTTAAATCATCAATTGAAATTAATAAACCAATACAATGGAAATTAAATTGGCCATATTGAGATGGAACCACCAACCTATTCCCTAAAAAACACTAAAAAAGGCTCCCATCAAAGAGAATGAAGGTAAATAAGACCTCGAAAGTCAACCTATAATAAGGATCCAACACAACAATAAATAGATCCATCAAATTCAAGATGATATATCAAAATCACAAGAGAGGAGAAAGAGAGAAACATAAAGAACAAGGTTGAACACATACTTGTGGACCACAACACATGTGAAAAGATTATCTAAAGCATGTCAGATCAATTAGGTTGGAGGGGAGCTACTGAAAAACACCAAAGAAGGGATTTGGTTTGAAATCCATGAGTTATGGAAATAAATAGATCGAGAATGAATTCAAAATGCGTGAATTAATGATGGTAGTGGTATAAGTCATGAAATATACCTCAGGTACACAATGTGTAGTCTACATTGGAATAGTTACACTAAAAACCCATCACATATTGTTAAAAACTACCATTCCTTTCAGTGATGTCATGTAGTCCTTGGTCAGGATGTGTACCTTAGGTACACAGCATGTAACTGCTCTAAAGGAAAAAAAACTAGAAAACGAGTTATAAGAAAATGAACCACATAGGAGAATAGAAAGTGGAAAAACTCACCATATCAAGGTAACAGAATGTTACAAACCCCCTACCATAAAAACATTCAGACCCTAGAAAGCCTATGGAGAAGCTTCCATTTTAATGAGATGAGGGTATTTCTCCCTCATCAGTGCCTCACATCCCGACATATCATGATTATTATATCCATGCTTCCATAGTACATGAACAAAAGGTATCATTCTCCCATAAACTACCTTGCCCTCAGGTTCTACTATTCTGACTGGTCGCTTGGTTAAATATAAATCAGGCTCAATATCAGGATCACTCCAGTGAAAAAAGTTAGATGGATCAGATAAATAATTTCTCAACTGTGATACGTGGAATACATTTTTTATCAGTATAAGCTGTGGTGGAAGTTCAAAATGGTATGAAACCTTCTGAACCTGCATAATAACCTCAAATAGTTCCAAAAAACAAGGATCAATCTTCCATTTCCTCCCAAGTAATCCATGACCCAATTGGGTTTAAACCTTCAAGAACACTAGATCCCAAACTTAAAACTTCAAACATAAATGATGGCAATTAGTATAACACTTATATCATCTCTGTGGTGTCTACATCCTCTGCTGAATCAGCTTAATCAAAGTTGTCGTCTCTTGTACCTAGCATGGTCTAACCAAGGAACTTTCACCAATATCCAACTAACACAAAAATATATTTATTAGGTTACACATTCAATTCCTCGAAATGTTCCATTCTAATCACTGACTTGTAACTGTTGTTGTAAGAAAATTTAACCATCTCTATGTGATCATCACATGCCCCACCAAGGTCAACATAAAATGTTCAAAGAATATTCTCAATAATATGAAAATATATTTTTATATGGCCATCCATCTAAAGATAGTAGTCCATTCTCAGACAATCATGAGATCCCAGTGCCTCTTAAAGGCCTCTCCAAAAGAGAGATGTAAACCGAAGATCCCTATTAGAGACTATAGAAAATGGAACTCCATGAACAGAAACAATCTCGTTCACTTAGATATGTCTCAACTCCTCAACCGTGAATGTATCTCAAATGGGTATAATGTGAGCCGGATTTTACAACTTATCAACCCTAACCCAATTTATTTAATCATTCATTGGGAATGGGGAAACTGAACCAAAAATTCAATATAAATATCATCCCACTTTCATGAAGGAACTAGAAGTGGTTGACATAAACCTGATGGTTTCTAATGCTCGGTCATAACCTGTTGGAAAATATTGAAATGAGATACAAAATCACAAATCTCACATCTCATTATCGGACACCAAAATAGATACATCAAATTATAGATTTTTTTTTGGATCCTGGGTGCAGAACCCATTAGGAGTTATGGTAATCTACCATCATAACCTTCCTTACTTATAACTACACAATCAGACGGTTATAATAACATAGGACATTCTATTTGGAGAATTACCATACAAAAACTATCACTCCAACATATAGGGATTCATTAATTCTACTAAACTCATCATCAAGCTATAGATCATGATGAATCAAATCAAGAAGGGTAGATGTAGACAAAATGTTGTTAGAAGAACCCTTAGCCACTTCTTCCTAAACTCCATCATGAAACTATGAAAAGATGGCCATAAAATAATATTCATATGAAGATTATATCCCTTCTTAATATGGATATTTCCTTCTCAACACATCTGCAATGAAATTCACTTTCCATACGGTATAAACAATGCCAAAGTGGAAGGATTGTCGGTAATCCACCCAACACATCTGCCAAAGATTCAATTTTTTTAGAATATATAAATTAGGAATTTTGGTATGATCCCACCATAATCCTATTTCCAAAATGGAATTGAGACCAACTTTTAAGAGTGTGAATTTATTCTATAAGTTCAAGGTCATGGGTTAGAAAATTATTTTCATGCGGCCTAAGCTAACGATATACATATTCTAATACATGAACACTATGTATAATAAGACAACCCAAACTGGAACTCAATACATCACAAAAAACCATATATCCTAGACCAGATTATTGAAGTCTCAATACCAGTTCATTATTCATTAAATGTTTCAGTTTGAGAAAAGAACTCTGAAATTTATCATTCTTTAAACACCTTACCCCCTTCTATGTTATATAAGTCATCGTAGAATCTAGCTTCGAGAAGTCTTTAACTAACATACGGTAATATCCAACAAAACACAAAAACCAATGGATCTAAAAGACATTTTGTGGTTTCTCTGGAGTCATTACAACCTTTGCCTTCTAAGGATCAATTTATATACCCTATTCCAACACCACATGTGGCAATAATTTCACTTCATGAATCCTGAAATCCCACTATGAAAGCTTGGTATAAAGGTAGTGATTTTCCCCAAACTCAAAAAATTCCTAAGATGTTGCACATGATGCTCCTAAGACATGGAGTAGAAAAGAATGTAATACAAGAATACTAAAACAATGGAATCAAGATACACATTGAAAATCATGTTCATTAAAGCCATGAAAATTATAGGAGTGTTTGTTAATCCAATGGTCATAACATGGTAATCATAGTGTCCATACCTACTTTGAAAAAAAGTTTTTTGAATGTCAAATTATTTTATTCACAAATGATGGTATCCATATTGAGGTTTGGTCATTGAAAAACACTTTTCCACTTTCATTTGATCAGATTGATTTTCAATCCATGGAAGCAAATATTTGTTATTTATCATAACTCTATTAAGATTTCGATAATTGACACCCAAGTGAAGAGAAAAATCATCATTATTGGTGAAAATAACTATCACATACCAAGGTGACACACTCGGGGGGAATAAATCCTTTCCCAACAAGATCATCCAACCAGGAAATCAGCTCATTTAATTCAATGGAGCCATTTGGTAAGAAGGAATATTAACTGGTTATCTTCCCAGAACTAGGATAATACAAAACTCAACCTCTCTCACTAGTGGAATACCAGAAAAATAAAAAATAAAAACTTCAAAAAAATGATGAAGACATCAGGGAGATAACCACTCATTGAATCCCATTCTAGATAAAAATAAATGGCTGATATCACGTTCCCCAATTCTGTATAATATAGCCCATGTTTTCTGGACCTTGGGTCCCAATCTCCTGGTAAATCACATGGAACACCACTCGGTGTAGAAAAGTTTTCCCATCGAAGATAAAAATCAATTTGGGATTTATTAGAAATGAGCCAATCCACCACGATTATGACATTTAGATATTTTATATAAAGAACCAGAAAAATCCAAGCTATCTCGGAATAAGATATGGATAAGACACAAGAAGGACTCTAGAGACCCTTCCCTCTCTTCGTACAAATGGGTGTACTAATATCCTTTTTACAAGTTAGTATCTCTATAGGAAGATTAAAAATGCTAACAATACATGATGAAATAAGAGAGTGAAATGCACTGGTATCCAAAAGATAAATTTTCAATGATGATTCTAAAGTAATGGCACCTCTCAAAGTCTCTAGACCATTGTCTTATTTATCTTGTGAAAATCCACTATGTGAGGAAGCTTCATTATGGATGCCTATGGCTAGCACCATTTTGATTAGGAAGTATTGGTTGAACCACAGTTTTAAGAGGAGGTAACGATCATGTCCCACTGCGTGGAGTCAAGAAATGATCATAGAATCTCTCCATGTGTCCTGAATGTCTGTAGAAACTATAGTCCCTAGGTGCCTCAGTGAAAACCCTCTTTTAATGGAATGGAATTCCACATTGATATAAAACCATATACCTTCCTCCAGGAACTGTAGGAATTAATAAATAACTCTGCCATAATGAACCAATACAATAATCATCACTCTTCCATTTTCCATTGAAGGAACCAATATTGGAACTGGGAAGAAAAAGGAACTCTTGTCAACCCTGACTTCCTCTTTAGGTTCATCTCAACCATCAGCATCTTATCCAGCACATCAATTCAAGTGGGAAGCTTCATGAAAAAGTCATGTGACTGGATATTTGATCGAAGTCCCAATTCAAATCATTGAGCCTTCATACTCTCATTAGATACAGTCTCAGGAGAAAACTACACCATCGTAGAAAAGAAATTTTAATACTCAGTCATGATTAATTTTTTCCACTCAAGTATGATGAACTATATAGACTTATCCAAAACACTTGACTCTATATTGAACTAGTTGTTGAAAATAACCTTTTAGTCATTCAATAAAATCCCTAATTTTTCCCTTTCATCACCATAGTGTACCACCATCTCCTGCCAGGACCTTCTAGTAAGTTGGAGGCACACTTCACCTTGATCTTGACGTGTTCCTCCAAAAACAAAAACATACATTATATATTGATCAACCATTCATCATCATTATTATGGTTAGTTGACACATTAATAGTTGGGGGAATCTAGCGAAGGAACTCTTGAGAATGATTCTGAAGAACATCCCTTTAAGGGTCCATGGATAAAGGATGAGTGGTAACTATAGGTAGTTCCTGTCCGACAACAAGGACAGTGTGCACAACCAACTCAACCATATTTGAATAAAAACACGATTTTGTTACTATGGATTAGTAGTAGCCTCTCTTGGTATCGGATTCGCATGACTTCTATGAGGTATGATACTACACAACATTAGCATATGAAAGGAAAAGATTAGATAAACACTTAATCAAATTAACAAGAGAGAATAAAAATTCTCAATAGATGGAACAAACATTATTTGGAATTCTCACAATCCAAATATAAATAGTAAAAATGATAGAACTAATCCACAAGACATCTTTCTATAACCACCTCTGGTGACCCATGGTTTATTTCAGTGAGATATGGCTAGACACCCAATTAAAACTACTTCTTTTATCCCGGAAAGACTTCTAAAATGCATACAACCTTCAAGAGAAAATCTAAACAACCTTCCTTTGATACCAATTTGTGATGAACTAGCATAGCTACCCTGGTAATATGATAACTGAGCTGACCCTAACATGACCCAAAGGGATTCTCCTATCCACAATGTTTTTATACTAACACATGGAATCATACAATATGAAAGTGGGATCAAATTTTTCACAAAACATTACAAATGTAAAATAAGTAAGAAAATATTCATATCAAAAGAAAACTCCATTGGAACTAAAGTACCTAAATACAAAAAGTAATAAAATCCCAAATGGTTTTAACCCGAAGCACTAAAAGGGGAAAACAACCCCGGAGGTCCCTAAGGACACAAATCATCAAGACCATGGTGCAGGGATTGGATCCACCTCCATGATACCCCATACTTTTCTCGAACCATGAAAAATAATTTCAACAAAAAAACAATGGAAAAAGTAGGGTGTGAGACTTTTATCAGATGGATACCACCAAAGATTCCATAGAGTGGCCAAAATATATTATCTAAAGAAAATAATTAAAATTTTCAAGGTAAAACGGTGTGGAAAATCAGAATCATATTTTAACAAAACATGCTATATATTTTTAAAATGATTTAATGTTACTTTTAATCCATAGAATTTTCTTCACAAAATATGGAACATTTCTAAAACAATTATTTATGTAAAATAGTTACAAAAATGTTTTTATTTAAATCTAGTATAGGAATATTAAACATTTTTACAACACTGTATTTATATCTCAAATATAAATAAACAAGAAATCAACATGGTCACATTCCAGAAGGCAAGATAGTATTCACAAGCTATAGGTTTCTTCACTCTCTATGTGGACACAGAAAAATGATTATACTCACATCCTCAAAACACTATCCACAGGTGACCCATCACTCTTTCAAAGAGGATGTGATCCATGATAAGTATGATATATAACATTTTCATAGCATATAGTGTATCCAAATAAATCATGAACAAACCATGGATTACATGTACTCTTACATGATTATCAATTTATATTAGGACTATATAAATACAATAAATCACATTCATCCATTTCAAAAAATCTAATTTATTTACATTTAAAACTAAAATATGTTTTATTAAAAAACACGCCTCTTTCAAAAGATAAAACAACACGGTTTTTATAAAATAATTTTATGGAATTTTACTGAGTTTTAAATCCATTTAAAAAAATCCTATGTATTCTGCAATTCAGTTTTTCAATTAAAAATAAACAATTTAATTGAAAAATATCTATAAAATCCATAATTTAAATTCAACAATTTAAATTCAAAAATTTAAATCAACCCATTTCCATAAACCCACCCCAATTCCATGAAATTGGAGGTTTTCTATATATTTGTGCCAAAACAATTTCATGTCTCCTAATTCACTGGAATTACGTTTTTATCATATCAATTGAAAAAAAGTAAGTAGTTTAATTTAAATTTGAAGTTTAAATAAATCAAGCAATACAATTTTAATCAAATTGGCTAAATTGGGATGGTTCCATCTACCTCATCCCGAAATAAAACACTCGTAATAACACACATCAATGAGAAAAAAGGTGTATAAGGCAGCAGAACTCATCCTAGAGTAATGACCCAACACCATAGTGCATAGAACCTTCAATTCCTAGATGATATGTCAAAAATAAAAGAGAGGATATTGAGATAAATTTTAAGAAGAGTGGAGAACAGTAATCTGAGAATCAAACCTCAAGAGAAATAATGGTTGAAAGGATATCATATCGACCAGAGATGAGGGTATCCATGAAAAATGCTTATTTTGGGTTTTGGTATGAGAGATTGAATTTTTGGAATAAAAATGACTAAGATAAACTACAAAATATGTGACTTAATGTTGGGAAAATAATGGGTCATGATGTGTACCTTAGGTACACGACGTGTAGTCCACGTTGGATATATAATGCCTAAAGCCTGTCACCTTGAGTAAAAAATAGTCATTTTTTCAAGAAAAATCATTTAGGCCTGATCCATGATGTTTACCTGAGGTATATGATATGTACTTACTATGAAACCTACTTAAAAACTAGAATACTGCTTCTAAAGACTTTTAACAAAAAGAAAAAATAGAAAAAGACAAAACTCACCCAATCAAATTAACAAGATGTCATAATGCTCTTTACACCAGACCATTACAAAAATTATTGAATGATTCATTTCCATATAATTTAAATAGTAAGGGATCATTAAAAAAATAATGATTTTCATTTGGCCAAAAAAATTCTTATATGTAAAATGTGTATAATGTGTCTAGGATTTAAAATATTTTCCCAAATTATAAAACAATTAGATAGATTTTAAATCGTTATACAATATTTTCTAATCTAATAATTCATCATCAATCTTTATTTCATATTCATTATGCATATAATGTTAATCCATCCTTGATAGGTGATAATCTATAGTGTTCTTTGACCTTTAATTTACGTTTATTTCTATATCTCTCTATTTTATTAATATCATCCACTAGATATATTATGTATTTGATTGATTTTTATTAAATATATAAATGAGTCTTGTTTTATTTTTATGAAAACAATTTTGGAATGAATAGATTAGATTTTTAACTTGTTAAAATAGAATACCAAATATTGTAATTCATCATCTACCATGGTGTAATTCAATTGATCAAATATAAGGTATTAACATTAATAATATAAGGTTAATAGTATTTGATCAATCATCTACCCAATGGATTCTCCCACTACGAACTAATTAGTTTTTCACAAAATCTAATTTCATTCCTCCCAAATAAGAGTTATCAGGATAGGTATGGTGAGTAAATTCTTCTATATGTTGAACTATACCGCCTTCTATGTTTCGTGAGTGACTATATGAGTACCTAAAGAGAAATATTATGTTAATCATGGACTAAAATCCATTTTCCTTTGAGTAATATAATGTCTACCACTGATTTTTGATATGGTAGAACTAGGATAAAATTTATTTCATATGTATTCTCATGGATTACCTCGTTTGAAATCCTATGACCAAGTACAATTATTTATAGGTTAATTTAGTAGAACTTCTCTGAGTTAACATCAAGGAATTTCATTTCATAAAATATATATTTAAATTAAATAAATAAAAAAGTGAACCTATATACCTCAATGTCATTAGTATACAAAACTATTCAATTTTTTTCTCCAGTTTCATGTATTATAAGATAACATTCACCTTGTAGCTATTATCATGAATCAGATATATAATTATTAATTATTTTTAATCAAAATCATCTGAAAATAATATATTCTTGAACATATTACAATATAGATATTGTTATAGAACCATATGAATTCTAAAATTATATCTATTATTATAAATGAATTACGTCAGGGGAATATTCTAATCATAGTTTCCATGGAATTAAATTTAGAAATATCATATCATGTTTTATAATATAAAGAGTACATTCAAATTTTCCATCAATTCAAGGGTGGTAAAAGGTGTTGAAATACATCTCCATATATAAAACCCATTTAAGAACAATTAAAAATTTTAAGGTAATACATCGATAATAATTATAGGCAATAGGAAGATATTCACAATAAATTTCCCGAATTAACTTATATATATGTTTATATATGTATATCATTCCAATATATCAAGGTATTTATAATTGCATATCCCAATAAATTGTGTGGAAATTTTCAATCAATCAACCATAAAATAACTATAATTAATCCATTTGTATATCCTTGTATTATAGTAAAAAATCAATTATTTTATTGTCACATTTACATACTTTTGTAAAACCTGAGTACATTATTCACTCGGGTACACACATTTTGGATTGTTTAATTGATATAAAGGATCCTTATTGTATAATCAACATTTTCAAACATCAGGTTATCCTAACAAAAATTCTCCAGAATATCTCTATATTTATTATTTCCCCATGAATGTATTATAAATGATGAGTTTTATGAATCACCAATAGATGTACCGATTGAAATCAAATTATCCTCCAATATAAAATAACTCTTTATTTATGAACGTGAAACTCAAAAATATATTTATCTTACAAAAATTGAATTATCTTTAGTAACTCATCATCATCTCATTGAATTATTTTTTTCTTTTCTAGTAATGGTTATTGATCCACCAGATGGGAATGGAATGAGATTATTTCTTTCTTTATGATTCTCATATAAAACATTACTAAATAATTCATAATAATATCATGTTCTCTCCCTAGATTGAATAGTTTTCAATGAACCTTTCGAGTCATTGAATATACCACCTTGTTCACTATTAAAAGATGAAAAACAATTATGTTGTCATAATCCTTCAACTGGTAAAGCCATTTCCTACACATCATGCTGGACTCCTATTGTGTAAGTATATATTTTTATCTTATTTCATATATATATATATATATCACTATTATTCAAAATAATAAATCCCTATAAATCTTCATAAAAAATAT
This sequence comes from Viscum album, assembly GCA_963277665.1. Lineage (NCBI taxonomy): Eukaryota > Viridiplantae > Streptophyta > Magnoliopsida > Santalales > Viscaceae > Viscum > Viscum album. The sequence continues at coordinate 830,982,592 of OY728119.1, read as the reverse complement.
TACCACTAAAAATAGAAAATTGAGACTATAATTTTTCGTCTCACTAGTCTCTAATTCCCTTACAGTAAGCATTACTACATATAAAAACCCATTATTATTTATAAAAACACTTATTAATAGTGAATTAACTAACCATATCTTTTTATATTGGAAAAGTTTCTTACACACCATGTCCATATTAATTATAACCTCCATTAATGTTAGCTTGGTTAGTGGGTTATCAAATCATAAAAAAACAACAAAATAGTGTTAATATTATTCAATTAAAATATGAAATATATCGATATTTTCTATAGTTTATGTTTATTAATATTTTTTAACTAATGTATTTGAAGGGTAAATCAAAATCCCTTAACTAGCGACTGCACAATCTAAAAATTATACTATTTTTTTCAGAAATTTCTAGACATTGAACATTATATTTAAATTATTATTATTAAAGGTTTCTAAAATATCCCTGATAATACTCATTATACCTATGAGATTTTGAATCAATAAAAATATCATAATAAATACCACCATAAATGATTCAAGTTTGTATTTAAATAAATAATTTATTGAATTAAAATACATAGATAGTTCTTTATCCAAAACTGAGGGAATCACCACAAATTCATTGATCAAATAACTCATTTAAAAAATATTGTTACAATATATTCATTTCATAATTTATATTTAGGATTTCAAAATTGTATTTAAATCTTAGTGATGAATGAAATACTATGATTTTGATAGCATATATCATATTTGATGGGGGTATGTATTACTAATTATGAATCCATTGATTTCATAATAGTCAATAAATTGTTTCATGGATATATCATTATTATTAAAAAACTACATAAGAGAACCCCATGGTAATAAACTAGGGCTGATAAATCTATATCATATTTGTATTAACCTAGGCCATTCTTTACACATGATCTGATTTGGTAGAGATCTATTGACTAATTCAATATATAATTCCACCTATCAATATTGCAATGGTATAAGGAACTCCTTTTGTAATATATTCACATATTATTATATAATGATTTCATCTTGTATCATTATTCATTCCATATACATTTTTATCTTATTGATCGATCCATATACATTATTTTTATAATAATATTTCCATGTCACATGAAGATTTCAATGAATGAATTTAATTATTTTCCATAAACTGGACTAATAATATAGGTTGTTTTAATATGTTTAATGTAACCAATTTATCCAAATAGATTATACCGACCATATTAGATGAAATTTATTCCATTCCAAATAAATTATGATATTCAATTATGGGAAGCAGTACTAAATTTGATGCTAATACCAACCCAACATATATTCTTGGAAAATATTAAAATAAATTGGAAGAAAGTAATGAAATATTCACTATTTTCATTAGAAATTCAATAATTAGGATTTGGGATGATGAATTTATATTTTAATGAAAATTAATGATATAAATAAATGGTTTAATAAAAAAATACAAATTCATAATCCACTCATGAAGATATGAATATATTTTCCATTAAAGCAGTATTGTGTGGATACATATCCATTGTTGTGAAAACATATACATGATCTTAATATCAGGGTTTTGGTACTCGAGGGAGTTGATTCCAATCAAAAATAATTTTCTTCCAGAATTTATTAGCATAATCATAATCAATATTACACCCAAATTACTCAACTATTTTTTATTTTGAAAAAACAAATTTTTTTACTAATGAATCCTAATGTAGATCTTTGACTGTAAAAAAAGTTATTACTAGTTGATATTATCAATCATTATGAACAATAATTAATAGTAAAAAATACTATATTGTTCCTTATAGAAAGTTCACCAAGTTATTTTATCTAAATTTCTATTATGTGGGGTGTTGAAACATTTTCCCCTTTCCCCCTTTATAAAATGATATTATAACATTTTTATAACATTTTTAATTATTCTCAAAGTCTCCATGAGAGAAAATATATTCATAAACTCTATCTCATTTTCCCAATATAATGAATGACTTACTAATAGTTATATAAAAATTATAACACCAAATTTTAATGCATTCATGGATTGATTACATTAAAAAATATAAATAATATCTTCTAGATCAATGAGAAAAATACAAGTTTTCCTTGATGAAAAATTATTATGGTATTTAAATTCCATAATTGATTCAACACACCTTAACAATATCTCAATAAATTTTCTCTATGTTAATCCATATAGTGAAAGGGAGATAATAATAGGGGAATAAATTCATGAAATAACTCCAAAACATGCATTAGATATCTTTTTCATCATTTTATTTATTTATTAATTTCTAGAATTGATATAGTTCACCTTGAATATAACAACATACATTTACCAAATTTTATATTTAAATGTATTATATAATAATAAATATATTCTCAGATAATAATTTTCACTATTTAGACACATTCAAATGTATGGGCCCCCTTAATGATGAAGGTTTCAACCTCATGAATTTATCAATTATTAAATATCCACATTATAGTGAACCAAGACTCACAATATGGTTATAACTTTTAGACATAACCTATATTGTTTTTATTAATATATTGATGTCATTTTCAACACTCATATCCATGATGTTTGGTTGAACATTGGAGAAATGTTTAAATTAAAATTCTGTATAGAAAATATTTTTATTATAAAATTATTTTCCACAATACATCTTAGAAATTCTATAATATTTCATTATAATCATATCATTATCCCATATAATTCAACTCATTACAAAAATATGTTTTTTTATATTTTAACCATATAAATTTATTTTAGTTCAATAGAAATATTGGTTTTATCTATAAATTTTCAAATAATTACATAAAAAATAAATTAGGCTTAAAAAAACCACAACACGCTTGAACTGAACTCACATTTCTCATATTTAAAAATCACATAATTAATTATAAAAAATAAATTTATTATGAAAAATCTATACCAAAATTCATTAAGTTGGGTGACTTTGGTAACTAAATCATAATACATAAAAAATTACATAAATTATTATTTAAAACAATATATAGATGTGTTTATAAATCCAATGTCCATTTAACCTCTATAATACATTTTTCCCTAATTTTTTTACAATAAAAGAAAAGAATGAAATAAATATATTGTTTAGAGAAATGATAAACATGATATTTTTTCAATGATGATACCTTTATATAACATCATATAAATCTTGTCATAATCATAGTGCACATGAAATATAATGATATATATAAAATATATTATATATATGTCATAAATTATAATGGGAAAATCACAAACATGTTGTCCAAAAACAGTCTATAAAAGTGTTATCTTCCCAAATTATGGAATAATAATGGATCTTATGATAAGTACCTCATTTAATTAAACCATATCATATTAATCCCATATTAGTTGTATTTATAAATATAAAATATTTCTTATTTATTTTATAGAGATATATTACTTTTTTCCCACTAATACGATATCATTTTTTATGGTTAATGAAATATATGTTTGTAAACATAAAATAAAACCACTAAATATGGTATTTAATCAAAGATAACCAATATATTAGGAGTGATATGATATAAATATACAATAAAAAAATTATTTCTAAATGAATACCATTTAGTGATAACATAAAATTATATCAAATTAATCATTTAGAATATGTGCTAATAAAAAATATATGAAATTAGTCTTGTTTCAAAAAGGGTGATACAAAGAGCTTATGAATTTATCAATAAAATTTATCAGTGTTAATGGTTTATAATATTGATATCATTATAATAAGGTAAGATAATGTCGATTATATATAATTGAGATGTTTAAATAAGAGTATGTGAACAATATATATAGTTTTCAAAGTAATAGAACATGTTAAAGTCTCACAAATCATGGGGTTATTTTTACATAATAAAAAATTATGAATATGGTTTTTTTGAAAACCAATTTATTTGAGGAATTTCACAATCCTACATATGTTAAATTTATAAACCTCTGTGAGTGAAACATAGTGAAAAGCCTCAATGAAATATTATGATTATTACTATTTCTATTAAAAAATAATTCACAATTTAATGTTTGTTGAGACATATTCATCCTTAGTGTATCAACTATTATATTGTTCACCTTCACTATTATATTATTGGAAATTGTTTATTCTGCAATTATAAATAAATTAATATTTTATTTCAGGGAAATATAGTCTACAATCATGAGGATTGAAGAATCACTATTAATCTCAAATAATCAAATAATGTCACTACATATATTCTAATACTGGGAAGATAACTGTATACTAAATATTACCATTCATTATTCAAAACCCATTCACTCATTTACTACCACTTTATTACTTATACTTGATAATCATGTAAGGGGTCATTAAAAGATCTAATTGTTTATATAAGGAAAAATAATATTGAGAAATGGTGGAAACATGGAATCAAACCCCACAACTAAATTCCATGAATCAGTAGAGTATGAAATAAGGATAAAACGTAATGAAAAGAATTATTTCAAATTTTATAATTAATAAAGAAGCTTATCTAATACTAAATAGAATTTTTTTTGATGTTTATGTAAATATAGATAAAAATATATGAATAAGAACACCAAACCTATATTATAAAATGGAAATTTAGAAAAGAAAATACATATTTTTAATTTATTATTAAATTTAATCCTCCAGGTAGGAACTATTATCCTATAAACCAACACTTATTTATATAGAAATAAACATTCTAATTTTGGTATTGGATCATTTCCATATTTATGGATCATCATCTTTATAACTCCACCACATGAAGCTTTAAATTTTGGGCATTATTAATGTTCATCAATGATATGGGTTTTCATGGGATTCGGTTCCCCTGATCCTCTTCTACTGTCTATTTATTAGACATATTTCCATAAAGTGTGTTAGTTTCATTCCTAGCCTAATTTTGTTAAGATAGTATATAAAAAGAATAAATTTTCTCTCTAACATGTACAAGGAATCTATAAGGAATAATAATGAAATTGATAGCCATTAAATCAAATTAATTAATCCTAGAATAATCATGAAGTATTTATATTTTTTGTTCCTTAGATATTTACAATGCATACATGGGTGATAGTTTAGTGATGTTATCATATAAATTTGTAGTTTAGGATAGAAGGTCCAAATATTTTGATATGAAATAAAATGAATTCATAAGTGTAATTGTGATGTGAGATATAACCTAGTCGTAGGATTTATTACCTACAATGGTATAGAAACACCATTAATATCATCATGTTGTGACCCCATCACACCATTATACATATAAAATCTATTATTGTTCTATGGTACATTATTTTTGTGATTTATGAATAGTGGGTTTTTATTAAACTTCATCATATAATATGATCATATCGAGTCCTTGGTTATAACATGCTACGTATTAATGGCTGATAAGTCAATAACCTATTCATTATTTCAATGATAAAAATTGATAAGAGTCGATAATATTAGGATGTAAGTATACAAAAACAAAATAACCTCATTGTCATATTTGTATTTGATTCAGTCATCAAGATTCCATTTTTTTATTCCATGATATGTTTATTCTATTAGTATTCATGTGACATAGAATCTTATTTCCTCATGTTGTCAAATATGAATCAATCACAGATTCCCTAATATACCTTTTATTTCCAATTATTCACGTAAAAGAATATTTATCATTTTACATTAATACTAACAAAAATCACCAAAATAAATTCCATCCACTGAAATTAATGAAATTATAAAACAATACAAATATTTGAAAAGTTGATACATTTTCAAAAATAAATATATAAAATTATATTTTCAAAAAAAAGTAAATATATTTCCATAGAATAAATGAATTATTGAGTCATTGAATTTTAATTTTAGCCTGATAAGTTTATTCATTAATTAATTAATCACCAAATTTGAAAATCATCCATGTAAAGACTATAAGGCATGATGAAACGTATATTTTAATTAGTTCTACCAAAAGGTACATATCTAAGGATAATGTGTTAGATATGTATTGATGCACCAAAATACACTAACAAACTACTATATGAATAGAATTTTTGGATCAATTCACTATTGAGTCCAATGATTAGTGCCTCTTATCTCTCTACTCATTACATTAATAAAAATTCAAAAATGATAGGCTAATAGATCGTTACAATTAAAATAAAAATGAAAATAATTTGATTAATTTTTTGTGTTTTTCTTCAGACCTACCATTAATAATATTACTAAGTATTTATATTATCTCATGTACATCAATACTCTCATGATAAAAACCACTTTATTATTTACAATTTTAGTAATAATTCTATTTATAGAGAATTATATACTGTTATTTTATATACATAATAAACATTTTTTATTTATCATAAACATTAATCTAAATTTTTATTCCTTATGTCATATAGTAGTTAATCTCCAAATCCATATATAGTAGCTAGGTTGGGTCGTCCATTTATCGCTCATAATGTTTCACATTCAAAGAAAATATTTATTTATGAAAAAAATGAATACATTTTCGAAAACATGATTACTTTTTGTATAAACTATTAAAATATTTTATTATAACCAATTGGGAATCCCTTGGGATAACTTTTATAGTTAATTTTGAGTTTGGATTATCTATTTTTGAGGTTTTATAGGCCTTAATGAGACGGGGGTTGAAAATTTATGATTTCTAGGGAATCATGGAAAGTGATCAATTTTGGAGCACCATTAGTATTAACTATACAATATCCATGCGATATTGATCACTAATTTATAGTGGATGTTTTCATAGTTTGGGAATGGTTTTTTAGACTAATTCACTAGGAAAATTGTGTGGGATGATGGGTTTGGTCTAGAGGGTGTCTCATGGCTTGTGCATGAAATTTAAAAATGTGTAGATATTCCTAGGAAACCATCTACATTGGTTTTAATTGGATAGTGGATATGAAATTGTTAGATCATGACGCATCTAATTATGAGGCCTAACTATGTGAACTGAACTGAACATCTTAAGATAGAAAATTACATGATTTCCTTTGACATTTTTAACTCGACTCTCCTCATAATTCCTCAGTAGCTTAAACCAGTACTTCTGTGATTCTCTATGGGAATATCCCATTAATTAGTTGGAAATACTCAATATATTTGGATGTATTTCATCAATGTATAATTGGATTTTATTTTAGTGATCCAAGATTGACTTGGGAAGATCTCATCAAGGTGTGTTTTTTTTCTCTTATTTTATCCACTTTTCACCAGATAATATCTTTCTCTATCATCCAATTTACTATTTAGGATCCTAATAGGTTATAATTTTTAAAATTAATTGGTTTTATAGGGAAATAATTTTTTTTATCTTAGATAGAGGATAAAGAGAATTTGATCTATTCATTTACCTTCACTAGTTTGTAATGAAATGTGTTTTTATTTGGGTGGTCGACATCTCTATAACATGGTATATCCCTTACAATTATGTTATTCTTATGATAATATATGTGGGTTATTATTAATGATTTATGGATTTTATTTTATAGGTAATTGAATGTGTTTTCAAAAAAAAATTTCTTTGAAAACTATATTTTAATACCCATGACATGTTGGATAAAATTACTCAAATACGGTTTTAATTAGAAATGGGTTTTTAGGAATAAAATTGGTGTATCTTCAGTATATAAAATGTTTTATGTAAGGTGGAATTAGTGTTCCTGAATGGTAATGATGATATATATCACCTTGGGAGACAATAGTGTGTAGAAAAAACTATTTATTGACGATCTTAGGTAGAGTAAGTTATCAATAAGGTAAGTGAATGTGATTCCATGGTTACTATTTGGTAGAATTTATAGAGAACCGTGGTTCATAGAAAATAGGGTTTAATTTATTAGGCTACTGACCCTTGGTATTTTTTTTTTACACTACATCAGGATTTAGATTGGGCATTAATTCTATGTGGATACATTACATGTATATGTTTTGACATGATTATTTTCCCTATTGGTCGGAATATTATTTCTCGAAATCCATTTTATTTACATTATTATATGCTAATAATATATGTAATTTCATATTTCATTGATTATTAGAATATGTATTATTTTGTAAATTAAACAAAAGGAAGATTTTATATGGAAAAAATATCTTTTGAAATATTCTAGAAACCCATTTAATACTGTAACTTATATTAGAATGTGGATAGAATATTAATTAGTTATTTGTGGAAATCCTAATGTGATTTTTTCTCACATATATAGTACTTATTTCGGAACTTAACGATTCAGTTTTCCAAGATTCTTTTAAAGGGACGACAGTCCTGTATTGGGTGAATCTCATAGTCCATGTTGTCTTCTGGTCATTTGGGATGGTAGTGAAATATGGTTTTGAATACATAGAAAAGTGGGCCACTTAGGGTTAAATATATATTTTCTTTCATTATGTTCACTGGGACCTCATGTTTTAATTATTGTATATTACAATTACGGTTTGTTTGATTCGAAAAATGATGTATTTTTTATATCGTATTTGATAATCTGATTTTTTCTATCTCAACATATCACTTGTGAGGGTGAAATATTTCACAAATTTCATTGTATGAAACCCTAGTGGTTATATCCATCCCGTGTTGAATAAAAATTCTCATCAATCCTTATGTTTTTCTAATTCATGTTAAATTAGGGGTTTACCTAAGATGGACTATTAAAAATTCTTATTGGAGGGTTATATTATTGATAAATACTACAATCATTATTAGGTATCACTATCTTTTATATGAGGGTTATTGATAAATTAGAAATTAGAATTAATTAATAAAGAGTTATTTTTGGAGTGTGCATGAATAAATCACATTCATGATAAAAAAAGATATAAAATGTAATATTTTGGTGTTTCTTTCTAGTTTATAATTTCTAAATTTTATATTATATAATGTAAAATTCAACTAATTAGAAAGGAATATATATTTTTCATTATCTTTTTCAATAACCTAGACTTATAAAATATATATCCATTATAAATACCATCCATTAATATAATAGTGGTAGGTAGGAAGTGATCCCCATAGGACAATACACTAGGGGAATCTGTATTTTTGGAAGCATTGGTTTGAATGATCTAGTCCTTAGGCCAACTAGCTAATATCAAACCAGAAAAAGAGATTATGATGCTTCATAATTAACTAGGAAACATACACTAATATTACATAGTGATATGGGATTAGAAGACCCTAAATAATGTATTAGGGGTTTGATAGGATTTTACACATCCTAAAAACCCAATAAGACTCCAAGGATGAGTTTTCCAGTAATATGCATGTGGTTTTAGAAATGAAAAGATGTAAATCTATTTTTTCAAGTGTGTTTCTTGAATATCGCAACTCTACTATTTGAAAGAAATCCTTTAATAAATATTTATATCCCACAAAATTTATAGTGGAGAGGAAATGAGAGTCTATTACTATGGATCATGCTTTTATTGAGTATTCTACTCTGTTTCTCTAGTTTGTGCACTAACGTAGTAGATTTTTCCAATGAATATCTAATGTAATAGACATTCGAGATGGGTCTAAGGCATGATATTTTATCTATTTTGATTATTATGGGCCTACCCACCTTCACAGAGGTTATAGATAAAGATGTTATAGATGGTGTTGATATAGTTCAGAGGAATAGACTCTTCATAGTATCCCGGAAAAATATAGTTTACGAATTGGGTATTATAGACAGAATAAGAAGAATGGTGATTATATTTAAAGTGATGTAAGTATTTTGTAATATAATACGATATGTTTATAAGTGTTATGTTACTATCATGGGACAAAATGAAACATCGTACTTGATTATAAGGAATCACTTAATGTTTTAAATTTTCATGGGAAATGTAGTCATCTTAAATGTATCTGTGAGTGACTCTCTAATGTAATTAGAGATGGATCCACCTTCAACAAGGGATATAGTATTATATATGATGTTTAAAGAGGTTGGGATATCAAAACATAGTTTATAGGTTTTAAATAAATGGAATAATGAAGTTGGAAAAAAATATGATGTGGATAATATACCAAATGAGTTAGTGGAAGGGACAACAACCATGACATGAATTCCATTTTTCTTATCTTTTTTATTGAATTATTTGATACTGTTGTATCATTCATTTATTATTTCTAATAATATCAATTTTTTTAGTTTTACATTAAGAATTTATTCCTACCATGATGAAACATTCCACTACTTTGACAGATAATTAGAAGTAAGGGTTTAGATATACTAAATTTTCGGTGAGGATTATTTACTAAAAAATAATACAGAATTTTTCTTTTTCTAGATCATAACATATTTAGACTCATAATTGGAATAGATTGTATGATTGAATATAAGGAAAATATTTAATATTTTCATCATTAATTGTAGATTCATTATTTTAATAGAGTTATTGATGTATTTTATAGTGATTGGGATTCTAGATATGTGAGATAAGGTCCAATTTTACCAAGTGATGAGATAATTTCATGATAGTTGTTGATGATATTTATTAATGTTGTTCATGAAATTCTTAGTGGCCCTATTCTTATGTTAGTGACTGAGTATCTTGATTATTTTCTTATTAACATCTCTAGGTTTCCACCTCAATGGGAAGTTGAATTTAATATATAATTCTTTCTATGGATAAGGCCCACTTTCTTTCCTTCATATCATATGGAACCCATTTAATTGGAATAATTAACGTTCGACCATGAGAAAATGGAGTCTAAGGGGTTTATCAATCTACTAATTTTAGTATTTAAATCACTGATACTCTTTACAAAGAAATAATATTCAAGTATACAAATTTGTGTTGATTATTATAATATCATGTATTTGATAATCATGAATAAATATCCCTTTCCGAGGATAGAAAAAAAAATTAGTTAGCTCATGGGATATTAGTGGTTTTCAAAAAATATTATGAGAATGGGGTACCATCAATTTTTTTTTTATTGGATGATATTTCTAATATGATTTTACGAGTAAGTATAAGAATTATTAATATCTCGTTACACAATTTGGAATTACTAATTCTCTTATATTATTAATAGCATTACTGAACCAAATTTTCCATCAGTTATTAGATTATTTCATTTTGGTTTTCTATATAATATCTTTATTTATTAATTTATTGAGTATAATCTTTAGGATAATTTAAATATTAAACTTGATATATTGAAAGTGTGTTTTATTTAAAAGAAGCAATTAAAATATAAATTCTCTAGTCAAGATGTCAAATTTCTACCCCACATTATTTCTTAGAAGGCTTCCTTAGTGGATACTGAGAATATTCAGGTGGCTATATCTTGAGAGAATCTCATCAATTTTTTGAGATATTATGTTTCTTAGGATGAGCTGTTCATTACATGGTCTTTGTTTAGGGCCTCTACAACCTTACATATCCAAAGATACGGTTAACATATAAAGGTGTAATATTTCTCTAGAGTGATCAGTACTATTGATCTTTTGTGGAGTTAATATTGAATTGAGATCCATTATGGATCAATATTATCCCAATTTTGGCACATTATTTCTATTATGATTCCTCAAGTATGAGTTTGGGTTGTGTTATGATTTAGGTAATATTGGTGGTAGCATATGGAACTTATGAATTATGTTATAATTAGAAGAACGTCCCATTGATAAATTTGAGTTATTCATAGTGATATTATCTCTAAATATATTGTTCCACTACATATCTATATGTGATTTTCAATGTATTAGGACCATAATAATTTAATTAATATATTTACTCAGAGGAGTAAAAAAATTATATAGAACACTGGATGGATTACATGATATTATATAAACCCCAAGAAGATGAATCATTATAAAACATGAAAATATTAACATGTAAAATTGATAAATGATATGAACCATGTAAAAAAGGAGCTCAATTTTATATAGAGATTACCTGATTAGAATTCCCTAATCAAATGTGCTTGGACTAAACTTGTGATCAGGATGGGTGACCTTTTGTGAATTTTCCAAGGGTGTGTGTGAGTGAGGGATAAACATTAGAAAGAACATGTGTTGACTTGTGGGGTGTATTCATTATTCAAATGTAACATTAAAATATGTGGGTGCCCCAGTGAAAGGATCATGTGATTGTTGGGAAACTGGAGGTACATTGTGGGTGAGGACATGGTGACCATTTTATGGAGTGGTTTTTGTATAGGCAATGGGTCTTAGTTGTTAAATTGGAATCACAATGGAAACCTATTCTTAAAGGATGTGGAACAGCCTGAGTTGAGATGTTAAATCTAATATCAGGATGTTCTTATCCAAGGGGATGAAGGTAACACCCTTTAATGATAGAGGATTAAAAGGACGCATGACATTAACCATTTCAACAAGGTAATCCTTTGTTTTCCAAAGACTACCTGATAAGAAATTCATAGTTAAAAGTTAATTTTCAAGAGTTGTGATCAAAATGGGTGACCTTCTAGGAAGTTTCCATGCGTGTGTGTGACTGATGAAAAATCACATAGGAATGAACTTTTATTCACCTATGGGGACTATCATTCGTGTGATAACCCATTCGGGAATGTGGCTAGGACCTATGGAGGGGAACACATTACAAAATTGGTATCATAGGAGGTACCCAAACATAAATATTGTTGAAATAATTGTGTAGAGACCTAAAATAAACAATGAGGGTGTTTTCTCCATGGGGTGTGGGTGAATGTAACTCCCTTGAATGTTAATGTAAAAAAAGGATAAATGAAATGACAAAATTCAATAAGGTGAACCATTCTTTTCAATATCCTCCATGATTATAACAATTTTGTTAAATGTGAATGTCCTGAAGTAGTGATCATGAATGGTGAACATCTGGGAATTTGACTAGGGTGTATGCGAGTGAGGAATAATTATAATGGAGAGAACATGTATTGTCATGTGGGGATAATCATTATTCTGATGACATGTTCAGATATGTGATTGGGCCTTATGGATGGTACTATGTTGTAACATTTGTATCAGAGGATGGACTCATCATTATGTGTTGTTGAAATATTTGGGTTGAGATGTAGGATCCACAATGAGGACATTATGATTTATGCAACTGGGTGAATTTAACACTCCAGAATGTTATAGCTTTAAAAGGATAGAAGACATGATATATTTCAACAAGGTGCACATTCCTTTTTGAAAAAATACATGATTACAACTACATAGTTACACATTATTTAAATGGAGTAGTGATCAAGATGGGTGACCTTTTGGGATGTTTCATAGGGTGTGAGTGAGTGAGGGAAGTCATTAGTATGATGACCTATTTAAGAACATGGGTGGGCCTCAAGGAGGGGGCCATATGCCTTTTAAAAAACTGGTTGTACATCGGGGACCAAGATAAGATATAAATTTTATGTTAGGGAATCTGTGTGGTTAATAGGAAACAAATGTTAAAAGAATAGTTTCAAAAACATTGACTAGAATATTGATGACTCCTGATGTGAAGGAATCAATGGAAGAATGGTTCTTGAAAAAATTGTTTTCTAGGATGTACTTAGATGATGGTAGTGATGGAAGATAAGCATTACTATATTATTCTCTAGACAAACAATCTATAAATGATTATAGTTAATATAGAAATGGTGTGGATGCATATTGTTATATTTTTAATATGATTATTTATAATGTGGTGAATTTGGTGAGTGGTCTTGGTCTCCCAATAGGGTTTCATTCTTACAAGATAGGATAGTTGTTATAATAAGTCAAGATATGAAATGGTGGATAATTGAATCCAATATAATTGGATTGTAAACCCTAGAGCTTCAAATAATTATCATGTCCTAGGATATTTCCACTACTGGATATGAGTGAGATGATCATGTGTTGGCTGGGAAATCATTGGTACAGGGAGGACCATGACCTAACCTCCATGGTAAGGAAATGTGTCTGTGTGGTTAGTAGATCCTATTTTTTTAAAAAGCAGTCTTAAACACATTAAATATAATGATATTGAATCTAGATGTAATGGAATAAGTGGAATAATGGTTCTTGATGGGATTGTTACTCAGATGTACATAGATTAATGTAGAGATAAAAGACTTGAATTACTTTCTTTTTCTATAGACATATCATTTATTGATGATTAGATTAGTGTTGAGAAGGATGAGGATG